>JBAMHV010000003.1:2491257-2517290 GCA_037177535.1 Pseudomugil gertrudae
ATCAGCTTTCATGACCAAATTTATAATCAATCAAACTTTATTTACCATAAATGCCACCCATATATTGTGTAACTCTAAGTGCTGTGAAATATAAAGCTAGTTATTTATTTTACATAATTTATCCAAATACTACTTTGTATCATGTTTTATTGCTACATTCAGTATGGAATGAACCATTAGAAATATTTAAAAATAAACAAACAGTATAACTTTTGCGCCTGCGCTTTGTTTAGCCTGTGAACATGGAGTATCCTCTCTTCTCCTGACTGCGGCTGCGCTGAGCCGCCTGTGAGCACTTTAGGACGGTGAGAGCTAGGGATGGTGAAACCGAGGCCTCATGAATCATTGAGCCATCTTTGACCAAATGCATGAAAATGGCTTGATGTTCTGAATCATTTGACCGAATCAGTTAACTCCACCTGCTGGATGTGGACGTCTGCTGCACCAACGAGAAGCTTTGAGCTTTCCTCACTGAACATCTATCAATACTGTCTCATTTCTGACTGAGTGTTCAATAAAATTACCGTATACATTTTCTACAACAAATGAATAACTTATTCTGCCACGATATAAATAATCAAATTTGTTTTGGGAACATAATTATAGTGAAATGTAACTTAAAATTACGGGTATCACTTCTGTGCTTTTTAAAAAGTGGATCTTAAACTCTCTTTATGTTACTTATAATAAGATAAACATATAAATTTAGTAAATATATCTATCATGGTGCTGAAAGTGTTATTACGTTATTAAAATGAATAGCAGCATCGGGGGGGCGCTTGGGCAACAGAGATAGTGGTTTTGTGTTTGGTCTCGTGCAGATGTGCAGACATTTCTAAACAGAATAGAATCAGGGATCCAGTACAATTCCTGTATTTTCTACATTAACCTTGTGTGTAAAAGGTGCAACGTGTCAGATTAACATAAAAGTTTAAGTCAGAAAAGCCCATCAGGTGCTGCATTGTGAGGAAAGGATGCTGCAAAACCTGGCTGGGGCTGAATCAGCCTAGGTGCTGGGTGGTTGCTGTGGTGGCAGCCTCTATGGACTTGGGGGTACTGGCTCCTGGTGTGAACAGTTCCCGTTATTATCGTTTCCTCACATCAACATCAGTGCCGAGCCAGATGTTTTTACATATTTTTCATTTGATTATTTATTTTAGTCAATGTATAAATAGTTTTAGTTAAGAGACAGAACTGTTTGACTTTGTGGCATCAATGTTTTGTCTAATTGTTTGAATTTTTCCACTGAAAAAGTTGGCAAATTCAATGTATTTCTCAATGGAAAGCAGCTCTGGGCTGAACTGTATAGGAGGATTTGTGAGTTTTTAATAATTGAAAAAAAGAGTACGAGAGTTGTTGACATTACTTCCATGAAAATGAAATGCATTTATAATCTGTGGGGAAACAAACCAAATCTCAGCTTAAACAACATAAAACACAAAAATGGCCACTCATTTTTTTATGATTTATTATACGGTGAGAGTCATTGAACATTATCACAAAAATTAATAAATAAAAATAAATAAAATCAGAAGCAAACGGTAAGATAAATTAGGCTCAGAAACAAAAAATAGCTAGGAACTATCCTTAAAATAATAATTATCACTTTTTTAAATTTATAACTTTGTGTGATAACATATCGAGGAGTGGTAAAGCTACACTACTGCTGAGTCAAGCTCTTGCAATCACATTTACAGTCACTGACCCTTGCTCAGCCTTTTTCACTAAGAGCCCATTGTCAGGCTTGCTCCCTGGCAAAATCAGCTTTCTAGCCAGCTGACTCTCAATGGACAGCCTGGCAAGACTGCAAAACCTCTCCTGAGTGATAGCTGAGCATTTTCTAAACAATTCAAATCGGTCTAAAATACATTTTAAAATTATTATTATTAATTCTGAACTATTTTTCTATTATACTTTTTTTTAACAATAATCAATTAACACAACACTCAGCTGCTAACCTCCTTCCTCAGGGGCCACTTGGACATGTTCTGGTGGGGAGGGAATGTCTGGCAGGCATCTGCTTCTTGGGTTGACGTACTGTCGACCCATCTGTTCTCTCTCAAGCCTCAGCTTTTTTTCTTTTCGTTTTAAGCTTCCCGACTTTTGAGGCATGCTGCCGTCTAAACATCCACAGAAACTGGTGTGCTGACACATGACACACGCACAGTCGCACACACCCATGTCAGATTCAAAGCAATCGGATCAGACAGCAGCTCCAGACCCTAACCCAGCGGTTTGGGGCCAAAGTATATTTTTCTAGAGCTTTGTTTTTGTGAAACTGTCATCACTGTTAATGTGATTCCAGATAAACTTATATGGCTTTAATAAGTGATATTTTAACCTTCAGTTCGTATTGATCAGCATGTGTTAGGTTGCCCTGTTTATCATGGCTGAGAGTACAGGAATAGTTTCAGCACAATGCGATGGCATGAAAGCAGACCACACAACAATGGTTTGCTTAAATTTAATACAGGTAATCAGGATAATCAGAGCAGGGACAGGAGGATAACATGTGTGAGTGCACGTGTGTGTGTGTCTACATTTATGTAACTGTGTTCAAAGCAAGATACAGTGAGTAGTCTAATTTTCAAAAAAATATCACCTATATAGAATCATTTCTTTACCCTTCAGAGTGCTGAGAGCGAGAAAGAAGGCGACTAGCAGAGAGATCGTGTTGTTTTGGAGAGAGCCTCCATCAGAGATGAAGGTGGGACGGTCAGGTCGCATAAGTCAACCGTCATAATAAGGGAGAAATGGAAGAATTTCACGTATTAAACAATTAAATTATTATGAGTTTTGTCAGTTGCAACTGTACTGCTAACATTAAACGATGTCACTGAAAGCTTATTGTAGTTTATATTCATTTAAATCTTTGACATCTGCTTGTAAAGCAATAACTGCCACCAAGCTGATGAACAAAACCACAATATGATTATAAATAACATTTTTATTAACACTGAAATATGTTGTATTTGTAACATGTTGCAGCCGTCTCCAGACAGTGACTGTTAGCTGACGCCTGAATATGTTCTGTTATTGTCTTTAGGTGGTTTTGACTATTACCAGACAGATGTATGTTTATTGTATTAAATGTGTTTTTTTTCTAATCTGCAACTGTACATGGAAACAGAACATGTAATGTTGAAATGTTTTTGTCTCCTGGTTGGGTGTAGGCTGTTGCATCACCTACGGGTCTGTGATGGCTGTGAAAGAAGGTAGATGCATTATTGATCCAGGATGTTTCAGAAGATGAATAAGTGGAAGAACAGTATTTGCCTGCACCCACTCCTCAGGACCTGGATCTTAGTTACCTCCCTCAAGATAAGCAGACTCAGGTGAGAAATATGTGTAACTCACAGGTGTTCCAGGAGAATCCAGGGAAAACTAATAATGTGGAGCATGATATTGTGCTGAAGGATGGAGCTTCTGTGAAGCGAATGAGTTACAGGATACCAGAGCGCCTGCTGGTGGCACTGAAGGAAGATGTCAGTCTAATGCAATCATTGGGAATTATTGAACAATCAAGGAGTGAGTGGTGCAACCCGGTGGTCCTGGTTCCCAAAAAGGATGGCAGTATCCGGTTTTTCATCGATTTCAGGTATTTAAACTCCATATCACAATTTGACTCTTATCCTACCCCTCGTCTTGATGATATGGTTGAGCGCCTGGGGAGGGATAAATATCTAACCACTATAGATCTTTGTAAGGGTTATTGGCAGGTTCCCCTCACCAAGAGCTCAAAAGCACTGACATTTATCTTTGTAATTTTGTTGGGTTTTTTTGTGTGTTACCCCTCTGTTCCTTTTAGTTGGTCTATTTAAGATTCCCTTTGTGTGTCATTGTTAGGTCAGTTTGTTAATGTGTTTGCCTGAGTTAGTCACTTTGTTATCAGCCTATGACCTGCAGGTCATATGCCTGCAGGTCATAGGCCTACAGGTCATAAGCCTACAGGCCATAGACCTACAGGTCATAGGCCTGCAGGTCATATGCCTACAGGTCATAGGCCTGCAGGTCATATGCCTGCAGGTCATAGGCCTACAGGTCATAAGCCTACAGGCCATAGACCTACAGGTCATATGCCTGCACGTGTGCAGACAAATGCTCGCAGCATTAATGGAAAAAGAGACAAGTGCTCCCAAAACTTTATTTTTATTTATGATTTTTATTTATTTTTTAAAAAGCCAAAATACCATCCTAATGTCCACAATAATATCAGAAAGACTTAAAACAACTTTGCCATTTTTTTTTAGAAAGAAAAATGCACAAAAGATTAAAATATAGTTTAACATTAAATGAAACTCATCTGGAGATGAATAAGTCTGTTTGGTAGAGAAGGAAAGTAAAATAGTAAAATAGGCCTAGCAGGATAAATAAAGGATTACAAATATGAAAGCACTGTGGGAAAGTGGACTAGGTTTAGACCAACACAGAACATAATTCATCACATTATTCTTTATTAAAAACATTGCTCAGTTTACCCAGTACCTTGTACAAGCATCATCTGTAAAGAGTTCAAAATGTTTTATGCTGGCATGTTTTGTTCACCAGTACCTGATATACCCATTTTGCCCAACCTTTAACTTTTGATCTATACCAGTACTGACATATCCTCCACTTTGCAGCAAATGTACTGTCTGCAGACACTTAGAAATAATTCTAAAACATGTGGACGAGTCCACTTCCAAGCTCCTTATGCTGCCATGAAGCAATTTGATGATTTCACAGGATTTAAGTGTGCCAGACAAACATTTTTGGAAAATCATTCTTAAGATCTGATATTTTTGAGTTAGTTAGATGTTGGGATGAGTGAATAAAAAGAAATAACTGGAGCAATCTTCTTTCAGACCTCAAAAGCCCAAATATACAGCCAGAAATTGGAGAATATTTACACAAACAGCATGTTTTCTTATTGGTTTATTTTTATTATTCTGAGTTGAATCCGTGAGATCTGACACTGAAAACATGTTACTGACACAAAGCGGCTGTACATGAATGTTCTCGGACTGGCTGAGTTTGGTAGTTCTTCTGCTCAGGGCCAGTTGCAGCACTTGCAGGAATCCCAGTAGATGAGGCCAGGCTGGCACTGCTGCAGGTAGGTGTTTCCCTGGAAACACTGGAAGTAGGTGGTCTTATCAGCTGGGTTCTCATACAGACCATCAGGGCGGCCACTGCAGAAAGCTGAAATGGGATCCCTGGTGGTGGTGGGACGTGGAGTGGTGGTTGGTTTTGGAGGGAAACCTTTATTTAAATATGAAAAAAAGACCAAGTTTAGCAAACTTTCTCTTACTAACAACCAAACATTACAGAGGAGGAACATGCTTTTATCAAAATGATGCAAATGTGCCGGTTATTTGAATAAAAAGTGTTTTTGAAATATTTACCCATTGATGATCTGAGGTGGTTGATGAGAGGATAAGCTCCCTCTGAGCAGAAAGACCCACCAAAGTCATCCATGTCCATGCTCCACACATGAGCTCCTCCCAGGCCGTTGGTGGTCATCCACTGGACCTGGAAGACAGCCACAGCAGAAATTACATGATGCACACATTAAGAAGTCGATGGAGTTTACCAGTAATAGAGGACTGGTTGTGTAAGGAAATGAAACTGGACCTTGTGGTTACCTTGGAAGAATAGCTGCGCATGTTATCAAAGCCCACCCAAGCACTGCTTTGGGTGGCATAAGGAACCTCCTGCTCAGAGATCCAGGAAACTGTTGCACTGCTGGTGAAGTCACAGATCTGGAAACACAGATTTAGATCCGGTGTAAATCATTGACCTTACTCAGAGGAGTGTTTCATAGGATGACCTGCACCCAACAATAACACAAAGTTCTTGGTAGTTCTTGAACAAAACTGGTACGTACCTCGTAGTATGCCCAGAACCCTGGAGTCCGAGTGTATGGTCCAGCTTCAGCAGGACCGTCGGAGGGTGCTCCCAGACCACTGGATCCAGTGGTCAGACGGTGGGTTCTTCCATAGGTGGAGAAACCCAACAGCAGTTTCTCAGCTGGTGCTCCAAGAGAAATCCAGTAGGTCAGAGAAGAGTTCTGACAAAGGGGCAAATAAAATAAATAGAATGAATGTAGAATTATATTTATAGAACATTTGAGAAAGAAATCCTAAAAGTCGAACCTAAAAATGTATGAGTAGAGGAAAACCTGAGCAGAGGTTTAAGGGAAACAAGTTGTAAATTATCGTATAGGAGCGAGCATGCACGTGATGGCCTTCGCTTAGGACAGATACAATGCCTCTGTGCACCTTCACGTGCATAATTTAGTCTTTTCTCAGGACTGTTGTCAATGTGTGTCCTGACATAGCAAACGGAGCAGTACCACACTAGAAACTGTGGAGGCAGTGTTAAGCAGTGTGCCTGACGTGCAACCAGAGACAGGAACGAAGAAGAAGAAACTTTGACAACAACCAGTTACATGCACATAAGGACGATCCACCTAACATGCATGTCTTTGGATGGTGGGAGGAAGCCGGAGAGAGAACCCATGCAAACACTGGGACAACATGCAAACCTCGCACAGAAAGCCCACTGTCCAAGCCGAGCTTTGAACCAGCAACCTTCTCGCTGAGAGGCTGTGATGCCTCAGGTTTTTTGTGCATATGAACTTTGTACAAGTAAAAAAAAGTACTTGTACAAAGTATTTGTGACTAAACTGAAGGAGCTTTGAACACAACAGAACAAACAACTAGAGAAGTTCTTTTAAAGAGACAGTCACATAAAACAGAGCGATTGATTAGCAAGATCAGGATCAATCAGATATAATTTTACAGGCTGTGTGGTAGTTATAGTGGACTATGTAAACAAACAGACTTTCTGCTCCATTGTTGTGTTACTTGCATTTTTACCAGCTTTCAGTGTTTTACATGCTGCATGGCTACTTATTGTTCTACTTTCTTTTGCTTTTATTGTGCATCAGTGTCCTTTAAACTGAGCCAAATGTCTCCCAAAGGAAACAAATAAACAAATGTTTGTGCTTGTGTGGATAATACAAAGACAATATATTTCTGCTGGATTCATGCATGAAGACATCTCGTGTCATTGAAAGACATAAACATCTGGAGAGTTTTGCATTTTTTGTGGTTTTGATATTTGATTGTTTAACCTGTTAAAGTGTGGATTAGAAAACTAAATTCACACGAATAAAACACGAGTTCATAGAATGCTGTGACGTGTTGGTTTGTTTCTTACTATGTTGTAATGGAAGTGATTGCCGGTGTCCAGAGAGCTGCGGTACAGAGGGCTGTTGTGTCCGGTGACTCCCTCCCAGTGTCCGTGAAAGTCATAAGACATGATGTTGATGAAGTCAAAGTGTCTGTTGGAATACAGAAGGTACTTTTCATATACACACCTTTTAATAACACATTAGCGAAATGACATGTTATACTAACTTACGGTGCAAGCTTGTTAACCTCGTAAGCTCTGTCAATGGTTGAGCGAATGCCAGCACCGTTGAATGACAGCAGCAGCTGCGTTCTCCTGTTGTCTTTTGCATCATCCTCAAAGGCTTTGGCCAGTTCCTGTGCAAGAAGCAGAGAAAAGCTGTGGTAGCCATGCTGAGGATGCACTTCTCATTGGCTGTCTAGTAAACGAAGCAGCACTATTTTTTCATTGTTACACCTAAAAATGTGGCAGTAGACAGACGCTGTGCAAATCTGCCACAGACAGAAGACATAACTGAACACAGTATGGAAAGTATTTCCCTGAAATTGGACAGTTTTCCCCCAAACAAACATTTGCAACATTATATAAAGACAAGACTTTGCAGATTTCAACAGGCCTATCTCGTGAATGAGTTCAAAGAACCAGATATGCTGGTCACGTGACCGAGTTTAGATAGCCACCACCTAAACCAAATATACAGAACATGATGAACAAAAATGCAGATGTGAGCCTTGCTTGGGTCAAACATTTTTCACTATCTAGGAAGGAAGATGCTCACCATGGCCAGCAGAGTGAACCTCTCCTTGTCCTGCAGAGGGCTGCCGTTGTGTGCAGGAAATTCCCAGGCCAGGTTCAACCCATCAAAGTTGTTAGCACGCAGGTAGCTGATGGCAGACTTTATAAAGGCTGCACGGCTCTCAGGTTTGGCAACCATAGGAATGAATCTGGTGATAGTGAGAGAATAACAGGTCTGTTATAGAAATCCAGACACTGCCTCAGCGTTTGTGATCAGTGATGTAAAACTGGAACTTACGGGCTCATTCCATTCACAGAGCCTCCAACAGAGAGCAGCGTCTTCAGGGATGGGTTACTAAGAGAGAGACAGGACACACTTAGTCGAGCTGACCTTAAAATCATGGGAGCATCACACGCCAGTAACTGGATATCAACACACTGGCTGTTTGAACATGACTGGTCGAAGAAAACCACTAGGACAGATCGGCAGGACTAAGACAGAGTCCACATCACACTGTCTTTTACTGGCTGGAGAGGTTTCAAAAAACCTTTTTTAAAAACACCGTTTTTAATAGGAGCTAAAGACATTACGAAGGGTCTGCTGACTCCACAGATCATTATGATTCCACAGTTCTGTGTGGATTTATTGACCAGTTAAAACCACCCTCACCTCCAGTTGAGCAGGAAAAAAGAAACCCAAAAGGCTGAGTTCTGATAAAAGCTATACTACAATCATAAAAACACTTCAAAATGCCATTTGGGTTAGTGGAGGCGGCCGTGAATAATGTTTCTAGGTGAAGTTGTGTAGTAGAATATTCCAGTCTTATCCTGTAAGACGATTTTTAAGTGAAAATGAAAGTCATTTTTCCTTTTGACCCTCTGAATGATAAACAGGAAGTTAACCACGCTATTTCAGGTATCTCTCTGAAGGCTGTTCAGACTAACATATTCGCTGTGACTAAAATGTTTAACCTGTTGGATTGTACCGCTGCATATGAGCATAATTGTTATGGTGACTCACATGGACTTGAGGCTGTTCAGGCTTTTGTACATCTCCGGATCATTCCACTCCACGGGTACAATTTCGTTGAAACTGTTGAAGGAGGCCAGGCTGTAGATAACATGGGTGCACAGAAACGGGTCGATGTTGTCTGGGGTGAATTTGGCCATGCCAGGTCTGTACTGGGCCCAGTTGGTCATGTGGCACACAAGCTTACTGGATGAAGCTGAGAACAAGGTGGTCAGATGAAGACATTTAGCTTTCTTTCTGAACTTTGAGCATGCTTAAACCTAGAGTCTGACCAGAAGAGCCGGTACTTACCAGTGTGCAGAACTAGCAGGACGCCCAAAGCTGCAGAAAGAGACAAACATGGTTACAGGTGTGATAGAGGGGCGATATAAACATGAAGAGAACACGCTACACCAGGAACTGAAGGGTAAACGTAATCTTCATCATGTCTGTCAGGAGTCACTAAGCCTCATAATGCTGTGAGAATGTTATTATGTAGCTGATGAGTATTGGTGCTTTCCAGGAAAATAAACGTCCAATCTGAGATAATCCACCAGCATCCCACCGACCTGCTGACGTTTATGTTTCCTGAGTGTCCCCTAGACCCTAAACCCTATTATTATTATTATTATTATTATTATTATTATTGTTGTTGTTGTTGTTGTTTTTGCTGTTTAATTCTTTTATTTCTAAAATAACTTTAATATCAACAACAATAAAGTTGTTTGAAGATTTATTTTCACATAAAATACTTTTATGATACATTTTCAAATTGATCATTTCAATAAAATATTATAAAAAAGCCCAAAGTTAACCAGTTAGTTTCAAGTTTAATCCAAAAAATAATACTCATTATTATTATTTCAGCATGTACTTAGGTATAGGGTCTTCTTTGGGGGCTCCTGCAGTTTAACATGTTTCCTCCTGACATGAATGAATGCATCATTAACTAGGTTGTACAGCGCTTCATAACAAGCTGCTGGAGATCCTTGTCACTGGATGTGGGTGTGTTGGACCCTGGAAACATTGTAAAAACCTGCCGGACCGTTGTCCCAAAGGACCAGA
Organism: Pseudomugil gertrudae; assembly: GCA_037177535.1. NCBI lineage: Eukaryota > Metazoa > Chordata > Actinopteri > Atheriniformes > Pseudomugilidae > Pseudomugil > Pseudomugil gertrudae. Next base: position 2,501,240 of record JBAMHV010000003.1, read on the forward strand.
TTGGTGACCTCTGAGTTACAGGTTAAAGAGCTGGAGTTGGAGGACACAGGTTCAAATGCCCAGAACCAGGTGTTTTTGAAAGTGTTATAAATTATTATAAATGTATTTTCATTCAACGTTAGGAAGCAGATTTAAACAATATCATGTAAAACTAAAGCATAAAATGTGTCAACTGTACTTTATTCCAGTGTGTTGTGTTGGAGCTCTAGCTGCTTAAATTCACTTTTTACTGCGTGGTTAGAAGGTAGGAGTTAGCTCAAGTATTGGTCCTGTTTCAGGAAATAGATTGGCGCATTGAAGATAACGGCTGTCAGAGAATTAATCACCTGTACAGGTTAAATGATAACACATTTATGCTGTCTGAAGTACACTGGAATAAAAATATTCAGCAGTGGTGTATTTACTGTGTGGGTGCCCAGAATCCTTCAGCAACAATGTTTATGACTTAAAACCTGACAACAGGAAGTTGCTGTAAAAGTGCTTCAAATTTAGAGAGCGAGAATCTGTCTGAGGCTCCTGCAATGCAGCTGGTTGTTGTGCAGCTGCAACAGTAAAATATTCCTGATCTGCATTGTGAATATGAGTAATCTAGGAGAATATTGTGAAATTGTGTGTGGAAGTACTGTGAAGAGGTCAAACATATGATTAGGGAGAGCTTATTTATGCAGATTTAATCCTCTTTAGGCCCGCGCCTTAACAATAATCGTTTGAGGAAGAAAGAACAAAGATTACAGATTCATGTTCAGTACAAGCCAAACATGCTCATAGATGGTGAAAGGAACTGTCGCTCTGTGTGCGAGATTTATATCTTATAACATTTATATTTCCAATTAAAAGAAAACCTCTGTAAAACCAGTATGTGGAGCATTTAAGGATCTGGACAAGACAAATGTGGGAAGTTTGTTGAGGAGAACTGATGAGTGAGATATAAGCAGGTTTCAGGCGGGGCTTGCTGTATACACCCTGTATGGAGGAGTGAAGATTACCACCATAAAAAAAAACCTTTTCTTGTTATTATTGTTGTCTATTTAATGTTGTGACTGTCATGTTTAAAAAGCAATAAAAGAAAAAAACTGCTGAACAACTTGTCCTTAAACGAAACTCTTTCTTACCTGTGAGGACATTTGCCATGTTGCTGTCTGATGTTCCAGCAGTTCAGATGAGAAAGCTTTGATCAGAAAGTAGTGCAATTAGTAATTCAGCAGAACACACAAATAAACAAACAAAACACAAAACCCCCATAAACAGGAAGTGTATAAATATGACATACCCACTGTTAGTGATTAACTTCTAACAGACATTTAAATCTGCAGCCGGAAAACTGTCAGTTCTTCTTTTTCAATAAAAATATTGTACGATATGTTGATGAATCTTGTTACCTTTTGTCCGGAGGAACAGCCGCAGAGTCTAGAGCTTACCACAGCTGGATCATATTTATATTATTCTCATTAATGACTAATGGAAGGTGGCAAAGTGCAGCTGATAAGAGCTCAGTGTGGTGGGCGGCTGTCCTCAGGAACGGCGGTCAAAAGCACAGAGGAACCATTTCCCGGATCAACAATAAGAAACTTGTACTCAGAAAATGAATCAGATGATTAGGGTGATAATAAAATGCTGAATGTGTTGTGTTCAGCAGTCTCATTGCTTCCCGATGATCATAAACTCATGTTGGACACAAATGCGGCACTTTTCAGACATTTAGACACACGTTTCTGCTGGATTCAGGGGTGGTGGATTTTTTAAATGGTGACTTTTCTGCTGCTTTAGTCATAAATATTTCCCTTTCATCCTGACAGAAATAACCATAGTGGTATCAACATGTCCATGCTGTATAGTTTAGCTCTTAGAGCCAAAAAAAATCTGCACGGTAACTTTTACTCCAGTAATCTCTGATTTTACAATTCTAATAAAACTTTCTGTCCTGCAGGCTGAACAATGAGTACAATATTTTACTTCCTGTTGTTTGGTAGGGCAAAGTGAGCTTTAAGAACTTTGTTAAAAACGTGCAGAAATAAGCCTGCCTGAACATCTCTGTGGTTTGGAAATGTAAGTTCATCTCATTGATAATTACAAGTTTAAACTATTTAACTATTAGATATTATAACTTATTGTCCAAAAGAAGAAAAGCACCCACATAGAAGTATTTTCCACCATTTTTCTAAAGTGAAGTTTAAGTGGTTCATCAGCAGAATGCCAGAATCAGCTGGGTTGGTCTTTAGCAGCAAAGATCTTAATACTTTTATACTCCTTTAGAGGAGCAGACAGGACCTTTTCTATCTTGTACTTAAACTTTACCAGCTCTGAATAAAACATGAGAATCATAAAACGAGCAAAATGAGGCAAAGCAGCTGGAATCAGCAGTGAGATGTTTCCTCACCAGCATAAGAAAACCAGCCGGGAGGCTTTACTGCAGCATCTCTGAGAAGAACATGAGGAAGTAAAAAACGAGTCAAAGGTGTTTATTTGAAATTATATTTACAAGTTACACTCCTCTCAATCCATCACACATTTCTAAAAGGCCCAAAGAAAAGCAACCCGGCCCCAGTCCGGCTCTGCCACGGGCACTTCACCAGGGGCGAGCATAAATCAGTAAGGTGAGAGCAGTGGTGCTTCTGCAGGGAGAACTGAAGGCGATGAGAAAACACACAGCTGAACCTGCTGCTTCATGACGCAGGTGGGCCAAACAGGACTGGATCAGAACCAGAGACCAGCCCGGGTCACGGTTACGCTCCACCCACATGGTTTATCACCACAGAGGTAAGGAGGTGATCTTTCTCATGTACAACCACTTTCACATTCAGATCACAAATATTAAATCAATACATAAATAAACATAAGTTTACATGAATAAATGTGTTTATAAAATACAGTATTTCCATCAGTAAACTAGGACAGGTCCAGTTAGACCGGAGCTGGTTTACGCCTAAAACACCTTTAAATTATTAACAATAACAAAAGACAAAAACTGATATTGGCAGATTTTCACCAAAAAGATGACATAATAAACCTCCCACTTATTTTTGTCTCCTGTCAGAAACGAGCGTGTATCGTCTGTATCGAAAGACAACCGAGACAATGCTACAGAAGTGTCAGAATCAAGATACGCTGCTGTGTCAGAGTCAATCACCTGGAACACAGTACTGAATGTTTATTCTGATAAGAAAACCACTTTACTTTCAATAAAAACCAGAGGATAGCAGGAATTACCAGCATAGCCTTCAGAGAGGGTAACTTAGTCCTCAGAAGTAATGGAATAGTGAAGTAATGTCTGATGAAGAACTGTGCTACGATAGTAAGTAAAAAGTGAAACTTTTTAAACATGTTTTAACAGAGGTGTCGTGCATCTAAATATCACAGGAAGCTGACGGCCAACGTGAGTTGTCGGTCAGTGGTCAATCAGTGGAAGAGAAAACACTTTCATCTTCATGGAAACTGCTTGAACTCATCAAGAAGAGGTTAAATGTCAGGAACATCAAACTGTAATCGCAGCAGAATTTACCCTGATGAAAGTGTTTCCACCTGCTGCTAAACGAGTCACATGACTCACGTCCTGCTTCTCACACACATGAACCAACAGCAGCCGTCAGAGAAGGAGATTTTTCTGAGAAAGCAGTACTTGATTTGAATAAAACAAGTAAAATAAAGAATAAATAAATGAATATTTAAAGCATGGATGAGGACAAAGAAATGACTGAGCCTGACAGCTGAGCTGGAGGCCAAGTCCTTCCTGTAATTCCTGCAGAATCAGACGTGTTACATAAGATCTGATTGCCTCTGACAGGAGCATGACCTGGGTGATATATGACACGGATACCTGTTTGGATAACTTTGGAGGCAAGCTCTTCCATCTCTGCTTGCCATTGACCTTATGAGCAGATACACCGCTGGAATAAACCAGCCAAACAATATTTGTGCAATATTGTTTGTTGGGTTTAAAACTAGTGCAATACACTAGTTTTACATTTCTAATGGAGTAAACATTCATCTGGACCCTCAGGGGCCCTGGTTTGTAATTAATACTGAATATGAGGTAAAAGCACAACCAGGCACACGGACGTTAGCAAGAGCTGAGAAACAACAAGATCCTACAGGAGTGTAACAGCATCAGAGTGAAAGGAGATGATCCAGATGTCCCACAGAACCAGATATGTTGATGATGAACAGATCTTATGAACTAAGTTCAATTTAAAAGAAACCAAATTAAGTTACATTAATGTAAATGGATTTATTTGAATTGTGTCTGTAAAAGCGCTTATCATGACTGAATTGAATTGCAGAAGCAATTGGTTCCTCTGACATTTATATCCATGAACAGAAGCCGTTTCTGATGATTTTCAGAGGGTTTCGATTGGATAATCAGGGAAGTATGAGATTCTGATTAGTCAGTCTGAGAAGTCTGGTGATCCTGGCCATGGATGAGTCTGAACTGGTTTCTTAAGGCCGCTTTACACTGTGTCTGGTTGGGCCAGGGTAGCTGATGCAGATGTGTTTTTATACTTAAATGCAGACTCTGCAGATAGCAGTAGGGTTGGTACTGGCCAGTAAACTCCCCAGGGCAGAGTTTTTTTGGATAGTTTACTTCAGTTCCTGCAAGTATCTTGTTCCTGTTTTTAGAACTAGTGGCACTCATTTAGCCATATACATATCTATAAATGTCTATGCATTTGGCGACAAGACCCAAAAATCCGGAAACACAAAATCACTCTCTGACAAATCACAAGGGAGTACTTTAGCGTAGCTGCATTCATGTAGACAGAAGCCTCAACGATTATAGCATGACTGACCTGACGGTGATGCAAATGTTCACCAGCTTTTAGTTGTGAGTTTAAATTCACCCTATGATGAGTACAAACACTGAAGAAAGATATTCTATGCCCAGACATGGGTTCTCAAGGCCCCCCTCTGAAAGCAGGTCTGAGATGCAAAACAGAGGCAAGTGCCTGGTGGCCCTAGTTGCTTCAGGAGCACGGCCTCCCAGACCCCTGTGAAAGGGCTGTCAGACAGTGAGGTAAGGACTCTACCAAGGCAGCCCTTTGTCACCCATTCTGTTCTTAACTTTTATGGTCAAGGGGGACCCAGTATCCAAAAGAAGATGCTCTCGGTTTACCGATCAATCTGTGTTCCTACCTTCATCTGTAATCATGAGTTATAGACAATGACCAAAAGAACAAAATCACAGATACAAGCAGCTGAAATGTGCTTCCTCTGCAGGGTGGCTGGGCTCTTCCATTAAAAGATAAGGTGAGAACCTCTGCCTTCAGAAGAGCCGGATAGCTTGGGCATCGGCTTAGGATGTTCTCTGAATGCCTCCTTAGTGAAGCGTTATGGACACATACCTATCAAGAGTAGACCCTGGGGAAGATCCAGGACATGCTGGATGGATTACATCTCCCAGCTGGCCTGAGAACGCTTCACAATCTCCCTTGAATGAGCTGGCAAATGTGGCTGAAGAGAGGGAAGTCTGGCCTTCCCTGCTTAGACCAGCTGCCCCTGTGACCCAACCCCAGATAAGCGATAGAAAATGGATTGATGGTTGGATGGATTTAGAATTCAGTTCAGACTCCTGTTTCATCTACTCAAACCCTTCAGTCTGTATGGAGTGTGGACACACAGGTCACATATATGTACATAAGTTAAACACACGACTGGTTCTGTAGGGAGCCTCCCCTGCTATATGAGTCTAACCTGTTACAAGTGGATGTGGAGTAAGATCAGGTCCCATGGCTAACACAAAACTTCCCTTCAACCTTTTCCATGTACTCATCATATAAAAAAGAAATGAAAAGTGAAGCCCAACCCCATCCCATCATTTAAAGTCCACCCATCCCACCCTTCCTGGACCCAGACCAAGCTAGGTCACTTAGTTCACAGACTGATGAAGATCACAATTCTGACAGGACCATGGTGAGGAGCAGCAGGCCACTAAGGAGCTGGAGAGGGTGGGGCATCACGGTGGAGGAGGCGTCTTTCTGCACCATCATCCCAGTTCCTGTTGGACACACAGGTTCGCAGAGAACAAAACACACATTATTGCTAACAACAACTTGTATCGTCTGCACAAATCTGAATTATAAAGTTCCTTTATCCCTCTTCAGCAAAGCGTTGCCCTGGGCAACAGAAATCAAAAACCAGCTGAGTTGGATTTAGTTTTGAAGGTGAAGTAGGAGGAAAAGTGTAAATATGTGAATAATTTCTGTGTAGAATGTGTAGAATTATCTGATGTATGTGACTGTCCTTGAAAAACTATTTGTGGATGTTGTCTGGGATTAGAATGGTTAAGCTTCTGTATACATTTTAAGGTTAAAAAAAACATAAAAATAGAAAAAATGGCATGGACTAGGGCTTATACCCAATACATGCAAACTTATATTTTACTAACAAGTCAGAGTGTTAAAAAAGTAATAGAAATTTTAGTCCAATAAAAATGGGAAAACCTAGTTTTTATGGCAGGACACATGCCATATTATTCATTTTTAAATGATATAATCTGAAATAAGTGTGTACATGAGTTTGTAGAGAAGGTTTTCTTATGGACTTTTTATTCATAGAAATCCACTTTCTCTTTTTGTTGCATCAGGGCCACAGGGTCGCCCTGAGGGCAACTTTGCTAACAGTTTGTTTAACTTAACATATGCACAAAACCAGCAGTAAATGTCAGAGCATTGATATGCTTGTTTGCTCTTAACATTTTTGGAACAATACATGTGCTTTATTTCACTGTCAGACCTGTGAGAGGTGGCGTGACGGTTCATTGTCAGTGATGTTCTTATGCTGTTCTGAGCTTGTAGCACATCTTGGTTTCTCCATCCCTGTGTGGATGCTCATGCTGGTCCTGCAGAGGAAACATCCTCTCACCTGAGTCCCGGGATATGATGATCTCCTGTGCTGGCCCGTCTCCACCCTCGCCCCAGGATCGGATCTCCAGCACCACGTAGCTGTTGTCTTTAGGCAGCGGCAGACTCATGGAGGTCTTGGTCTTTTCCAGAAGCTTTAATGCTGTCTGATCATTATGTTTATACAGAACCTGGCACACACACATAGCAGTTTACATCAATATAACACCAAAACAACATCCAAACAACAGCTATTACTGATTTACAGTATCTGCTGCTCTAATCCGACTGGGACACATGTACATTTACACCTCCCGCTGCCTCAGCAGAGCCAGAAACATCATTAATGACAGCTCCCACCCTGGCTCTGACCTGTTTGCCCTGCTGCCCTCTGGAAAGCGCTACAGGTGCATCAGGACTAAAACAAACAGACTCAAAAACTCCTGCCCTGAACTCCTGTAGGACATCAAATGTGCAACACATCCTGTTACATGACGTACAACATATCATAATCCGTGCAATAATACTTTGAATGTGCAATATACTGTATTTTTCAAACATATACATCATACTTATATCTGCAAATAACTCGAGTGTGCACATCTGTTTTTATTCTGTAAAATATTTTATACCCTAGATCTTTTTATTTTATTATTTATCTTTTATACTGCTTTCCTTGCACTGACACTGGGATGGCTTAATCTCGTTGTACACGTGTATAATGACAATAAAAGGCATTCTATTCTATTCATTCTATTTTATGTAATGACTATGGCCTTGTGCGAGGCTGGTACAGACCTTGTAAAAAGGAACTTTGACTGTGTTTATTGCCTTTTATTGATTCTTATATCTTTCATGGACAGATTACTGATCTGACCTTCACTTAGCATAACGTTAACTCATTGTCTGCCCAGGACGTCTTTTGATGTCTTTCTAATTCCAAACATTCCCCCCTCAAAGACATCAAAACATGTGTTTTGGGCTTTTCTGCATATGGAAACCCATTTTGACTGATTCATGGGTCAAAATTTCCTCAATATGCACTCTCTTAGTGGGCAGAGTGGATATTGAACAAGTTATGAATGAGCTCCAAGTGCCCATCCCAAAGACCTTCCAATGCAGGCACCCAGTAAACTGGCTCTCTACATCTGTAGTCCCAGAACCCAACATTACGCAGGTCCCAAAGGTGAACCATAATGCTACAAACCCCCAGCAGCACTGGGCTCTCTGTACAGCAGTGGCGGGCAGCCAAAGACTTAATCAGTTTTATTTGTACACAATTCTTTATGAGACTGAAGGGCATGTACTGTGTCAACGTGATCGGCTCTCGTCTCTTTAGTCTCACCAAAGATCAATATCTTTAGAGTTTAGAGATTTTATCTGTTGTGTCCAGAGGAAACTACTGAATGTGGTTCCATGTTTAGAGGTGTATGTGTGTGTATGTGTGAGTGCTAAACATCTGGGGGTTGTGTTGTGTTATCATGTAAATACAACTTTGCCCCTTCTGAGGATCAGGACTAGATTAAGAGGGCCTCAAGCCTCGGATCCAGCAGCCAATGCATGAACAGCCACGCATCTACCCAGGAAAAAACAGCGGAAAGCCGCAGCCAGGGCTACAATAATAACACCGCACTGGACGCGAGTACACACAAGCAGCCCTATTCCTATACACTACATGATACTGCATGGGTCAGGTGGTGTCATGTAACGTCCAGTTCTCAGAGTCCGCAGAAAGTTCTGGACTCTTGATCTGAGATGGAATCTGTCAGTCCCTCACCTTGTAGCCCAGCACGGCTGACTCATTGTGCATGGCCGTCACAGGATCCCACCTCACTGTCACTGTCAATGAGCCCTGAGCCTTCCATGAGATGTTTCCAGGAGGACGGTTGGGAGCTGAAACCAAAACAAACATCAGAAATTTTTAGAAAATCAAACAAATGGCTGGAGACTACGGATAAATGGCTGGCAGGAAGTGTCTGAGTGTTGCATTGGATTGGGTGCTGGGGCCGTACGTGGCTTCCTGGTGGTGATGGTGGTCTTTGGTGACTGTGGCCCAGTGCCAGCGCTGTTGTACGCCAGAACAGCAACATGGTACCGAGTGCTGGGCCGGAGTCCGGAAACCTTGGCGGTCGGTTCCAGCCCCACCGTTCTTACACGATCTGCAGCTGCTTCCCGCTCATGCTGGCGCCAGTACCGGATCTAAAGACAGACGTCAGGTCACATGAGAACAGCGTTCTGTATACCCTCAAGTTCAGAACCTGTCTGTTCACAACACGTGCACAGAGTGAGAGAACGAGCAATAACTAGTTATCTCAGTCTTACCAGAAAAAATAAACTTGACCCACCCCCAAACACACACACACACACACACACACACACACACACACTACAGTGCTAATAAACACGCAGAATTGTTCTGAGATCAGATATTAAAGTAAACTGTGTAAGGCAGAACAGATAATATGATAATATGTTGGATAATATGATCACAGCTCTAACAAGAAGTCAGATAAAAGGATTTGATTAACCGCCATGCTGCAGGTAAGACGTCTCTAAGAGTTAAAACACTTGATTCTTCTCCAGCAACATGTTGAAATGATCAGACAAGCTGGACATGATTCATCCTGTTTCAGTAAACCCCTTCTGTCCAGACAACGTTTCCCCACATGTCCTCCTGTCCCTGTCCCTATGTGTGTGGATCATCACCTCATATCCTCTCAGGATACCGCCGAGCTGCTGGACGGGCTCCCACGACACCTGGATCTCAAAGGCAGACAACGCTGTGGCATTGATGTTTGAGGGTCCCACTGTTGGCTCTGTAAGGAAAAAGTCATAATACACATGAAATACAGGTCTGCTGACATGTGACAGGGCAGCATATAGAGTGAGACCTGAAAACAGTTCATTTCAGTGTCCATGACTCCAGCTGTGGCTACCCTCTGGTGGGGACAGAAGGTCCTGCAGGATGCCCATTTATAACCGGACACATCCTACAACCACCACTAGGATACAGTATGCAAGACAGATTTCACTGCAGACTCTACAGGAAATCTGGCTTCTGAGTTGAAGTGTCCTCATCCAGCAGATCTGAACCCTCTCGCTACTAAAAACATCTCCTTCAGGGCAAATAACTCAGAAGTATGGAGGCAACCCACCTTCCTCTGCAGAGTGGACCACCGCAGTCTGGCTGAAAGGACCATCTCCTCTGCGGTTATATGCTCTGATTTTCACCTCATAGGGACTGTACGGCATCAGGCTTTCGTTGTAGTAGACGTGTCGAGATGACTCCACATTGGGAATTCTCACCTCGGACCAGGCTGACGCGCCTCTCTTCCTAAATGCGAGGATGTAGCCAAAGCCATCTCCGTTCTGATACTCCCTGGCCATCGGCTGCAGAGGAGAAGCATCAGGAGAAACAATGATCAGACACACAAAGGCAGGGTCAAAGCAGAATGCATCTGAGATGGAGCACAGACAAGCTGAAGTGTTCAGCACCCAAGCTCACATGAGAATAAACTAAAATAACTTCATCACATTTTTTTATTTATTGATTTGATCAAATAAGTAATTATGGAAATAGAAAAGAACTGTTCACTCACTGTCCAGGTAATGATAAGCTCATGGCGGTCTCCTCCTCCTCCTCCCAGTCCACTGGGGGCCACTGTGGGAGCTGAGGGTCAAACCCAGAAGCAGAATGAGTAGAGGAGAAAGAGTAGAAAATATCATCATAGCTGGTCTGGTTAATTTATTTCAGACCATCAAGTGGTCATGTGACATCTCACCTGCTTGCTGTGTGCGGATGATGTGGGAAGGGATACTGGGCTCTCCGCTGCCCAGGATGTTGCTGGCAATGACCTGGAACTGATAATCCATCCAGGGAGTCAGTTCAATGACACGGGCCAACTCTGCGTTCCCTTCTATGTTCTCTGGGTCTGAAAAGTGACAGGGAACATAACCCCCATCAGTAAGCACCAACTTCAACCCTGAAAGTAAGTCTGAGACACTTCCTCAGTGTTCTGCAGATCAGTCTTCTACCAGAGCAGCTGTAAGCCTTTCACAGTCTTTCACACACTCTGGTTTCCAGTCTGCTACAGTTTACCAGTCTAAACCTGACTGGTCTGAACCATTCCAGTCTCATGCTTCATCCAAAGCTTGTGGATGATCCAAGCCCCAGAATAAAGGGTGGAGCTGATGGAGTTTTTTCGGTGAGACATAGACGTATTGATGCTTCAACCAGTCAAATATTGAATTAGATACTTTTTACAGTATCTATATATGTTTTAATATAAATAGCATTTGTTTTCACTTAGGAAATAATAAAGTTGATGTAAAAGTCACTCTGGTGCTAGCCCTAGCGTTCGGGATAATGTTGCGTTTTAATATTTTTCTGGTTTTAGCAGGTTCTTGAGTACTTTAAACTTAAGAAAAAGATTTTATTTTATATGTAGTTGTAATATGATTATTTTTATGATAATTTTAAAAAGATTTTTTTTATTTTTTGGCTTTTTTACCTTTTGACAATCTAAATTTATTTCATTACAATTTTATAGGCAATTTTTTAAAGTATTAATGTTCATGAGTTTTAAATAGGTCACACTTCATATTGCCTTTGTAATATTGCTAGAATTGTCATGTACACTGTCCAAGCATCTGCATTTCCTTTAATAGGTTAAACATATCCGGATGGCTTATGTCCACAGAGGACAGAAATGTCCCCGCGACTCACCTGTCCTCATCTTTTTCCATTCTTTTGACAGAGATGAACGACCCATGATGATGTATATGCCAATTGGGCTGTGGTTGTCATAACCTGGACTCCACCTGAGCTCCACTGACGTCTGAGCCACGTTCTTCACCAGTAAACCTCCAGGAGGTCCCGGAGGTCCTGGAAGGAGGAAAAGAAGAGAAAAATATTAACAGTAATAATAATAAGGTACAGAGAGATGTTCTTTGCAAGTTGCTGCAAAACCTTACAAAGTCAATGAACAGAGTATGGTGCTGTCACCTGCAGAATTAGACATTTGTTGCTATTTTAGTTATTTTATGTAGGAACGACAAGTCAACATGCAGACATTTTTTCTTTTTTAGGACAGCTGCAGTTTTAAGGAAGTAAAATTATGTCAAATGAATGCACCAATAATTACAGATCCATAAATGCCAAGCAACACAAATAGTAGTTAGTAGAAATAACACAGTGATCAAGCCTTTTCTCATCTGCATATTATTCTCTAAAGCCTGGCTTTCAGGAAAAAAAAAAGTCTGGCATATTTTGCTAAAGGGATCTCACCTCGTACCACCAGTTTAGCCGAAGCAGAAGCACTGTCCACCACGGTCTGCGCCGTGCAGGAGAAGGTTCCTGCCTGGCTCATCTGGGCGTTCACAATCAGGAGGTCACCAATGTTCTCCTTCTGACAGGACGGAGAGAACAGAGAACAAGACAAAACGGTTAATCCTATCAGCCAGTCTGAGCTGGACCAACAGAACATCAGCTGCATGCCAGGAACATGGACTGCATCTGTAACCCAATTCTAACCGAGCTACTCAGTCCAGACCCTGCTGGGATCAGTCCTGGTTCCGGGACTTGAACCAGACCCAAGTCCTTCTGAGGACAGAGCATGCTGATGAATCTAAAACCCTCAGAAAAAGCCTGTCAATCAAGAAGGAACCGTGTTTTAGAACCTCTGTGTGGAAACATTGTGAAGGGACACCTGTTGTTTCAAGTCAAGTCATTTTATATTGTCCCTAATGGGAAACGGCCTTTGTCCTCAAAAAAACACGTCATAGAATTCAACAATAAAATCTCCACTTGCATTTACAAGACATGACTTTACTATAAAATATACAAATATACACCATTACATTAAAAAAAACACTAAAAGGAAATAAAAAATTGAATAAAAAAGTATTTGAAAGCTTTAAAACAAACAAAAGCTTTGAGATGAATTACAAACATTACCCAAAATAATACATGCACTCACCCCTTGAACCCGGTGATACGGTCCAGCAGAGCCCTCCAGGTCCAACGGGACCCCGTTGAGAGTCCAGGTGAAGGTCAGATCCATGGTGGGGTCATGGGAGGCGTGACACTGCAGAGTGACATTTTCCCCCTGGTTGATGTCAGCATTGGTGGGAGCCAGCGTGATCTTTGTGGCATCTGTGAGAGTTTACGGAGTTCAGATGAAAGGTGCAGAGCAGATCTGGTTGCACAGAGCTGAAGGTGAGAAAGGTTACCTCTGACAGACAGGTGTCCGGTGCTGTTGGCTTTGCCCAGGTAGTTTTCAGCGAAGCAGGTGTACTTCCCTTCATCTGCCCTGCTGATGTTGTGGATCCACAGCATGCCGTCAGGAGTTACTGTGATGCTGGGAAAAAACAAAAGTGCAGGATCAGACCTGACGGTGGTTGACTTGATGGCACTAAACAGTCCAAGGAAAGGTTTTATTTCTGCTAATGTGAGGAATTCGCAGCCCAAATGCGACTATTAGATCAGGTTTTAATAGCCCTGCTCTCTTCAGTCTGGTGTCTTCCCGTCCTCATGTAAACCTGCTGTGGTTCGGCCCACTCTGTAGAAAGGAAACTTAGACCCATCTGATCTTAAGTTAAAGACCTGTATCCAATTCATCATTATTAAGTAAATTTTTAGAAAAGCCTTTTTAACCAACTGAATGATTGAAAAACTTATCAGTACTAGTCCTGCTCAACCTTAGTGCAGAGAAGTTTTTAGCATGGAGAAGTTTTTATCAGCATAAAGGAATCAAAATCCATGAGACACAAGTTCCTGTAAGGCGTCCCCCAAGGCTCAATTTTAGGTCAAACTTGTTTTGATCTCTACATGCTGCCCCATGGGGGCATGGGGGTCATCAGGAGACACGGCAAAATAGCTATGCCGATGACATGCAGCTTTATACGGCCATGTCTCCCTCTCACCATTTTGGTGACCTTTTTAACTGTGTTTTAGATATTAGGAAATGGATGAATGAAAATGTCTTTCAGCTCAATCAGGACAAAACAGAAGCTTCATTCACGGTCCTAAAGCGCTCAGAGAGGAACGGGTTTGAAAACTTAAATGATTTTCTTTTAACCCAGTTAAAAAAGTAAAGAACCTTGGAGGTATTTTGTGACTCTAACTTAATTTCATATTACACATTAAAACACAACAAAGATGTACTTTTATCAAAAGAATATTTCTAGTGTGCAACAGTTCCTCTCTCAATCCGATGTAGGTGACCCATTACCTGTAGGTTGACGACTGTAAGGCTCCTCTTTCTAGACCTCCTTAAGACTGTAAACCCACTGCAGCTTTTATAGAACTCAGCTGCTCGTCCGCTGACAAAGATTGGAAAGAGCTCATACTACACTAGTTTTAAATCTCCACATTGGCTTCCTGTGTGCCATTGAGTTTATTTTAAAATACTCCTGTTAGTTTTTAAAGCTCTAAAAATGTTAGCCTTAAATATTTATCTAGGTTTGCTAGGTTTTTTTTTTATTCTTAGAGTGACTACCGGCACGTATGAAGAGACATCATTTAGCTCCTCTTAACTTGAGGAAGAGACAGCTGAAAACTTTCCTTTTGATCTTTTAATTGATAATAAATTTAAACTACAATTGATATTTTATAGCCTCATTCTATACCTTTATTTTATTGAATTTTAGTGTATTTTACCTAATATATTTTACAGTATTTTGTTTTATTTCTATAATATTTCATTTGATATAAGCATCCAGTGTATTAGTTTTCCTGATGTGAATGGTGGAGGTTTGAACACACTCTGAAACTGTATTATGTACATGTGTGTAAAATTGTGTGGATATATTTATGTCTATATAAAAATGTTTATGTCTATGTTTCAGTAATAACTTGGAAAAGATGCGAAAAGAGGGGGTTGTGGGGGCGTGTACAGCATGTTTTCACTGTAAAGCATTGTATGTATGATAAAGTTTGATTGGTTGATTTCTTCTTTAACACAACTCCAAACTAAATGGGAATATGAGATCATGGAGAACATGGCTGCATGACATTCTGGTCATTTCTGCTAACTTTCAGCAACTGAATACAAACATGTCTGTCTCATCACTGTGGGACAAAAAACTGTCAAACCAAAATCATAAACCAAGAACGGGAAATTCTCAGCATGGATGAGGTGGAACAGGAGATTCTCATCATGGATGAGGTGGAATGGGAGATTCTCATCATAGATGAGGTGGAACTGGACAGTCTCTTAATGGATGAGGTGGAACGGGAGATTCTCATCACGAATGAGGTGAAACAGGAGATTCTCATCATGGATGAGGTGGAACTGAATATTCTCATCATGGATAAGGTGGAATGGGAGATTCTCATCATAGATGAGGTGGAACGCAAGGTTCTCATCATGGATGATAGTGGAACAGGAGATTCTCATCATGGATGATGGTGAAACGGGAGATTCACATCATGGATGAGGTGGAACTGGAGATTCTCATGGATGAGGTGGAACGGGAGATTCTCATCATGGATGATGGTGGAATGGGAAATTCTCATTATGGATGATGGTGGAACGGGAAATTCTCATTATGGGCGGGCAGTGGGCAAGTGTGCAGCAACTGTGAAAAACTGTCATGTGATTATAGAGTAAAAATCTCTAAAGGAAACGTTCCAACACCCATTTGCATCTAAGAAACCAAGAATCAGACGAGCTGTTTCATCAGCTTCAGTGTTGGTTTGGCTGTGAGACAAAAAGAAAGGCTCGCTTGAGTATTTTTTTTCTCAGTCTGTGGGAGAGGATCACATTTTCTCAGTTCACACCACAATGCAACACTCGGTTACAGTACAAGTGCCTACAGAATGGTAGTAATGAATAGAAAGATCTGGAATCATTTAAGGATCTGTTGCAGTAAAGGATGATAATGTAACCCGAATATGCATAGATTTATAGTTTTGATGCTTGTCTGTATGAAGAGGCAGCAGGAATAAGCCCACATGGATTACCTGCTGCTGTTGGTGAGCAGCTCCGTCCCACGGCTCCAGAACAGGATGGGCTTTGGAGCAGCTCGGGGGCGACACTCAATCATCACCTGCCCCCCTCTGGCTGCTGGAATCAGCTTCCTGACAGGATTCAACCTGAAATCTGGAGCCTGAACTGGAAGCAAAGGATAAACAAGAGGACGTTGGTTACGTATTGTAACCCCAGATTCTATGAGTATAGGCGCAGCCCTTTAAGGCTATCGCTATTGGGTTCATC
>JBAMHV010000003.1:2559202-2570672 GCA_037177535.1 Pseudomugil gertrudae
AGAGGGAAGTCTGGGCTTCCCTCCTTAGGCTGCTGCCCCCGCGACCCGACCTCGGATAAGCGGTGGAAAATGGATGGCTGGATACAGAATGACTGTTTTCTTCATCTTGTAGCAGGATTTCTGTAAGTTACTTGTGTAAAATGACTCCACTCATCATGGAATTTTAATTGGAACAGTGTAATTTGTTTTAGGATACATTGCATAAATCAATAGGCTCTGAAGTTATGGCGGGATCGCTTTTGGGCTGTAACAAGACTGTAAATATGATGCATGTTGTATCAAATAGTCTGAAAGCTTTTGGGCAGCAGTTCTGCAGCTATCAAAGTTTCATAATGCTGGCTTTCAGACATCACACAGAAGGGTCAAAAACAAGAAAAAGGGCTCATCCAGGTCTGGCGTTCATGTCTCATGTCAATCTGCTGCTAACTGGCTGCTCTAGATGCCGCTCATCAAACTCAAAGCTTTGCTTCCAGCTTACCAACAACTCAAACAGCTTCTGTTTACACTGTTAATCCAGAGTTACATTCCCTCTTTAGTTATTCTCTGCCAATAAGGCGCCTCACACTACACGGGGATAACTAGACTTTTCCGTTGTTCCATGATGATGGAACGACCTGCTGATCTGCAGAGACAGTATCTATTAATAAAGGACTGAAACACTGGATGATACAGGATATTTTATTATTTTCCATATTTCATGAATGTTAGATGACACATATGATTTTCTTTATAATTTTGTGTGTTTAAGTTCTCTGTGGGAGCCTCAAGGTCGCTCAATCCTTTTTCCCATGGATTGAGAGTCCACCAAAGCTCTGCAAACAGGTTTTACTTGCAGACTATATAGCACCTGCAGGATTGTTTTCTTTGCTAGCGAAGACTTATATAAACTTTCTCAGACAACATGTATTTTGACTCTGCCTGTATTTTTCCACTGAGGCATATTTTCTGTGCGACTTTTCTAAGTGTTTAAATAAAGTACGAAGGAACCGCCCGGCGCAATCTTGCGGCAGAACTGGTCTGAGTAAGATCTGCGTAAGGCCGGTTGCCCTTTGATCAAAGAAATCACGTCTCCTGTTTGCTGATTCCCGCCTTCAATCTTTGTTGGGGTTTATTGCAAATTTTCCCATAACACTGGACATTTTAAGAAACCACAATTAAATCCTCATACTGATACAGTGTGTGATTCAGAGTGAACATGTTGGTTCAGATAAAGGCAGATGAAGGGACGAGATCAGCAGCAGCAGGTCTCTGAAGCTGCTGGTGGACCTCTCCATCATGGCCCTCCAGAAGCTGCAGTTGCACATAAAGCTGCATCTGCACCTCCCTTTAGCAGTGATATCACAGAGAAGCACCTGCAATGGACTCAGAAATACATGCGACTCGTTTTGTTCTCTGATAAATGTTGTGCTGCACTGGCTGGTCCAGATGGATGGAGGTCTGGATGGTTAGTGGAGGGACATCATGTCCCAACAAGGCTGCAATGTCAGCAAGGTGGAGGTGGAGGGATGTACTGGGCTGTAGTAATGGGGAGTGAGATGGTCGCACCCTTTATGATGGTCTCTGATAAATCTGTTCAGTTTCTGATGGAGCATTTCTTGCCAATGTATGAAAGGAAGTAATATGTGTGTGTGTGTGTGTGGACAACCACTTTGAGATAAAATACTGGTTCCATTATACCGAAATTGAACCAGCCATGGACTGCCAGGTTCCATGATCTGAGTTTTTACGGCGATCTCGGGGAAAAACTTTATGCTAACACGAAACTGTGTCAGGAACAGGATTTTATTTGTTCATGGGAACTGATCTCCTCCATAAAGACACAATTAAAACAGGTGAACGTTCTGGACAGTTTCATGTTTGGGTTGGACCCTGTTCTGCAGGATAGTCTGGAACTCAGAGGGATTATTTAATCTGTGGTTAAAATAAAGTCCAGATTATCACAGAGCGTAAGATCATTTTGAACTGAAAATAGTAAAAAGTCATTCACGTCTTTTCTATAGCACTTAGTCCAATCCTGGATGGCAGAGGACCTGGAGTCTATCCCGGCAGGTGAGAGGCATCTGGACGGGTCACTGCTCCTTCAGAGAGACAAACAACCACTCAAAGGACAACTTACACTGACCGGTTGACCTAACATGCACGTCTTCAGACAGTGGAAGTGAGGCCGAGTACCTGGAGAAAAGCCACACACACACACCTAAAAAATCATATTCACTGTTATACTGTCAGGAGAACAAAAGCTGCATTTACAGAAGCTGAAGCACATCCTGCACGTGTTCATGAAATACCCTCAGAAGAAACACAGAGACCAGAAGTCAGGAGGTAGAGAAAAAGAGATAGCTTTACTATAAAGAAGGCGTCGCTAGCATAAGTTGCAACATCTCATACACGCATACAAGGTGAGTATACATTTTCTCAGGTAGATGTACCTTACAAAAGCTGTTACTTTGCATGTTGAGGCAAGACCCTACCAAGCTGCTCTGGTGCACATGGCAAAAACAAAAAGATGCAAAAATGACACTCGTTAAAAACAAAGGACAAAACCAGCCTGACAGCATGAAAAAATCCCGTTACAAATGTGCACCAGTAAAATTCTACACTTTGCAGCATTTTGAAAGGAAGGAAAACACAAGCTGACATTTTCTTTTTCTCATGAAAACCGAGCAGAGACAATGAAGACTCTGTATGCACATCAAACCAACGTGCACGGACAGATGGACAAGAAATAAAGCACTAACTATAAGCAAACGCATACATCTTTTTCTCTGTTAGGTAGCCAGTGTACATCCCGCTTCCCCCCCATGATTCATTGGAGAGGCACACAGAAAGGCCATGTGAGTTGAGGAGAAAGGAGGGTGCAGGTTTGCAAACTCTGATGGGAAGTTCCTTCTGAGGTTTGTGTCAGTCGCTTCAGCACCAGTTTCCTGCTCGTCAACATGTCTGTGCTCAAACTAACCCACTGCAAAGCGTTTGCATGGAAGGACTAATCATCAGGGGGTATTGCTTTGAGATTCTGCAGCCAGGCAGACGGGAACACGAGGTTCTGATGGGCGAGGAGTGACTGATTTAATTGGTTTAAAAATCACACACGTCTCCAGGTAATATTGCTACAGCTGTTCAACTGAGCATAAAGGGGATCCTTGTCAACTCGCACCTGCATCTATAGAGATGAGATGACGTAGTGAGTAGAGATGAACGAGATGACCCTGATGCAGCACTATGGACCGTTATTCCATTATTCCCGCATTGACGCTCAGATCTTAGCAGGAAACTGAATTTAACATTTGATGCTACGCTAATGCTAATAACGCATCAGAGTCCATATTTTGGCTTAATTTATCAGAGATTCATCAAAAACACTGATGCCCTGCTTGTAATGTTTATAATGTGAAATATTACACATATTTTCATAAAATAAATCTTAGCATCGTGTAATTAAACAGGTATTCAAACAGTTCAAATCCCAGTAAATCCTTTTCTGATTGATTTGAACAGATAATGAACAACAATACATCAAAGTCTATACTTTAGATATGCACAGATGTCCATGACAGAGTACACTAAAATATGTTTGATTGAAACTCTGATTGTTTTTTTGTTAGTTTGTTTGTTTTCTAATGAGACAAAAGTGACATCAAGTCATCAAGCTGCGTTTAAAGAGTTAAAATCCTCAAAATCTTCCAATGATTGGTCGATTGTTTTAATCAGATCTGAAGTTGTTTCAGAAATAGATGTGTTTGTTTGTGACCTGTGCTAGCTGTGCTAGCTAATCAACACACTGTTTCTAACAGTAATCAGTCAGTGTACTTACGAACAGCTTACATGAAGGATGAAAACATGGAAGTAAAGAGCTGTGCTGGAGGAGCCCCACGTTGTCTCCACCAGGTTCTGACCTGGAGGTGAGATACTGGAAGCACATCTGGCTGCTACTATGAAGGACGATGAAGGGTGCCAAAGTACATCCAATATCTCAACACCAACCAGAACCCCTCCCAAAAGACATATAAGTTGTCAAGGAGCCCCTAAATGCAACAGGGGGTTAAAATGGAGAGAGGATGCAGGAGTGAAGCCCTCTGTGTGTGAAGGGGGACACAGCTGTGCTGGAAACAGGTGTGTTTGGTGAACACAGTCTCAGACTGGTGTCACATCCAGAAGAGTGGGTGGGGTGGGGGGCTATCAGCTGTTTGGGGGGAGACAAATGCTACAGATGATAATACTGCTTGCTTCTTATTTTCATCACAGAGGATCCGATCTCTTCCACAGCCAGTGCCAAGGACACAGCGAAGGAAACACAGCGTGACGGAGGATCGCTCTTTCCAGAGTGCAAACGTTGGTGAAAGCTACATTACAAAGAAGCACCGCTGCGTTTGGAGACAGATGCATGACTTCTCAGATAAAAAGCATTTCTGAGGGAGAAATCATGTTTCAAATATTTACACAGATAAGAACTCTGACATGTACAGGTTAAATGACAAACAATAAATAATATGAGCTTCCTGTGCTGCAGAGAGGTTATGTTCCATACATCCGGATAGCAACACAGTAATACACGATGAGTACAAGAAGAGCAGCACAACGGACAGGAAACACGAGCTCCTTCATTAATGACGAGAGGCTGTTTGTTTGTTACTTTGTGACAAAAATATTCTTGTGTTTGATGCTTCTTGTGATAAATAGATTGTGGAAACATCTCGGTTTGGCTATTTCCCATACGCAACAATAAAATTAGTTTGTCAAAAAAGTGTATAAAATAATTTCTTAAATTAACAACTGATATATTAATACTATCCACATCATGTAATAAATAGAAATATAAAATAATTTTTGTAAAATACAAAGCAAAGCTAAATGTTCTAGATCGTTTAATAATAGTACGGCTGGGTGTGAGGTAACTACCGCTGGACGGAGCGTGTGTGGACGTGAAATACTGAACAAGCTGGACAAATCGAACAGAAGCTGCTGCATGTGGCCTCAGAGGTGGCTGGGAAGTCATTCCAGATATTCTCATGCTATAAATGTCATTTTCATTTCAAGTATTCTAAAAATGTCTGGTCGTGTTTCTAGAAAATGGAGGAAGAGGAGGCGTGGATCCTGACGTGGAGCGAAACGCTGCATTACGATCAGGATCACCTGCATGGGAGAAACCCAGAGCTTTATTTAAAGAGGGAACAGGAAGGAGAACACATCGCAGGGCGACATCATGTGACGTTTAGGGAGCTGAGGAGGAAAATTTGCGGGTTTGGATGCGAAAATTTGAAAAGTGTTTTCAGCATTTCCTATTCGACATGAAGGCAGCTTCTGCTGCTGTGGGAATTTAGTTTCCTTCCTGCTGCCAAACAATGTTTTCAGTGGAATCCTCTGCAAACGTCTGCGCTTCAGAGGAGCACGTTGGCCATCTTGCTACAGGCCACGTGAGCGGGAAACTAACTGCACGTGCTGAAAAGACAACGGAGATGTACCTGATTAAAGCCAAAGTGGTGTGCAGGAGGTGCTAGTGCATAGTTTTGTGTGCCAGGACAGCATTAGTTAGGATTCGGGGAGTGTGCGAATGGTGATGAGACAAATGGACGTGTATCCTGGCTAGGTAAGCGGCGTGAGGCTGATATGTCAGACGATGCTGTAAGTGTGTTTAACCTCTGTTTGCATTAATGGAGAGCCACACGGAGGCTTGGGGAGGACATCAGGAAGGATGACATGATGACACAGGAGGAGGAAATAAAAGATCTCTGCAGAGCGATTGCTGCCTGCTCTGAAGGCACACTTCAAGTCTGTGTGGAAGGAGAGCAGGTAGAACGAGCACTTCTTCATCTGAACGTCACCTCCGGGATCTCTGAAGCAGCTGTAGAGCTGAAAACAGAAATTAAGGGCTTGTGGTCTAATTCCACCCCTGTGTTCATCCAGGTGGTCTGCAGAGGACAGTTGCAGTCTCCAGGCAGGCTCTGTTGCCTCCATCTGTGTACAACACGCTCCATTTATCAAATCACTCCTACGTGCCTCGTGTAATGGTGCTGTGGATGATCTACATGTCCTAAATTCAGAAAGGTGCGAACCAAGTTCCCCCATGCACTGCTGCTTCGTTATGCTAGCGAGTAGATGGCGTTGACGGGGGAGGTGGCTTCAGAGCTTTCGTTCCCCTCTGTCTCGTCTTTGTCCTTCTTTACTGTGTACTGGCCGATGAAAGAGCCGTCCTCGTTGAACTGGCCGTCGCCGCCCTCCCCGTAGTCCACCAGGCTGTCGTCGCTTTCCTTAACGTTGCCATCCAGAGAGGTCTGACTGCCCTGTGGTGGCTTGTTGTCTTCGTCGCTGCTGCAGATGGAAATGAAGAGGAAGTTAGGAGGGTTAAATGTGAGCGGGGGGTGTCGGTGTCAGCAGGACATGAAGAAGCTGGGAAAGTGGGAAAAGTCTGGGTTAGAGCTGGGTTTTGTTAGACTACAAGTGATCCACTGTTCTGAAAGGATGGGTTGGAGTTTTTCTGAACTAACAGTACTCACATGCTGCTAATGACGGCTGATTTCCACTTTCCCCTCCACCCAAATATCCCAGTCACATCAGATATTCTGTTTATCGCACTATTTACAACAAGGTGAAGTACATCTCAATGCAGCAAACATTTCAAGCCACAAGAGGGCCAGACATTTAACGAGAATCGTTTTATAAGGATGAAAAACAGCAAAGTCAGAGTAGATGCTTCTTTACTTCAAGCTGGACATGTAAGGGCAGGGAGGACACCTGTACTGGTGCCAGCTGGGACCATTTCCTGCCTACGAGTCCAGCAGAGGTATCAAACAGCAACAGCTGGATCAGGCTGAATATTATTAAGTTCCTGCAGCACCAAAAAGGTTCCCTCATGTCTCACAGACGGCTCTGAAAGCAGCTAAACTGATGCCTCACTTCCAGGCTTCCAGAGACCCTGACAGGAAGAAACCTTCTGAGGTGCTTAAACTTGCCAGAATTCAGTCTGATGTGATCCGAATGCCTCCGTGCAAAGCCAGCCACCACCACAGATCCCACAGGGCCCACACGATGCTAACCTGGTACCAGACACTCCAGGACACCCTCAGATGGTCTTTGTCCCCATCCTGACTGATCTGAGCTCTTCTGGTCTCATGAAGCTGGTAGAAATGTTAGATTGTTGCTGTTAGCTGTAAATGGTATAAATAAGTACTGAGCGTTTACATTCAGACTATCCAGGTTCTCTTTGCTAAAAACGGGTCACCAGGTCTCCACGGTGAGCTGGGACACTTTGGGACAGTCCTGTGAATTTTGCCGTCCCTGTGAGGGGATAGACATCTTCGGTTGGGAACCACTGACCGTACCAGATCCTGTTTCCAATGACTTTGTCGTAATATTGTTGTTTAATGGATGCTTTTAGTCAGAATAAGTCCGGTAACTGTCCTCAGAACACACACAGTGTGTATGCACGAGGCGGAGGCCTTATTACCCCCAGCTGCACCTCTCTAGCATCGGCTGCAGACGAGTTTTCTGCTGTCTCTCTCTGTCATCTTTGTTTACATCCCTGTAATACCTGTTTACAGCTCGCTAACAGAACTAACAGATTTTAAGAACGAAATCAGGAGGAAGAGGACTGAATATAACAGTTTTAATTACCACAAAAGCATGAATCCACCCACTGAGACCAAGAAGGGCATCTGGCTACAACGTGGACTAAATGAACCATGATAAACAAACAGAAGGGCACAGTGGGACTGGAAAGACGGGGTTAAAATCCGCTCTTTCGGTGGGCATGTGAGTACTGACTGACAGAAAATCCAAACCTGTCCCTAAAAACAGCTCAGCTTAGTTTCATCTGTGCAGTATCTATCTCTCTAAAAACAGCCCTGTCTCCTATAAATGCTCACATATATCACTCTGTAAGGCATGCAGTTCCACCTGATTAACCTTTAACTTTTAAATATCACCCAGAATTTATTCCACCATGATCGTGCATGGTAATTGTCCAAAGTGTTGCATTTTCTGAGCTACAAAACCCAGAAAGACCAAGGAGAAAACATCCCCCCATAACACATCCTGTGAGACAAACTGGGAGCATTTTACAGGAGACAGGACTCAGGGCAGAAATGCATGTTGTCATTATTCGCATACACATGCTAAATGTAGGCTAAACATAAAAGCTGCTGTGTCTGATCTCAGATCACAGCATGACTGCATGTTTTAGTTCCTCTGATTAGGAAAGTCCTTCATGCACAGGAATAAAAAGCCTGAGATCAGCGTCGGCTTTCTTATCCAACAGGCCAGCAGCACCACAGCAGAGGGTTGGAAAGATGCACATATTGTTCACAGGATGTCTTAAAACGTCATGTCTCCAGCTGCATTCTGGCAGATCATGATCAGTAGCTTCTTAGAATTGTCATTCTCCATGCCAGCAGACTTTAGGAATGACAAAAAACAGCATTTAATACAAAGAATCATACAAGTTCAGTATGAGGACTGCAAACAGGTGGTGCCAGCTTCCGGTTGCTTCTGGCCCGGAGAAGCTGCAGCCTCCAATGGCCACATGAGGAACATGTTTAGCCCCCAGATTACCCTGATAACACTTCACAGGTTCCTCTTCACACATTTAAAGCTGCAATGTGGCAAATGTTTATTATAGCAAGCAGATCAGATTAAACTCCTTTATATGCACAGCCTGATGTAGCCCGATCATAAGCTACAAATTCCCCACAACCAACTAAATACCAACCCCCATCATTATGGGGTGTGTGTGTATAGTTTATGCAGGGTTGCCATAGTAACACGTTGGGAAAACATCTTGCAAGGGGAGGAGTGTTTGAATGAAAACGTTATCTTCAGTAAGACCATCATCAGTGCTGCTGGCTCATTTATACCTCATTTAAAACCAGGCCTGAAGCTGGAGTCACTTTTCAGACAAAGTTTGAGATTATAAAAAACAAGTTTAGAGAGAGCATGAGGTCCCGCATGTAAACTCAGCTGGTTTTGTAGACGGGGAAAGTGATGACGCTCACACATTTCATTTCTCTGCATATTAATCTTTAACCATAAGTATTAAAAACAGCTGTGTTGCTTATAGCTTTACTAGCTTCAAAGCTTTACATCAGTCCCTAAATAAATACAAAAACATTTAATAAACTATAGATATAAAAAAAGGCCTGCAAGCAAACTTTAAATATTCATTTTCAATTTCAAAAAAATTTCAAATATTTTAAAACAAAATCATGTGATTAGTGTTCTCTCCTCCCCGATGATCACCATGGTGATGTGTATCATCGGTTAACACACAAAAACGGTGACGCGCAACCCGATCAGACGGATTCTGGTGAAATACAGTGGCACTGTTGCTTGGTGCTGGATCATGGATGCTTTGGCTCTGCTGGAAGATCTCGCAAACATCAAAACTCGTGTTCAGAGATCTCCAGCACTTCCTGGCCCGTGACGATGCATTGCTAATATGCAGATTTAGACTCCCGTTGCTCTGAGATCTACGTGCTGAACTTGTAAGAACAAGCAGAAACAGTGTGAAAGCAGTAAACATCCACAAAGTCTCAGAGAACATGATGGTGAGATGAATGGATATTTTCTCTGAGCTTGACGAGACAGGTTGTGGTGCTTATAGTTCTGTAGATTACACATTTGTTTAAAGCAGGGGTCACCAAATCCGACCCTCGAAGGCTACCATCCAGAAGGTTTTAGTGTTTTCCTGATACTACACACGAAATGATGATCTTCCCTAATAACTTGTTTTCATCTTCTGCTCCTGTTTGTTGATGAGCCAGTGATTAGAATCAGGTGTGTTGTACCAGGAACACACTAAAAGCTTCTGGATGGTAGCCCTCGAGGACCTTTGTGACCCCTGGTTTAAAGGATCAGTCTGAACTGTAGCTGGGAGCCCGTCCTTCACTCGGTTAGTCCGACAGCAACGCACTGGACCACACATGTGATAACTATACCATAACTAGTTCAACCAGGTCTCCTCTGCTTTCCTCTATCATTAGTCTGGAAAATAACAGATATAAGACTCAAGCAGTTGTAAAAAGTCCCAAAGATTCAGATTTACACAGGATAGGCAAATATAAGCCTTAGCTTCTGCCTAATCCTTTTTTGGTTGTTTATTTGATTGTGGATTTGATTCTACTAATTCTGTAAATTTACCAAAATAAATTATTCATTCATTCATTTAAAACTAGCCGTGTTCCTGCAATCAGGTATGATTTAATCCTGGTTTATGGTTTTTTATTTACCATTACAAAAATATTTATCTGGGCCGGAAACTGCTATGGACAGGTACTTTGTTTCTTTTTATATCCTCGTCTTCTTCATCTCACTGAAAAGAAAGACATGTTTATGGTATTTGTTCTAACCAGAGGTGCTGTTTTCAGTTCACTTAGAGGATTTGTGTGTAGCTGTGAGGTTGTGCCGTAAAACGTGCTTAAAAACATTAGTGATGTTTCTATGCAGATTCAATTAAAGGTATTCAACCTAAAGAGCCCCAGAGCACTCTGGGTTATACGGACCTTACTGAGCTGCTGACAAAGTTCAAATGTAGTTTCTGGTGAGAAACACCCCTTGAATAATAAATATGTTCATCTGGAACCTGCATCTGAAGTGTAGGTGGTCTGTAGCTTGTTCTACTGCATCTTAATGAATCATAAAAGTGGTAATGGGACAGGCTGATGTCTCCTCAGGTGGGTTGGTGTGTAAAAGAAATGAGAACATCTGAGCAGCAGAGCTTTTCTTCATTAAACCTGCTCAGGTCACATTAGCAGACACACGTCATACTGATTCATTTATCTGATCATTTGAGCAGCAGAGGTGGAAAAACACATTTGATATTACAGCAAACATGAAGCAAAACCTGCTCTAAAATGTTTCATCTGATGGATGAAACCCACACGGCCGTCATGAGGATGAAATGCTCGATGGAACAATGCGAAAAAGCAGCAGCAAATGTGATTTTCATCGAGGTGGAGGCACAAATACTCATCTCCTTTCATACCTTTCAAGTGATCTTGTGATGGAAATGAAACCAACAGACAGACATGAGATGATGGGAGACAAAGAAAAACATAAAACAGATAAAGACACACACTCCACATCAGTCATGCCAAGTCCAGTCCTTAAGATCTACAATACTGCAACGTTTCTATGCATGCCTTCTTCAACACATCTGAACCAAATGGCTGGATTTCCTCATCTACATGTTGTTAAGCTCTGCAGAGAGCAGGAGCCATATTTGTTAAAGCGGACATAACATGCAAATCCACTCTTTTAGCCCTTAAATACATGTTTTTGTGCACTTCAGTTTGTTTAATTTTCATCATTATGATTTTTATCTATTACATCAGTATTTGCTGTGGGTCTGCCAAATAAGGTCGTGGACTTCCAGACAACCAAATTCATGAATCTAATACGTTGACATTTATAGTAAACTTACCAATAAAATGTTTCTCTGTCGGGAGATTAGTGTATCACTGCTATCAAGCTACAAACATGG
>JBAMHV010000003.1:2581903-2592219 GCA_037177535.1 Pseudomugil gertrudae
TCCTTCCCACTGTCGCCTCATGCTTGCTCAGGCTGGGGATTGCATCGAAGTCAAGATTCGATGCAATCTTATGGTTTTCCTTATCGAGGCTATTTGATGAATTGGCTCAAATATGATGTGAAGCACCCTGAGATGACACCGTCATGAATTGGTGCTATATAAATAAAGTTGAATTGAATTAAATTGAATTGATTATTATTGTTGTCATTGCTGTTTCTACTGTTCCTTTTATCAGACAGCCTTTTAACTCTGATCAGATTCTGCTCTACATTAAGCTTTTATTTTATATTGTTGTCCCAAGTTTTACTGGTTTTTAATCCTATGCTGCTGTTAAACATCGGTTTTATTGTTTGCAAAAGGCCTGTGTAAATAAAGTTAAAGTCACAACACCACATTTTCTTAATGATGAGCAAAGTGAAGTCAAACACAGCTCTGAAGTGTAGTCCGGTTCTGACTGGAGTCAGTCTGTTAAAAACCATGCAAGGTAGAAAAACAGGCCATGAAGACTCACCCTGCTGCTCACACTGTTAATACCACACCTGTACCCAGACCAGCCCACCTAGCTGGATCCCAGGTTCCACCCGGATAGGTGTGGTCTCACCTGCTTTGGTCTCAAAGGTGACAGATTTGCTGCTGACGCTGTTGTGCTCATGGGAGTAAACCCTCAGATGGTACTTGGCTCCAGCGATAAGATCCGGCACAGAAATGGGGGGCTGTTGTTTCACTGGAACAACTTTCACCGTTTTGTTGCCTTAGAGACACAAGAAAGGGGCCAAGCTCACTGTGGGGGGATGCAGCTATTATCTCACAATTACAGCTGAGTTCCTGCAGTCAGCTGAGACAGATCCCAATGCAGTGCCCATCGCCGTTGTAAAGATCAGTGAAGGCGCCAATCCCCCTTCACCTTTGTAATGGAGCTGAGACCTCATGGTGACTCATTCTGCACAGAAAAATGGTTTGTGAGCCGATGCTTTTCAGGCAAAACTCCTACACCTGCCAGCGTTCAGGTGGGATCACAGAGTGACTACTGTGCAGTAATACGAAGGGCTCAAAGGGCAAAGCATCGTTTGTCTCAGTTATTCACAGGGACACTATCTCCATGAGGTTTAAGAAAAGTGGCAACATCATCTGCATCTTTCTTTTGTGCCGGTCCTGACATGGCTGAGCTATGAGTAGGACGCTTAGGTGGCGGAGGCAGTAGAGAGCGAGGTGGGGTGGTGGTGACATCATGCACCATGCTGTCAGCCATTTATAGGGGACTAGTTCATCCAGTCATTTCCAAGCCATGCTGTTCACACCCGTCTGCAAACCGGCCAGAGAACAGAACGCATGCAAGTCCTTTACAACTGTTAATCAGTGAAAGAACAACCAAGATCAATGCAATGTATCCTCCATACATTCAGGTTCTCGCGCCAACTGGAAACCCACGTTTTCCATCCCAGTCCTTCACCAACAGCTCAGTCCTCCGGCCATCACTGCAGTTATCCTCTAACAGCTGTTCATTATTCACATCCTGAATCTGCTCAAATCACAGAAGATTCAGATATCCTCTCTGATACCCAGATGATGACTGGTTTACTGCAATATGCTGTTAGCACACAGCAGCGTTTTATAGACCTGTAGGAAAAGGTACGATGGCAAATCAGAGGA
This sequence comes from Pseudomugil gertrudae, assembly GCA_037177535.1. Taxonomy (NCBI): domain Eukaryota; kingdom Metazoa; phylum Chordata; class Actinopteri; order Atheriniformes; family Pseudomugilidae; genus Pseudomugil; species Pseudomugil gertrudae. The sequence continues at coordinate 2,583,554 of JBAMHV010000003.1, forward strand.
TTGTTGGCTTGAGGAGAACGTTCCAGAGCAACCCATATTTCACTAATGTATGCAGAGACCTTAAAATGTAACTGATTAAATTCAGTTGCAGGTGGATGGACAAATAGGAAAGGAGGTGCTATGTCCCACATCATGATGTGTGCCATCCTGGAAACGATACTAGTCTTTTGAGATTGTGGAGCCACATATAAAGGAAGATCAGTAAATAACGAGCTGTTGCAAGGTCTTAATCTCACCAGCTCTCTGCTTGTATTATGTCTGAATCCAGTACTTCCTCCTTAGCGCTGCTGGAGTATGATTGTCACAGTGGTCTTTAGTGAAGTAACTAATGTCTTACCTAACAGGAGACTTTTTTCCTGGACTTTTCCAGCCTGTATATGACACAGTTGCTACAAGGATGGCTATGAAACCAAGTAAAAATAGACTCCATAAAGTGCCTTGGTTGTATACATCTGTTTAGCTAATATAATGCGAAAAGCGCTGACTTTGCATTTCCAAGAACTCCAACTTTCCAAAACATCAGGAGGTAGCGTATGATCCCACCCATTCCTTCTTCTGCACAGGTCCTGTTGCATTACCTTTGCAGAGAGAGATCAGGTGCAAGGCTTCCTAAATGTTGTTGACAGCATACCATGCATGGTGGGAGTTTTATTCCCATCTTAAACAGGAAGTCATCAGATTTTACACCCAATGCTCTGTCAATAGGGAGTTTGTCTCCATGTAGATTGAGCTCTTTTAGGACCCTTTGCCCACTCACTGATTTTCTGCAATGCTTTGCAAAATGTTTTGATTGTTGCTGATCCTCCTGATTTCTCCAGAACAAAGCCCCTACTCTAGCAGAGAACATCAAGATCCTTTATCGCCTGCTTTCTCGTCTGAACTAAAGCTGATTAAGCAGCCATGCTTGCACAACCACATCAGAGAAATCAGCCTAGCTGTCATCGGCGGGCCTCCTGAGTGCATTGCTGGCATAACTCGGGATGACTGCACCAAATACGTTACAGTTATTCTGACGTAATGAATTTCTTTGTTCGAAACTCCACCTTGTCACAAGAGGAAAGGGAAGAGATCTCTGTGAGACTCTGCAACCAGATAAGGCCTATATGTCACCCATACACACCCATACACCACTGTGCCTGAACTGGATCAGAACTCCTTTATATGTGGCAAACCAGAATCACTGGTAAAGTTTCCATTCTGGGATGGCAGACACCATGATGTGGGAAACAGAACACCCTTTCCTATACCTTCTGTGGTACCTCTTCTGTGGGACCTCATTCATTTACATTGTAAGGAATCTGCACACATGGGCTGCACGGTGGTTAGCACTGTGGCCTGACAGCAAGAAGGTTGCTAGTTAAAACCTCGGCTGGGGTCAAACCAAGAAACTTTCTGTGTGGAGTTTGCATGTTCTCCCGTGTTAGCGTGGGTTCTCTCCGGGTTCTCCGGCTTCCTCCCACAATCCAAAGACATGCACTTGGGGATAGGCTGATTGGAGACGCTCAAATTGTCCATAGGAGTGAGTGTGAGTGTGTGCATGGTTGTCTATGTGTGTTGGCCCTGTGATGACTGATGACCTGTCCAGGGTGTACCCCTCCTCTCGCCCGATGTCAACTGGGATTGGCTCCAGTCCCCCTGTGACCCCGTTCAGGGAGAAGCGGTAGAAACTGGATGGATGGAATCTGCACACCTACGGGTTGCTCCAGGACTAATCCTCTGGTTTGCCACAGAGTCATTGTTTGGTAATGCAGCTACAAGTTAAGGACGTATGTTCTGAAGTAGAGTCTGTAATTTCCACGAATCTAAAATGCTCTCTTGACACCTCCTTATATAAAGAGGTTCTGTCATTAAAATCATGACTGTAGTGATTTTGCATCATTGGCTTCAGAGTTGCTACAGAAATCTTGTTACTGCTGCCGTTGTCCTGCTACCATTTCCATGCAAGGACCAATGATGACTCATCCGAGCACAGTTCCTATAACCCGGGTCAATCAGACCTACAGCAACGGTGATGGACCAGTAAGGATGTGGATGTGAACAATTATAGCTGTTTTCAGGTTTTTTATGTGCTGAGCATTTTAACCCTTAAGAGATCCTGCAGGTGCCAATTGGCCTAATATTATATAAGACATGAAAGTCAGCTTTTCATCTGCAGCATCTGTACATTACTTTTAAGCATCTACACCAGGTAAAGGTGCATTGGCCAACTTCCGGATCTAAACATTCGCGTGGCTTTTAGTATTGGCGTAGTCGCTTCAGACAGAAAATATTATATATGTTTTTCACTTTAAATGAGTCACTCTTTTAAACACACTTATTAAATAATGATTATTGTTGTTTTTATCTCTTTAAAAGGCAGTTTGTTGACAAAACTTCAGCTTTTTAATTAAAAAAACCTTATAAAATACCTTTTTATAAGGCATTTCATGCTTTGATCATAAAAAAACTGGTGCAATCCCCATGGACACATACAAAATGAAAGATAAAATGCTAGTAGTCCAAAACAAGAATAAAATTGTTGTGTTAATGTTCAGATAAATCCAGCATTAACATGACATTCTATTGGTTTTCAATGGGACCGTTTCTGTCCTTATAGGGTCAGATGTGTCAGGATTTGTGCAACTTAGCTTTTTTAAGCTCATTAAAGCAACTGACATTAAATAATCAAACTATCTAAAAAGAATTTCATCTACCTTCAATCCACAAAAAGTAAAACTAAAATAGGGAAAATGCCCCAAGGATCTCTTAAGGGTTCATTATATAAAGATATTTGGGGAAAAAACCCCGGTTACATTTAGCCGATGCTCCTCTGACAGGCACATCGGGAAAAGAAGGAGGAGGAAGACTGGGTGTTGATGAAGAGGAGGAAGGAAGATCAGGCTCTCTTCCTGAAGAGTCAAAGCTTTCAGGTTTGACTTTATAGACTCGGTGGGAGTAGTGAAGACCAACAAATCAATTTCCTTACCCCCTTTCACAGTGCTCCTCTTTTCCCTCATTTTAAATTCAGACATCATTAAGAATTAAAACTACAGCCCAAGTACATAAAAAATACATTCTCCCTTCTTTCCATCTTCGATCCAAAGATCGAATCGTACACTGATGAGAAATTTTTGTCCAAATATATCCAAGCTGAGCCAGTGATCAGCAGTCCAGAAGAGAAGGGACGATGCATTTTACGACAGTGGGACTGCAGAGGAAAAGCAAGCGATGATGAAGATGGACAGAGAAGTCATGAACTCAGAAACAAGCAGAACAGACTGTTCATGACGCTGCTCCAACCAGTGTCACTCGAAGCCAGGCAGTAACATGACAACATAGCAGGATCATCCATCACTTAAACACAAGGATGATCTCACACATACATTCACCACATCATTAAGGTTTGCATTCACACAGTTTTAACCTTTCAAAGCTTTCAAAGTCAAAGCTGCCTCTTTTAAAACAACCAAAACCATTTTTCTTATCATCTGGGCCAAAACTGGGGCCAGTTATGGATTTCTAAGTTTTCCACCTTCTCTGATTGTACTGGCTGCCTGGACTTTGGTGGGTTACTTTCAGAACTAGTTTCGTGCTCAGTGGCTCATTGTGCGCTTCGTCTGGTTCTTACTCTCCAGTGTGAGCTCTAGCACAAACTCGCTGCTGCCCGCTGGGAAGTTGTGCGTCCAGTTGACGTTAGCCTTGTTACTGTTAGTGTCCACCGTCACATTCCAGATCTCCCACCCAGCAGCAGCTACACAAAGTGGGGAGGGAATGCAGGGTGAGGTCAGGGGCAAAAGGTTAAAGGTTAGGGGCAAGCAACAATAAGGTCACACTTACAGACAGGGCTTAGCCCTGTGCATGGTGCTAATCTGATTCCAAATAATCTACAAAATAATCCAGAAATAAGCAAATAATTTCCCAGTTTAGAATCTCACTTCCTGACCAGGAGAAGAGTTGTCAGCTACATCCCAATAAGCTGCAGTGATGCTCTGCTGTCTGGCAGCAGCTACAACAGTTTATTAGGGTGCAGCTCTAACGCAGGTTCCTGCTCTGTCAGATGGGAGAAAGCAACCGTTCTTCATCACACAACAGAAAGAAAGAAAGCGGAACAGCAGCATGTACCCAACACGTTCTGATCAGCACGCTTGGTCGTGATCAGCACCGGAGGCGTGGTGGTGGTGGTGGGGACCTCAGTGGTTGTGCTGGTAGTCGGGCTACTTGTGGTAGGAATTGTAGTAGCGATTGTAGTGGGAGGAGGAGGAGGAGAAGGGGGAGAAGGGGTGGGAGTTGGAGACATGGAGGCGTCGGTAAGATCAACTACAAGGGAGGAGGAGGAAGAGAGCAGAGGGTTAAAGACACACATGATCACACATACACACTCACAGCAGGAGGTCCGGACACATATTTCTGACTGACATCATCGTGATGTGGACGTTTACTGAACTATCCACTAGGAAAGCATAACAACCTGAAATATTCAGAGAAGTGTCATCAGTATATAGGTTATTTCATATCAATGAGTAAATTTAATCAATCTCTTCTCCACTTCCACATCCCCAATCTAACCAATCACTGAATCCAAACTGGAAGACAAAAATCCCAGCATCTATAGTTGATTTTACATGTACAAGCATGTGCATTTCCACACGTGCAGTCATCCTTATCACCTAAACCTTCTCTCCTAACAAACGGAAGACTAATGACTAATGACTAACCCTAACCTGATGAGGACACATTAGGGTCACACTGAGATACAGTTTATATCTTCTGTGCTATTTTCCCAGTTTCCCGTCAGGACATGTTGGGACGGATTGGTTTCTAGTCGGTTTGATAGCTCTTCAGTGAAACACTGTGGCTTTGTCTCAGCTGGTCTCTTTAGTGTTACTGCCATCAAGAGGACACATCTCATCAGCCTGTCTGAGGATCTCATGTGCAGAAAACCCTGGACATAATTTAGTAATTTTCCGCTTAATCTGGTATAGAGGGCTGGATTCTATCCCAGCTTTTCCCAGACAATATTAACTCAGTTATTTAACTTTATAACTCAGATAAAGTGACTGCTGCAGTAAGTCTGACGCTCAGAGCTAGGTCTTAATAGAGACGGGTGCAATGAAGACAAACTAACATTTCCTAAGCATATTCTGACGGAATATAAAAAAAACTAATTCATGGGAAAGAATTTGTTCTGCCTCTGTTTCAGAACCAGTCCAGCTTCTGTTTGTAAGACACTATGATGCCCTCTTGTGGGGACCATTGTCATGTCACGCTGGATAGCAGTACACACACCTGAAATGCACCATTACTGTACCTTGCAGTAGATATAACATCCAGTCAGTGAGGGTCCAGGAGCAGATTCCTCCCCCACAAACAGCCCCAAACCCCAGTTTGCATGCTGGGTTCACAGCCCGTCCTCTGCCCACACAGAAACATCTGCATGTTCAGTGGACATGAAGGCCCCCCCCCCATCACCATAATGTTCTGTCTGACCCGGTGTATCCATGTGACAGGAGACGGCACAGTGACAATGACACATGGTAAAACTAATAAAAAGCAAACAGTCCAGCAGTGAATAAGTGAGGAAGCCAGCAGCCACTGGTTGACTTCATGCTGCACAGTTCAACAAGATGTCTCACCATCTTGTCATCAGATGCAGGGACATGCATGTCCTCCCATACCCCAAACAGCAGTGTCATGATGACAGGATTACCAGTTTTATCAGCAGTGTTATTATCAGATGCACAAGTGGAAGATCACAGGTTGATCTGACAGAAGGAGGCAGTGATACTTGAGGTTGCACTGCAGATTTTTATCTGCTTCAGAAACTGGTGTATATCAGAGCAGCCTGCCTGCACCACAGCAGCTGGGCTGATGAGCATATATGGGAGAATATGGTACTGTTAGATGTAATATGTCTGACATGTTGAACAGAGAAAGCAGGTGATGGTAAATTTCTGAGAAAACAGCAACGGAGGGACGTTGGGATGAGGAGCGACAGACAATAACCACACAGCAGTGCAGTTCCTAAAAATTAGGAATATATATTCAACTGTTTGCTTTCGCTAACCTGACAGGACCAGCCGTACAGAAACATTTACAGTGGATCATTTCCACTCATTTCATTCTAATCTTTGCTAGATCTATTTTTAGCTTTGCACCTACGATGAATCTAGATATTTTGGATATATTTTGTAATATGGGAGGAGATGTCCTCTTGTGAATAAGAGGATTGGTTTGGCTGGTCTGACATCAGTGGAAATGTTTATGAAAATGTGTGAGCCAGAACTGGAACCACAACATGGACGCTAATGATATGTGGAACCAACACAGCACGTCTAAAACAAGGGTGGATCAGGCATTTAAGCAGGATGCAACCTGAACCTGAACCCTCTTCCCTGGGGAGGTGACCCCAGGACATGTCCCCCAGTGGATGGATAACCGTTAAAGAGATGCCACACTGACCTGAACCTCTTCAACAGTAAGTCTATGAAATAGAAGGATAGGACAGTTTTTATTTAGTGAGTAAAAAAAAAACTGCTCTGAAATGTTAAAACTCTTTTTACCACCCGGTCAAAATAAATCTCCTAAAGGAGTTTAATGAGAGACTTGAAAGTGGACTGCACTGCTGTTGGTGTTTAGATGAACATAGATGAAGGATGGGAGTGACGGAAGATCATGATGGACAGACACACTGTCTTTCCCCCATTACCTAGACCTGTAGCATCAGTAAAGTTTTCTGCTGATGAAAAGAAGAGAAGGGAGACAGGAGAGAGAACAACTGTAAGAAAGACAGAGGGGGACAACAAACAAAGCTGGACAGCCCTACAGCTCACACTCACCACTGCTGCTGTGTAGGAAGACACAACGTGTCCAAACACACTAGAAAATGTTAAAAACACTTATAGCTCCTCACAGACAGAAATAACCAAATCAGAATGTTTATTTTTCATCTCATTACCAGGCTCAGCATATTTTGAGACGTTGGTGACACGTATGTATGAACACTTACAGTATGCTGCTATAAGGAGCCCTTTTTATTTTATTTCATGGGCTCTGTGTAGTTTTTGATAACTCTTCGACATCGCTGTGTCCGTTTACAGTATCATGTTTCACTTCTGAGGACATTGCTTTCTCATGGAAACCAATCACCCACCTGAAGTTTATTAGCTCTTTGTGAAACCCAGTAACTCTTGTGAACTATTGATTTGCAGCATGGTGATTATGGGATGTTGTCAGGTTGCTTCACGAGGTTCCATGTACACCCGGTTTCAGTGATTTATGGATTTTGTGATGTTTTGGCTGTGAAACAGTAAGAAAGATTCACCTTCATTGGCGAATGACGGGGAAACCTCAGCATATTCCTCCCCTGCTCCGACCTGGGTGAGAGCCGACAGGATGAACTTGTAACGTGTAGATCGGGTTGGTAGGCGTAGGGTAAAGTCTGTCACATTGGGAAGGAAAGTCTCGATCTTGGTCGGTTGCAAACGACTGCTCTTGGAGTCATTGACTAGACACACAGAGAAAAACAAGATGTTAGCAACTTTTCCTGTTATGGTTCAGTTTAATACAAGGTTGGGCTCATCAAAAGGTTATGTTTGCTTGTTTTGACTTATTTTGGTGCCGTCTCTTTAAATGTGAATAAGGCCTCTCATGCCCCGTCCCCCTCCAGGTCACAGCGAGTTCAACTCTACCCTGTTCCGCCATATTTGTAGCTTGATAGCATCTCCCGGCAGAGAAACATTTTATTGGTAAGTTGACTGTAAATGCCAACGTATCAGATTCACTAATTTGGTTAGCAGGAAGTCCACGACCTTATTTGGCAGCAAATACTGTGATATAAATATATATATGTGCAGCATCAGGAGGGAATAAATTGCTGTCTACAGGTTTGACATTTTGCATTCAGCTGAGTATTTTGTAAGTTGAGAAATTGAAGACGCTCACCTGTCTTGTATTTGAGCTGGTATCCAATCAGAATGCCGTTGGGTTCCAGAGGTTTGTCCCATTCCAGGTAGATGGTATCCAGACCTCTGCGGTTGATCCTGAAGAATTTTGGAGCATCAGGAACTACAGAGATCCAAACAGAAGACAAGAAATAAAAGCAGAGTGAACAAGTTAAGAAGGCAGAATCTTACTTTCTCTTTTTCTTTCTTGTCAAAACTGACAAAGAAAAAATTAACCAACACCACTGCCTCTCCTAGCTACCGCTTCAGGAGGAAGTACTGCAAACCAGCATCACTGCAGGTGAATGCCCAATGTCTGGTGAACAAGACTTTCATTTTGAAGGATTTCTTTCCTGTGATTTGGACCATATGTGCATCACAAAGACTTGGATGGTGCAGTGTTTTCTGTTTACTTTCACCACCTTGCTGCACATAAGGGCTTTGGTTGTGGAAGAACCACATCTGTTCTCAAGATCTTTGTCTGTAAACGGGTCACACCAGCATCTTTCTGCTCCACTTCTGAAATGAACCTGTGTTCCATCCCTCAGGTGGTCTGTGCTGTCCTTTATAGGCCACCCAAGCACTACAAAAACTTCATCCATGACTTTGGAGAGTTTTTCACAGAAATATTTTCTAAATATGATCCATGGAGATGGATGTTAGTGTCCTCGGATGAATGGATGGATGGATGGATGGATGGATGGATGGATGGATGGATGGATGGATGGATGGATGGATGGATGGATG
>JBAMHV010000003.1:2592319-2606217 GCA_037177535.1 Pseudomugil gertrudae
TGGATGGATGGATGGATGGATGGATGGATGGATGGATGGATGGATGGATGGATGGATGGATGGATGGATGGATGAAGATGGATTCACCATCCATTTGTAAAATAATTGACTGATGACTTTAAATTTACCGGGCCGTTTTAATCTCAGAACATGTCGGGTCTTACTCACATGCGGACATATGTGAGTAAGACCATCTTGTTCTACTACATGGGTTTAATGTTGTTGAACTGGGAAGTCTGTGTGCTTTCCGATGTTGTTTTCAAAATACTACTGTCCTGTCATGTTACTGAATCCTGTGCGACGCTCTCAGGTTATTAACCCCTCCATCGCTACTCAGTTCTCTGCTGTTTTCTGTGTCTTGTTGTACTTTTAGTGTTATCAACACTTTCCCTTCTCACTTTGATTGCACATGAAAACATCTAAGACTCATTATTACTCCTTCCTCTTGTGACCCCACTGTTTCCACTTCATGCTCTGCTGTTCATGACCAGTTTGTCTCTGTTGCCCTGCAGTTTCTTGAGAAGATAGTAAGACATATGAACCCTGTTAGATCTCATCAGTTTAAAGAGACCTTCCCCAGCTTAGGTCCTTGTATGCTCTAATCATTAATAGCAGCTTAAAGGAACTTCCGCTAAGAGGAACAGTATATCTTATAAAATAAACATTGGCCTCAGATGGAAAAACATCAGCTGCATGACTCTCAATATTGTTTAGTTTTCATGTATTTCTAAATATTAATGTCATAATTTGCGTAGCTTTTAGCCTATAGTATGTACAAAACAACCAAAGGAAGCGTGTCAATGCTGTTGACGTATGTCAATAACAGTTACATTAAATCAAAGATAAAAAATAACACATTAACGGCAACTTGCGCTAGTCCCTTTGAAGATGTTGGATTTTACCTGAAAGTGGTAGCACCATCACCTGGACGTTTTAACCGTATCAAATCTTAGGTCTATATTGAAGCTCCTGTTCAGCTCATTTGGAGGTGGTGGAACCAGATACCACCACATATGAAGGAGGCCTCTTCACTGGCCGTTTTTAAACCATTCCTTTAAACACTTTTTTCTTGGCTTTTAAAACTAGCTGAGACGTTGGAGTTGGAATGGGGAGCAGAACCAGTGAATTCTGGGTGCACTGTGTCCTCACCTCCCTCCTTGGTGCTGAATTCTACCTCGTTGCTGGGTTGACTCTCAAAGCGATTGTTGGCCACAACCATAAACATCTTGTATCTGGAGTAAGATACCAAGTCGGTGAGCATGCCAGATGGTTTTGCCACTGTGGTGTAGAAACCCTTGGTCATCTTGTCCTTGCTGACCGCCAGACCTGGAACATGACTGGAGTCACGCCAGTAGTACAGCTGGACAGGAGAGGAAAGCAGAGATGGGTAAAAGCAGCAGGAGGTAAAAGAGGTTTAACTGCTGGAGAAACCATGACAGGAACTGCTGCCAGGCTCACCCTATACTCCTTAAACTCCCCGTGGATGGAGCTCAGGTTCACAGGCTTCCAGTGGATGCTAGCTTTGGTGCTGTCAACGTTTGACACCTGCAGGTCTGTGGGTGTTTGAGTGGGCTCTAAGCAGACAGGGACATGACACGAGTAAGAAGTCAGCATTTAAAACTGCTTCACAGGGTTTACATCTTTACTTACTGTCCTCTCCAGAGTATCCAACCACCACATTAGACTCTGGTCCTGATCCAAAATCATTCCTGGCTTGGATCTTGATTTCATAAGGCACATACGTTTCTGTTTTAGGGACAACATGGATTGGCTGGAACGTGGTGGCGTAATTCCAGTCCTCCCCAGAATCTCTCCGTTTCCACCACACAGAGTAATGTAGGTTTGGGCCATTTCTGTCCAGGTCAGGCAGTGGCTGAGGAGGCACAACAGAAACCCTGAACCTAAACACCCAGCTGAGAACAGTCACCATGACAACATTCATTTAATGTTAGAGGACAATAGTTCTCATTGTGGAGATAAAAAATACTCATTGTAGTTCTGATATGTTAATTAGGTCTGAGCCACATCTTAAAAGAAGGATTGGGTGTGTGCAATGAAAACACACAACCTACAATAACTTATGTAGGGAAATTAAGATATCTACATAGAACACAAGTTGATACATCTGCATTAACTGGTTGTAACCTGTCTGCAAAGTTCCCTCTGCAACAGGTAGATCTAAGAATATAGTATGACACTTCAGCAGGCCTCGTGACATTATGTAATCACTAGTAAGCAAGCCTTGATGTACCATGTCAGAAATAGAATAACCCTCATTGCATGGAAGGCACTATATAAGTAAGAGATACACGTTGCACTGAGCCTTCCCACCACCATGGCTCTGTCTGTCTGTATATTGTTCTAATAAACCTTATGCTGCCATGTCACTGCAACCGAGTCTGCAAGATCTTTTCCCACAACACTTATAGATCAGGGGCAGAGAAAGAACTCTCTGTGAACACCACACGTGTCACAGCGGTGATTGACAGAGACGTTTTTCCAGACCAGCATGGATTACAGATATTACTGAGTAAATTTTAATCTTGTTTCCTGATTAGTCATCCTTTAAAAATATTGCTTGGTGACTGCAGCTTTCTAGACGAGATTTTGTCCCTGTGCAAAAAACCTGCTGTTAGCATGAAGCTACATAGCAGTGCTATTCTAGTTAAAAGGTAGCACTAGATTAGAAATAAGATGTGTGTGGAACCATGCAATATTTAGTGGCAGTGAGTGTATTTAGACCCTACACACCAACACAGTTAATCAAAAGTTGAAAAGATGCTGAGAGACTACCTTAGTATTCACATTACTTAGTGCTGACTAAGCTAAGGCTACTTCCAGTTTCTCTTAGGCAGGAAGTGACTGATTATGTAATAACAATAATTTATCATAACATGGTTAGTTATTGTGTGACCATAAAGCTAAAAAACAAAAATGTAATACCTACAGCTGATAATGTAATAATGTAACTGCATTTTTGCAGATTTTGTGCACTTTGCTTTTCAAAAAAGTATATAGTAGGTGTATAGTTGATGCTACCTTATCATTATCACATATCTGAACAATAAAGTGTTCTTTCTGTTGTGTGAATGTGAAAGCCAATTACTGTATTATTTATCTTTATTTAGAATATCTGTTTTGAACATGATAGGTGTTTTTATCGCTGTGTTGTCTATCTTGGTAAAAACTTGTTTTATTTATTCTGATTTTGCCCTGCCCTGTGTGTGTATCTTACCTCCCAGGTGATCTCCATATTGTCCTTTTTGGAGCCCCATCCTCGTAAATCTCTGGGAATGGCATCTGGGGCTTATTTTACAAAACAGAACAGGTTCATTAACAACAGAGATCTATTAGTTCACCTCATCTCAAAAACAAACCCTGTTGTCTTCTGCCTCCTGCTGGATACCTTTTGTACTGCAATTACACTGACACACAACATGATGCATTTATGCAACAGTTTAATTCTTTTCTTTTTACATTTTGTTAAAGGATAAAAGCAATTTAAAAAATGTTATGCATATTATTTCTCTGCTCAGGTCTTAACTTTAACAGATTTCTTGCAGCAATTAATTACTCCCCTTTTTAAAGTGAAGTAATTACGTGCTGTAATAATGTGTTTAGAAAACCTGTGCATAAAGAGGAAATAAATAGGATAAATAAGCATTTTTAAGGTTTTAGAGGAAAATATATTTGTTGACATGTTTGACCTGAGAAGGGTCACTTACCTGCCCCGCTGGTAATGTATCGCTGTGAGGATCGGCTCGGCTCACTCTGACCCACCGAGTTGATGGCAATGACCCTGAACTGGTAGTTGACAAAGGGTTTGAGCTGCAGGATGACAGAGTTCAGGTCTCCAGGGTAGGTGGACAGGTTCTGCCATCTGCCCGGATCCCAGCGGTTCTCCTCAAACTGGACCAAGAAGTCTGCAAGAAACCAGCTGAGATTAGAGGAGGAAACGTGTTCCATGACTGCACAGGGAGGATCAGGAAAGTCGGATCAGGACCAAAACAGATCCTCCACACAACCAGTTAGACCAGTAATCTGCTGTATTGGGTCATTCTGATCTTTTAAAAAGCTTTTGAAGAACATTTCAATCAATTATTAATTAATTATTTAAGTGTAAAAGTCTGTTTTTCAATTTTAATGTATTTAAAAATGGTCTCCTCTTCAGAATGTATGGACGGCAAACAAAGAACTGCTCCAACATATTATTTAACTCATGCTGTAGCAGCAACCCCCATGCTGCAGCGTTTCGCTCATCTTCCGGACCTGTAATGAGTTCTGGGACTGCAGATGTGGAGGGTGTGAGTCAGGGCATCATTAGCTGTGCGTGTTGGTGCACTTAGAGCACTCAGAAATCATTTATTTTACCAAGCTGGTTTCAGTACTGGTTTGGTGCCAGAGCCAGACTAAGCACCGGCTCCTGACTCTCAAAACCGGTTCAATCCAGGTGCCGACTCTGTGCTGGGCCAGAGCTGAGAACAAGTTCACACAGCTTGCGTCTGCAGTTGTGGGTGGAGCTACCTGGCCAAAAAGAGAGTATTGAAACATGGACCAACATCTTCATAAAAGAAATGGACTCTAAGAATAAGCAGAACTGGTCTGAGGAGGCGGCTGGTGGTTCCTGGCTTTATGGTTACATGCAAAGATTAAAAGTCAATTAAACAGGGCAAATCAGACGAAGCCTGTGTTCATGCAGCTAAAGCAACTAACGGAGCATCAACCAGCTGATCAACAAATGATAAAAGCTTAAATATTTCAAGGATCAGAAGAGGAAGCTGGGACACAGAGGCAAGAAGCTCCTTAAAAGCACAGGTTGCATTTTTCTGATCCTAAATTCTGATCTTGGTGAACGTCCAGTGAACTAAACAACCAGCGCCCTGAACTATCACAGTTCAGTTAATCCTCCTACCAATGGTGGACAACAACATCTGGTAAGGGTTGCTGTTATAGCATTACTTATATGTGACCAGGGGAGGCCAGGACATTTGATATTACCAGCCCCAGCACCAAACCAGAACCTAATAGACTGCATTTTTGGGAACTGTCTAGACTTTTTATAGATAGAAACTGCTAAAAGTGGAAAAAAAAATCTTTTTGTGTCTTTTAGCACCTTTGGCAGTGACCATTCAGATTGAGAAAGAAGTCTTTTACAGCCAAAGAGTTTAATGAATGAGTTTACTAAAACAGGAAATAAATCCATTAAATAAATATATAAGTGAATAATTAGTTACATTGTAATTTATGTGCTCAAATAGGAAATAAATAGAAAAATAAATGCATGTCAATAAATAATTAAATGTTTACTAATTAGGAATATGGGGAATAAATGCAAATGTAACTAATCAATTAGTTGCATATGTCAGAAATAAAACAGTTTAGAAATAATGAATCAATACATTCATCAATAACTGAATTGCCTGATTGATCATCATTGTGCTGAAGGTTAGGCGTTACTGTGTGATTACTGCTGGTTGCTCTGATTTGCTTAAATAATGAGAAAAGTTTCAGGATGATTGTTTATATAGGAAATGACCCGTAGAACAGGTAGAGTTACCTGTGATGGGACTCCTGTTGTCATTACCGGGGATCCAGGTCAGGCGAACGCTACGGGCTGCTGCGTCTGACAGCTCCAGATCCACGGGGGGGTCAGGACGGCCTGCAGAAAAACACGGGATGGATCGTCCATAAAACACACCTGGACACTTTACGTTATCGTTAGAATAAAAAACACGATGAATAAAAGTATAAGCAGGCAGGGAAACAGTAAGAAGACAGACAGGAACTTCCAGCAGAGCGGTTACCTGGAGGCAAGGCACTAGAAACTGAGGGGTGGAGGTGGGCTTCTTCTGTGCGCGGAGCCAAGGTAGGGAGGTGCGGATAAAGGTTAGAGGTTACTGGTTAGTCTACAAGTCAATCAACATCAAGGAACACATCAGTTAACACTTTTAGTAGAAAGATTTATGAGTTAGCTGCATGTAGCTGCAGCAGGGAGGTTGTTTGCAGGCATTCCAGTGTTCAGTGTTTTCATTGTGGAGGAAAGACTTTATCATTCTTTACTGGATCACTCATTCTTTATTAGACAAAAATAACAAGGTGCAGAGCTTGTATGTGTTGTGTTTTTCTTTAAAAAGTTACTAACTAAGCTGCTGTCACACAGTAAAGTAAAAAAACAGCTGTTATACGACGGTGGTGCTCTGGAGGAGCATTAATCTGAATCAGGTCTGCTGGAGGAAGAAATCATCTAAAACATGCAGGACAGTTTTATGGCACCGTCTGCTCACTTCCTTTCACAACACAAGGAATAAACAACCAGTCTACTAAATGTCTTGGCTGCATTATTACAACAACACCAGCTCCATTAGGCGCCGTTTTCTCTTGTTGTACCTAACACAGTGAGGCGGGCTGAGGCTGAATCCTTGTCTATCTCAGAGTTAACAGTGCAAGTGTACTTTCCCTCATCACCCTCATTGACGTTGGGGATGGTCAGCGACTCTGCATCCTTTTTCAGTCTGTAGACAAAAGAAATAGAGAAAGTAGAAACAATCTTTAATCTATAAAACTCCTGGATGCAACATCACAAAGGCCAACCAAACAGACAGTTACTACTAACATCTCTCATCTTCATCGTTCTCTCCTCGGCTTTCAGGAGAAAGTTTATTCTTTTGAAAATTGTCTTTTGACCCAAACGGCTGTAAGTTTTGATAACTTAGGGTTTCTTTAGTCTGAAATCTGAGTCTTTTACTCTGAAATAAGGAGCTTATTGTTTTGCTATTTTTAGATTAAAAAATAACAACACATTGTACTAAAGAGAGTGTGTTATGGAGCGAACAAGGATAAATGTTGGGTAGAAACTCAACATGTAAATAACAAACAGACTCGAGATGGGACAACATTAAAGCCTCAGTGTGAAAATACTCACACCAATGATGCACTAATTACATGGAAACAGAGTAGTACTCTCTGGCTCCTCACATTTAACCCTTTAATGCCTGAATTAAGAAGAACTGGGCAGAAACATCCTACTTTTCAAAATCTAAAACCTGGTAAGACATGAAAATAAGTGTGAGTCCTTTCAGCTGATAAGATACAGAACAATACACATGTCTGATATTTTACTAATAAGTTAAAAACAGGCCCTCATGTTTTTGCTAACAGGCTACAGCTAATGGCTAATGGCTAACGTCATAATGGGAAAGCATCTTTTGCTGAAGACCCAGAGATTATGTGATCAAGTGAGAGGGAAGCAGGTGGCGTTTTGATTCAAAATAATAATTTCTGAGAGATTGTTTAATACTTGCAGCTTCAGTCATTAAATCACTATGAGACATTGTTACTTTGGTATATTCTGTCTGAGTAGAGGGAGGACATCAACCCCCCAACAAATCAGCAGAAATAAATGATGGAGCACAAGGTAAAACTCAGATAATATGATTAAAATAAGCACACCTACACATATACCCTCATGGAACAAGTCGTCAGAGGGCAAGACAAAACACCCTGGATCACATCAGGCCAATCAATGGACGCCAGCCTGTGGACGTCACGCTCAACATGACACCGGGTGGAATCGTGTAAGGTCGGGTAGAGTAGGTACTAGTGGAAAAGCGCCTTAAGACTCCTGTGAAACGTAACTGGGCTTTAACACTGTTGGCTAACTAGCAGTTTAGCTATCTCTACCGTTTTATACGGTGAGTAACAGCATTTTATCCGACCTACACTGTAGGATGAAGTGGTTGCTGGAAATTCCTGCTTCAAAAACAAGAGATAAAAAAGTTCTTTGTCCTCATTTTATTCTCCACAGGAAGCTTAGCAATGTGGTGGAGATCACTGCGGGACGATATCTGTGCTTTTAATGAATCTCATATTTAAGATCTAGCAGATCTGGAGATCTAGCAGAGTTTTAAGGGCTAAACTTTCAATGGCAGAAGCATTTAAACAATGAATTTCTGTATTCATTTTTCTCTGGAGGGAAATCCAGGTTTCTGTCCAGACCTGAGCAGTACATACATTGTGTAAAATGAGCTCAGTTAGCTGAAGCTGGTAATGAAGAGCTTCTTTACCTCCATCCCAGATACAGAGGCTTTTCGTCCTTGGTCCAGACCACCATGATGGGCAAGTTGGGATCTGAGGCCACCTTACAGTCTAAGCGAACCGTGGAGCCCCTGATGACTGACTGATGCTCAGGGGCCCGAACGATACGAGTCGGCTCTGGATCAGAGTGAGAATGAGGAAACAAACCACATCATGTCAGACATCCAGAAGCTTACAGAGACAACCCGAGGATCCGTGTCTGAGAGACGGCTCCCAGCAGGAAAGCGCTGGCATCCACGGATCCAGCCGGAGACTCTCAAACTAGTTTCTGTTGAAGTGGATATAATCTTCATGAGGGGACACCCTGGTTCCTAAAACATCTCTACCTGACTCAGGAAACTAAACACGATAAAAGTTTCTGATTGCTGCCGGCAGCTTTCATCTGATAGTAACTAAACAAACATGGAAGAAGTTCTGAGGAAGGCTGGCAGTTACTGCTGCCATCAAAATCATTAAAAGAGTTTGCACTGACATCACCACACAGAACTGTGGGAGGGATCACCTATGCTGAGAAGACCAGCGGGTAATCTGTGAATATTGTTTTCTTCATCTCTTTCTTAACCTCCTAAAGCCTAAGAGACATTTACAGGTTTCTGCCTAACAAAAATGACAAATAGAATATTTCTCTGGTTTGGTGATGTTTTTGGAATCTATGCTTTCAGTAGAGGTGTCATTTGTCTGTTTCTGTGTTGTAGGGTGGACGTGGGAGTCCTTAATTTGTGTCACCTGGTCTTACTTACTGGTCTTTACTGCATGTGGTAGCAATAGAAATTGTTTGCATTAGCTTTTATGTGAGATTATCACACCAATCACCTTCAGCTCAATACTCCCAAGACAAAAATAAATGGTCAGTGACTTTGCGAGGTCAAGACCACGACCAGTCCTGCTGGAAGGAGTGGAGGTGGAGACCAAGGACCAAGGACAAACACCTCGGGCTTAGGCTGAATAATAAATTGGACTAGATAACTCATACCAGCTATCTTTATGGGAAGACACAGAGCAGACTGTACTTCCTCAGGAGACTGCCATCTTTTAACATTTGCAGCAAACTACTTGGGATGTTTTCCTAGTCTGCAGTTGCCTGTGGAAGCATATCCAAGATGGACACATCCAGACTGGACAAACAGATCAAGCAGAGCGGCTCTGTGGTCGGCATGAAGCTGGACCCTCTGGTGATGGTGGCAGAGAGGAGGACACTGGACAAACCGCAGGATATAATAGCAGCCATGAAGGGGAGTTCTGCAAAACTGTTGCCTCATATGAATCAGAATACAGGCTGTTCTGTTTGGTAGAGAATTGTTCTGGAATGTTCCTGGGACCAGGGCCAGGCAAACATCTGGTCATATGCTTTCCAGTAAAATCAGGATGTGTGAGTGTGTCTCTTAGGGAAAGGGGGGTTCAAAGAACTATATACTGGCAAGGAAAGGGAAGACGTGAAGTCTTTCTCTCCACAACTTCGCATAACCTGTACCTCTGTATCATAGTAAATACATTATATATCTACCACATCACTGCTGTTTAGCCGAGACGGACCGCTGGTCCAGGCTCCTCTGAATAATATAGTCAGAAAAGTTGATTCAGGCGAACCTATTTATTCCTTAAAGATGAAACAAACACACCTTCTGATGTGTGTATATTATGGTGAAATTCCACCACAGCCACTCTCTCTTTCTTTCTTCCTTCCTTTCTTAGCTGCTGGAAATCTAATTTCCCAGTGGGTCACCCCAAAAGGATCAAAACCATCAAGTCCCTGTCTATAATGGGGGAACAGGTGAGGCGGTACACCTGAGAATTCCTGCAGAGAGAGCTACTGCTGCAGGGTTGTAAATGAAACGCTACTGGTCTGGATCAAACTTCCATGTACCAGTAAGAATATTACTTTTCTCCACCACTGAGATGTTGGTTTAACATGTTTAATGTGTTTGTTTAACATGACTGACTGACTTACATCATTCCATCAGGCACCCAGTCACAACATTCAGGACTGTTAAATGATTTTGCACATATTTTAAATATTTACATATTATAATACAATATTTATGTAATTTTTGCTTTAATGAGATGTATTAAATGATTTTAATACTTGTGAATTATTCTATGATGCATACTTAGAAATGTTTTTATTTTCATAAATCACAGAATTTATTAGTTGATCATAAATTCATTCACATTAAATAAAAGATTACATGTTATTTTTTTATGTCATTATCATAAACATTTTCCGTATAAAGGTGTAGTTGCAGCTGAAAGTTTGTAAACTGGCAGGACGTCCATGTTTGAGACCAGATCATGTTTTTCAGAATAAATTTGAGGTGCATGATGTCATCAAGTGCAAAGGAATTGGACTGACTCTTCATTTTCCATAAAACCTAACCTACAATTGTTAATGGTATAAAAAATACCTACATTTCCTTTCAGACATTAAAAGCTTTGTTTCTTCACAATTCTAAACCTTGAATAAAGTCTTTAAGGGAAAGTGTGCTGTGTTTTCAGCTAACTGTTCCAAGCAACATTTATTTACAGCGAAGGTCAAAGCACATTATTCCTGATCAAGGGGGGTTTGAATCTGCAGGAGCTGTTATGTGTCGACATTTCCTGACAGACGTGTGAGAAAAACACGGAGTAAATGAAGGCAAATGGTAATATGTGTGCTTTTATGCTTACAGCATTGACACCCATAGTCTCTGCATCGTAACAACTCTTCTCTTGCCTCGTTGTGGGAAGCGTGTCTCTCTTCAGCATGTTTTTATCAAAGTTCAGTAGAGACAAACTTGACTGTGTAGGTGGAAACAGTTACTGGGTTCCTCCAACATGGTGGTGATGTCAGCTGTTCATTCTCTGTATCTGAGATGTAAAACTGAGGAGGGAAAGATGTTCGATCTGCTGCTGAGAAACACCAGTTCAGCTAAGTTCTGATCCACATCCTTCCATAAGGTGGACCGAGTCCTGCTTCCATCATGATGCAAGCAGGTGACTT
Organism: Pseudomugil gertrudae; assembly: GCA_037177535.1. NCBI lineage: Eukaryota > Metazoa > Chordata > Actinopteri > Atheriniformes > Pseudomugilidae > Pseudomugil > Pseudomugil gertrudae. The sequence goes on from JBAMHV010000003.1 coordinate 2,603,391, forward strand.
CACCTGTTTCTATTTTTACCTCAGAAATGATTCCTTAGGAAATCTCTACATCTCGTATAGTTCAAATCTGGAAATACAAACGAGTTAAAACCAGTTTAAGGCGCACAAACATTCCTACAATCCCAAAGTGGAGGCTGTTTGGCACATGGAAGGAAAAAGGTGTGAAAATAAAACGGAGCTGCGAGTCTGAGCCCTGCAGGAGTATCACTGCATCCCAGCACCAGAACCTCTAGTTTTCATGCAACGATGTCTGACCTTTGACCTCCAGGCGGACCTGGTTTTCCGCTGTGCCCAGGATGCTGTTAGCCACACAGGTGTATGTGCCCTCGTCCTGAGCTTGGGCCTGTTTTATCTCAAGGGTGCCATTGCGGTGAACCCGGTACTGCCCACCGTCCAGCCCGCTGCCTTGTCCGTTCTTAAACCTGCAACGAAAAACACCACTTCTTTAGAAAACTTTAAGACGAGTTAGGCCATTACGGGATGAGTCTTTTCAGAGAATGACAACAAAAAACAAGACTAATGAATAAACTAGATGCTTACCAGCGCAACACTGGTAAAGGGGAGCCAAAGAACGGGCAGTCCAGAAAGGTCCGGTTGTTCTCAATCACTTTGATCAGCTGGTTTTTGGGGCCCAGCATCCTTGGAGGCATGTCTGCAGTAAGACAGCTTTCCATTAGGGTCCAAAGAAGACCATGTGACATATACTGTATGTGGATGTGTGTGTGTGTGTGTTTGGCAAAAACATTGTCCCAGTAAGAGGTGAAGGTGAGGGTTCAGGGACATACAGTTGTGTGTACTGGTAAGCTCATCCACCATGTTATCCTGCAGATCTGACTGCTTGGATTTAGCTTCTCACCGAGAACACTGACAAAGGCGTTGGCCAGCAGATAGCCGTGCTGGTTTGAAGCATTGCATTGGTAGACAGCACTGTTTCCGATCTGGACCAAGCGGAAGATGATGGTGTCGCCTAGAACTTGTCTGTTTGGGTTTGGAGGAGCACCTGTGGTCAGGAGGAGGGGGAGGAGCTTCAGTGACTCTATAGGTTACATATAAGTCTTGTTTTTCACTTATAATACATAATAAATAAAAATATATCATCTAAATAAACTGATTATGTACATGTAGGTTTGGCAGCACATTAGACAGCAAACAGGATGTTCAGACACAGTATTTTCTGTTACTCAGCAGTCACAGTTCCTACTTTCTAGAGGTTGACCATTGATAAGCCACTGAATGTTTGGCTTGGGGTTGCCATTGGCCCGACACACGAGACGTCCATTCTCATCTGGAGCCAGCACCAGGTTTGAAGGTTTATCCAGCCAGTAAGGAGCCGCTGAAGTCACAGGATATGAGGTTAGCACATCTGCATGAACCCTTCTGTTTGGAGTATCAGCTCACCTGTAAGCTCCTCACCTTTGACCTGAACAAAGATGGAGTGGCGTATGCTGCCTAAATGATTGTTGGCCATGCAAACATACTCCCCAGCATCCTCTTCTGACACACTGATGATCTTTAGGGTCTTGTTGTGGTTCTCGAGCTTCACCTTCCCTCCAGGCAGGTCGCCTCCTTTCTTAAACCATTTAATGGTAGGAGTCGGGCTGAAAAACAACACAAGAGGATGGAAGGATTAGGCTAAACCTTCCAGGTCAGTCCTAACTGTATTGACAACCTTTTTCATTTTTAAGATATGTGATACGGTTGAGGAGTTATGCTCTGAAGAAGTGAGCGTGTAACATCACATTGGACTTTGTCTCTTTGAAGCTAAATTTTGCATCACCGTCTGGACACACACAAGCAGTAAGAAGTGCCCTCTGAAATGATTCTTTGTATCTCTTAACATTACATTAAGCTGTCATCTTACTTCCCACGGCTGATTAAACCTGATAACCGCTGGATGTTCTGTGTGCAGAGAGTTACCATGGCAACGCGTCACAACAGATAAGAAACGGTCCTCTCAGCCACTTCTTGTGAGTAACTTCAAATTTAAAGGTAAAAAACAACATTCATGTGTTAATTGATTTATATTCATTCATGTGTTAATTGATTTATATTCATTCATGTGTTAATTGATTTATATACATTTATTTAATAAGTGACCATGGATGTCCATTATCAGAAAATAGTGGACGACGCAGAGGTTAAAATTGTATTTGGGAAACTATGGGATAATGTTTGCGGGTCTTAGGTTCGAGATAATAGGTAGGTAGGGTTTTATTTATAATGTATATTGTATGTTTATAAATTATTGAGCCCCTGTTTATAAGCTCGTGAGCTTCTGGGGAGTCCCGTTTAACACAATAATCATACTGACAAATATGAAATGTGATTTGTGTACTGGATATTTGTAAATAAAATTGATTGATTGATTGATTGATTGATTGATTGATTGATTGATTGATTGATTGATTGATTGATTGATTGATTGATTGATTTAATTTAGGCATACATGGGTAGAACATGTTTTTTAGTTTTCAGACAGACTTTCTGCTTCTTGTTGATCTTTGGCTGCTTGTGATTGAACATTATCATCCAATTTAAGTTACCTGATTGGTATAAAAGTTTAAACACGATATGTTGCAGCCGGAAGGCGAAGCTCTCAATCGCTCTATGTCTCCACCCTCACCTATGGTCACGAGCTGTGGGTTATGACCGAAAGAATGAGATCACGGTTACAGGCGGCCGAAATGAGCTTCCTCCGCAGGGTGGCCGGTGTCTCCCTTAGAGATAGGGTGAGAAGCTCGGCCATCTGAGAGGGACTCAGAGTAGAGCCACTGCTCCTTCACATCGAGAGGAGCCAGATGAGGTGGCTCGGGCATCTGGTTAGGAT
>JBAMHV010000003.1:2615945-2635844 GCA_037177535.1 Pseudomugil gertrudae
CAGCATAGGGATACTTAGACTACCTGTCAGACACAGCATAGGGAGAAATGAGACTGCCTGGCAGATACAGCATAGGGGGAAATTAGACTGCCTGACAGACACAGCATAGGGATACTTAGACTACCTGTCAGACACAGCATAGGGAGAAATGAGACTGCCTGGCAGATACAGCATAGGGAGTAATAAGGCTGCCTGGCAGACACAGTATAGGGGGAAATAAGACTGCCTGGCAGACAAAGCATAGGGAGAAATGAGGCTGCCTGGCAGATTTTGCTTGGGGGAAGATAAAGACTGCCTGGCACACACAGCAGACAGAAGTAAACACTAAGGCCAACAGGTGAGTGTGAGGATGGTGGAAAGTGATAAAACCTCCATCAGCTACGCCCGAGTCGCTCAGACTGCTGCTGCATCTGATTGGCACAGAGAACTCGGGCTGTTCTGTGATGACCTGCCACATTTTTCTTCCTTTCCATTTCATTGCAACTAGTTAGAAGCTGTTCTTTATTACAGCCTGCAACTTCTGTAAAACATGTGTGGTGGTCTGCAAACAGGTTACTTGAGACGGATCAGATCTGATGTGGGACTATACAGAAAGCAGTCTGGGTCGGGTTGGAAAATCAGATTTGCAGTTCAGACAGTTGTTTTCCTAACTGGAATTGATCAAGTAAATGCTATTATCATTATCAATATTATTTAAAAACACGAGACATCTACTGGAAGTTCTTAACGTTAACGTGTGTTTGGTTTGGATCCTGTCAGCTGGTGTCCACTAAAAACCTGCAGAGGCACGTCTTCCTCCTTCTTCAGACTGGGTTTGATTCTGATATTCTGTATGTAGGTGATGAAGGGAGCGTGTAACGTCATCTGCAGTGATAATAAAAGCTGCTGGGCGTTTGTGCGAGTGTAGAGTGCTTACATTGGCACTGGGTTGCCCTTGGCTTCACACTCGATGATGATGTTATCCCTGGGGTCAACAATGTAGTCCTTCACCGACTGTTTGGTTATAGTGGGGGGCTGCTTCACTGTAGGGGGGGCAGAGACACAGACAAGGTTTTAGATAACACACACACACATACAGTCCTGTCTCCATCACATTTAAGGTTTTTGAAAGTAAACTGCATCTTTATTTGTTCAGCAGCTGCATGTCAGAGTGTGACAGACAGCTCTCTGAAACATTAAACCCTTACAAAAACAAACACTGATCATGTTTCAGGTTTAAATAAAAATTCAGACAAACAGATATGGTAATCAGGTAAATGTGGCCCATCAGGACGACGATGACCCACAGAGTCAGGGTTTAATTATGAGGGTCAGCAGATACTAAACAGCAGCTGCTTAGTGGATTCCTGCCAGTGAAATTAGCCTGAAACATTTCCAGCTGCCAGCTGGGGTGAGGAAGGAGTTAATGAGATAGAAACATGTTTAAAAGAAATACTTACAGTCTTGCTGGATCTTTGCTGTCAGTCCAGATACAACAGAAGGAAAGCAGATAGAAGGATGGACACATTATGATTATGTTGTTAATAATGTTAATATTGTGCTCTGTACAACCTGCGTGTATACATAAAGTTATCAGTAGTTCCCAGCTGGTCCAGTTTCATCCAAACTGACACTAATCTCTTTATTTATTATTTAATTATTATTTATTTATTCTCATATTTGAAATAAACACTTAAATCCAAAGTGTGTCACACCAGTTGGATTTATAAAGATCTTATTTTGTATGGTAAAGAAGAACAGCTGGAAGGTCAGGACCAGGTGAGATCCACCATCAGAACTTATCTCTGTGAGTTCAACAGACTGAAAGTGATGCTGAGAATGAAACGAGCACTCACCTGTAAGCAGGTCCCATGTCCAAGCAGGATGAACGGGCCAAAGGAGACACAACAAACATCAAATCAAACAAAAGCAACACAACACTGTTCATTCCAGCAGAAGAGTGTGAACAGAGCGGTTCCAGAGCTCCAGCTGGGTCTCTGTCACATCGAAGCAGATTTTAGATGCTGAAATGGTATCGCTTATATAACGCGCTCATATTCATAATGAGCCGTAAAGCATCACTGTGGACAGATGGATTGTCTGTGTGTGAATATGTTCAAAGACCTCATCAATACAGGTCAGAAAGGGGCTAATGCAGAGCATGGCGCTGTTGAGAGGCATCCCATGATGCACTGGGCTCATCTCTGCTCTCTTCACGCTGCATGTCCAAATATATAAGATTACCGTTGTTATTCATTTGTTTCTTTTCTTCTCTATTCTGTCTCAAAAGGTATCTATGACTTAGAGGAAGGCTGTACGTTAAAACTTCTTTCCTTCATCCCCAGTCAGTCCACACAGCTGGCCGTCCCTCCTGGTTCTGGTTCCGATGGAGGTAAGGGAAGCACCATGTCTGCAAAGCTTTACTCTGCTGTAAACTGCTGCCGTATAAACAATGATGGATTTGCTTTAATTGATTCATTCATAAAGGAGAGGTCAGAGGGTCGTCACAGTGTCATCCAAAAGTTCTTTGTAAGGCATGTGCACGTGTGTGTTCGAGTCTCTGTGTGTGTGCTAGATCAATAGAGTATCATAAGTTCAGGGTTATAAGGTCAGATTTATAAAATAGGAGGGTGGGGGTTGTAGAAGATGATGATAGAGCAGCTGACAGATGCCTGCTGAGTGGGTGTGTATGAGCCAGGTGTCTCTAAGGCCTGTCGGGTGTCACATAGTTCTTTATGGTTAAACAGAAAAAAGGGGCGGGGCTACAGACTCTCAGACACTTCCATTGTGCCTTTGTTCCCACCACCCTCTGGTTTTATAATAGTGGACAGGTATGTGTGTGTGTGTGTGTGTTCTTAGAGTGTATCTATATTCTATTCTATTGGCATATATAAATATATAAAGTATTTTAAACACTTGATGAGCAACCATTTTAAAATGAAGCAGTCTTTTGTCATGATAATGAAATGTTAACGTGGATCCAAACAGGATCCTCTTTGAGCAAGGCAGGGTTTGTCCTCCAAAGCTCTAAAATCAGCTGTGATCCAGCGCCGATAGTGAATTAAACAAAGACATACAAATCCAAGGTGAAGGAGACATTCATCAGGTCCATTTTATTAACTTTCAGACTGTCCTAACTGTAATGTTTCTATTTTACAGCCACAACATAACTGGTCTGTCTTTGCTGCGCATGATGGGATCTGATCTGTCTGACCAGAATAAATCCACCCTTAACATCTGAAGACGCATCTCAGAGACTTTTCTGTGACTTACGGTCTGAAGGAACTTCGATGGAGGCTGCCTCTCGCCACAGCAGCAGCACTAACACCATGACGATCTGGGCCACGTGCACGCACTGCCCCAACATTTCTCCACCTCCAGCTGGTTGCGCTCAACCCTAACCAGTCTGGATCGGTCAGATGTTGTCTTCGCAGCTGCGGTAAGGAGCTGGGGGTAAAGATGTAGACAGATGTTAGGATGAACCAGAGGGAGCAGAACCATTTAGATGTGGCCTACATTTACAGCTGAGTTCCTCCTGAGAGAATGCAGCCTAGAAACAAAGCCCAGGAGATGCTACGTGATGCTGATATAAAACCCAGGGATCAGACCCCTCCACAGGCAGAGTCGTCACAGAGAATGGATAGTTCTGATCACTTTATCAGTGCAATGTGTGTATTTTCACATTTCACAGATCGCAGAATCATCCGACACAGTCGCATGAGAGAAAAGAGACTTTTTTATGAATAATGGGTCAGTGTTCCTTTGCATCACGGCCACATGTGCACTGCAGCTGGGCTAAACCCTGCAGAAGGGTCAGTGAATGTCACACAGCATAAAAAAATCTAGTCTTGCTTGTACACTGCCATATAGAGTAATGGAAAATAACTGTGTAGTGTTGAGAGTAGTGTCAGCAGCTTTTAGCAGTAAGGGTCTCCTGATGTAGAGGGGCATGTCCGTGAGGTTGTTTTATCCATGACTTAGATGCAGGGTGATACTGACAGTATGGAAAGGTGTGTGAAGCTGGAGGCAGGAGGGGTGAAAGCTGAGGATCATTCTGAGATAAACCTCTTCAAAGACATTTTCTTCTCATGGTTTCAGTCAGAACCTTCAGCATCCCCTCGACTTCTTTAACATTGATATACTGAAAATCCCTCCATCAGCTTTTCCTGCTATCACTCAGCTCTTTTTAGATCTCTGCACAATTCTCGATAACTTTGTGTTTCCTCTAAAAGCTTTTCTTGCTTTAGCTTAATCTATAAAACTATTGGATGGCTGATTATTCCTCAGATTGAGTTATGGAAGCAGAGCTCTGCAGGAAGAGTAGAGCTCTATAAAACACCTGCAGGAGGTGTTTATTTAAAAAAAAAATATATATATATATATGTATGTATACTGTATATCTTAACAAGGTGAATGAATAGAATGAATGCATTAATTTCAACATTCACAGGTTTTACTTTACTTAACAGAGTAGCATGAAATGCAAAAGCCACAGTAAATCAGCACAAAGAAGCTGTAAAAACAAGCATGATTAAATTATTATTCTATTATTCCACTGTACCCAGAGCAGGGAGGTTCATTGGGGGCAATGTAGCTCCTCGGGGCTGCTGTAGGACTGAAGAGGTTTATATTTGGAGCATATTTTACAAATAAGCTAAATGAGTTGTGGATTTTCTGCATGTTCAGCAGTATAAAAAACAATACAACCACCTTTCTTTGGACTCATATATGCCAAGACTTACTATTAAGCAGCCAAAAATACTAAATAAGTCAATAACTTTCCCTCCAGCAACATAAGCTTCTTCTAAATACAAACAGAGTTTCCCTTGTACAATCTGTTCTTTGTTTTTATTTCCTCGAGGCAGCAGCTACATTGGAGGGACTGACACAATAACTGGCCTCTCAACTGCTCCTCTGACCTCCATACATACCCACAAAACACTCCCAAAATAAACCCTCAGCTCTCACACACCATTACCCTCAGCACCACAGTACTCTACAAGCACACACAAGTACAAACCAGTCAGCGAATGGTGAAAATGTAAAAGTAGTACGACTACATGTATTGTCTGTGTGTGATGGCCACACAGCATTCTTACTGGGATTAATAAAAGCAGTATGTTGCTTATGTGACGTAACTGATCCTTCCTTAACACACCATCTGGGAAGTTTTCCACATAAAACCAGTAAACAAATACAAGAAATACTGGCAAAGACATTTAAATTGTAATTGATGCAAAGGTTTATAATAACGTCTATGAATAGTCTCATTCTGGTTTTCATCCTCTTTATATATCTGGAGCAGAATTAGTTCCCAGTGATCTGTGTTAGTCTGGCTAACAGTTCTTACTCATTGTCCTCAATCTGGCTGCTGCTTCTGACACCACTTCTCAATATTCTTCTCAGCCTATTAGTATCATTAGGACAACAAGTATTGGTTTGTACATCTCTATTGTCTGTGGCCACTCACCAGGGCTCAGTGATCCCTCTCTTCATATTTTATTTTGGTTTATATTTTTGGTAGCTCTAATCCAATTTCACTGCTAAACCCACTACCATGCTTCCTCCCTTTTAATGCGGGACCGCTCAGCGTGAGTTAAAACTCAATTCATTAAAAAAATGTTCTCAAACTGGAACCAAAATGGAATTTTTCTGGTTTCTTCAAAATACGCCTGAATCAAATTAATAACACTTTACAGGTCCGACTGGAGGTCCTACCATTTCCTGTTCAATTCTGTACTGAATCTAAAATTCTCCTCATCATCGTAGTTCTGCTCCTTGTCCCTCCTTCATAGCTTTCTAAATTCATTCTGCCTTTAGAGTCTAAAACAATTACAACCCCAGACCTAATTTCTGATTAACATTGACGTGTCAGCAGTTATTTGGAATTCATTGGTACAGAATGATGTAAACGGAAAAACTGAAGTCATTTCATGCATCACCTGAATCACCTGAGCCCAGAATCCACCATACCAAGCAGGAGGCCCAGAAATTACATTATGTTTCATCTGCAAGCGCAACTAGAAACATCAAGGGTCAACATCATCGGTTACAGTTTGGGACAAAATGTTTTACAATTGGTCTCTCATTGGGTGTTTTTCGACCAGGCTGGTTCCCGTTCTAGTTAGAGCCAAATGAGGCATCGATTCTTTGGTTTTTGACCGCCTAAGCACCAACTCCTGATTCTCAAAACTGGTTCAATCCAGGCACCACCTCTGTTGAGAACCGGTTCACGCAGCTTGCCTCCACAGCAGGGGACGGGGTTACCTGGCCAAAATAATAGCGTTGGAACATGGACCCACATCTTAATAAAAACAAAGAAATGGACTCTAAGAACAAGCAGAACACGTCTAAGGAGACTCAGTGGTTCATGGCTTTATGGTCGCCTGCGGAGATTTAAAGTAAATTAAACGGGGGCTAATTGGACAAAGTCTGTGTTCAAGCAGTTCTGCAATGAGAGACGACCGCGGCGAGAGACGACCGCGGCGATAATGGCGCCTCAATCAGCTGATCAACAAATGATAAAAGCTTAAATAGATTTCAGCGCTCCAAAAGCAAGTCGCATTTTTTCGATCTTATTTCTGATCTTGGCAACAGCCAGTGAACTAAACAACCGGCGCCCTGAACTCTGCCATGGTTGAGTTTATCCTCCTGTCCATGGTAGATGATGCCGTGGTGGAAACTCATAACATAACCACGAAGTCTGGTAAGTGTTGGTGTTATAGTGTTACTCATATGTGACGGGAGGCTGTGACGTCTAATATTACGCAGGTAAACATGATGTAGATTACGTAATGACGTTGAACCGACCAGGCTCTTTCGGTCGAAAACAAAACTGGTTCTTTGGAAGCACTGGTGTTGACCCAGCTAAGCTCTGGCTCTAGCTCAAGCACCGAACCAGCACAGGAACCAGCTTGGTTGAAAAACGCCCATTGTGACCATAAGGGTCCATTAACAATAACAAACATTTCCTGTTGTAATCTTGCTGTATGATCTGGTCACGCTGCTGTTAAATCAGTGTTAGCAGTGCAGAAATGACACAAGATCTTTTCAGCAAACTAAACATCCTGACCATTTAAGCATCCTAAACTCTCACCAAACACACACAATCACACACATCTCCTTCTTCAGAGTTGATTTCAATTTAATTTGTCACCTGGAATAATGAATCTTGCCAGCTCATCTCAACTACAAGCTCCTCCAGCTAATGAGCGACACACGGCTACTCTAACACAAAAATCCTCAAAACACTATGCTGATTAATTGGTCCATCATTCTTGTTTGTTTGTTTTTGTAAACAGTAATGTGACATCTACATTTCCATTGTGGAAATGACTCTCTGACCATGTAAAAGCTCAAATAAAATACCAGATTTATTGCTGCACATCAATAAATGCTTACATTTTATCATTATTTGTCCAGAACTACTTTGTGAAGACGTGTGACATTTGCTAGCATGAAATGAAATACTCAACTCAACAACATGACATTCAAAGTCCCTTAAATCTCCTTTCTTCCTCCTTCTGAGGCTCAGTTTGAACGTCAGCAAGTCATCTTCCCCATGCATGACTGCATGTATGGACTTGCTGCTATGAGATTGACTAACCAAAGAAGAAGAAGAAGAAGAAACGGACCAGATGGATCTGATGGTGTGTATTGTGTATTTAGTTTTTGGTGTAATACATGACAATGTATGGGCTCAGTGTACTAGCAGTGAGCAGTGTGCTTGTGAATAGTGCTGAAGAGAACTTACGTTCACAGTCGGTGACTTGTGTTCTGCCTTTCCACCCTCTCTGAATACTCAGCAGATCTGAGGAAAACAGAGATGAAAAATAAATCAATCAAATAAAAACTAATGGATCCTTTAAAGAAAGAAAATCAGCTTTACATCTGATGTATCGATGACCTCTGTGGTCATCTCAAATGTTGCACAGGGTCACAAATACAATATGTTTGTAAGTAATTTATGTTTATTTGTCTGCTGTGAGTAGGAAGAAGTTACAGTCGATCAGACAACACACACGCCTCAGGACTGTCTGCAGCACCGTGGTAACTCCAAATGTGTGTTTGCACTTTCAAAGAGCTTGTCTGTATGCCAGCTGCTGCCCTTAGGTTCACAAGATGCTCTTTTCCCTTTTCCTTTGAGTCCTTCTTTATGCACTCTGATAAAAACACACTAAACCGGAGTCTACCCGGAGGACTTTGGAAAAGCCTCTGTGGAAATGTGAAACGTGAAAACACATATTGTCTCCAGGATATTCTGTGCATCTCCAACACAGTCCAGTAACCCATCGTCTCCCGCCCACACATTCAGTCTCGCTTCTGGTAAAACCTGTAAAATATTTCTGATAAAGTCTCTCCGACACAGTTACTGCATCATTTTGTTCCCGATGCTGCTCCGACTTATCAGGCTCAGAACCTTACCAATAGATTTTTGACCTGTATTTTGCAGTGACCTGTGGCCTCTGGTACAGGTTTAGTGTAGGTCCCAAAACTCAGTCACATGACCACAACAGGTAGCCCACAAGGAACCCCCTGCCATTTATGTCCAGGCTATGTTTGGACCACATCTGGCCTACACAATACTTGCCATAACCAACGTCCAAGCAACTAACATCTGGCCCACAAGACGCTTGCCAGTGCAATAACTGAGTCAGTAGTGCCAAAAGTGACCCAGATGGAACCTAAACATGTCTGCTGCCTGTATTGCTGATGTTACAGGACATAAAAAGTCACAGATATGGGCTGTTTTATCTCCTGAGCTTGGACGGTTGGCTGAGCAAAGCAGGAAACAGCCTTCAGTTTGAGAAATATTCATAAACTCTGCAATCATGAAACCTCTCAGACCGAAATGTGTTTGATATTGTTGATCAGTGTTTGAAATGATAAGCTATTTGTGTCAGAGTAGTTGATGTTCTAATGAACCTATTTTCCAGGATAAATGTACGCATGAAATCAGCTGCAAACCCCCTGAGATCTACATTACACCCCTGACTGCAGAATGACACATATTAAACATCTGAGGAGGAAAGTTGAACTGGGTTAAGTGCATTGCCACTGGCCACAGCATGGGATGCCCTACTTGTTTATGTGAAACAGACCCTCCTCATCGTGCTCACTGGCAGCATCTTCATCTCTGCAGATCTGAAGTTCAGACAGCAGCATTCTCTTTGAACATTAACCGACCTGAGAGCTGCTTCAGAACCACATTAGATATGACACAAATCTGACAAACCAGTCTGGAATCCGTTTATACTTCCCAACACCATTTCCTGCCTTTAGCTTCATGTGTAGATGAACACAACGGCAGAACCACTGCAGGGAAACAGAAACATGCAGCAGCTTTCAGCAGCATGCTGGGACATCATGCTTGTTTTAATGTGTGTGTGAGTGTGTGTTAGCATGGGAACCCCGATGTCCAGTCTATCGCTTGTTATTCTCTTTTTTGGGCTGCTATGGTTGGGTTTTTACTGAAAATAAAGGGGCTTTCTTTTAAGAGGTGAATTTACTCTGACACATTGAGACACTTCTGTAGTAACCTCACATGAGACCAAGATTATTACACACAGCCTTTGTAGTGATGAGGATTTTATTTATTCTGTCTATGATATTTCAGACAGAGCAGAGAAAATTGACCTTATAAAGAAGAGAACGTAGCTAAATCTGACTGTCCACACCACTTCTTAAACATGTGTATGCATGTATTTCATGTGTAAGGAATTTTGAGTTGTTTGTGCATGAAAAGTGCTGTATAAATAAAGTTTGATTTCATTTGAAATTTGACTATCTGTGGTTTATCCATGAAAACCATGAAGCAGATCATCCATGAGATGAAGGTGTAGTCCAGTACAGTGAAAAAGCTTTCATTTAATTTAGTTCCAGGGGGGAGTAATGAGGTGTACTGCCTGATGAATGGAATAACCTGTCCTTTCCTAATCAATGTCCAATTCAGTTGTGTCTCCTGGAAGCAGAGCGACGACTAAACAAAGCAGTGCTGGTTTTTAAAGGCAGCCCTCTGCGCCAAGCGCAACCTCCAGGGAAGGTAACATGGAGGAAATCAGGATGGAGTGTGAGGGGGGTGTAAGGGTGAATGTGTGGTTGCCAGGCAATGTAAGCATGTATTTGGATGTCACGCGTGGCAGGAGCTGTGGCTCAATGTTGCAGAATGACCTAGTTTTAAGTGAAAGAGAGAGTAGGAGTGAACAGCTTCAGGAAGGTGAAAGGAAATGTGGAAATGCAGCTGTAAGAACGATATTTCAGTCATTTTGTTTTAGAAGAATAAAAGCTCAGGAGAGGAAGGCGGAGACGGACAAAGGAAAAGGGTGAAAAATGACCATGTGAAGAGAGAGGGGTGAAAAAAACACAGGAGAAGAAAGGAGAGGAAACGGAAAGAGGGAGCTACGTTGACTGACTTGTTGACTTTCTGTAGAAAAGGGATTGTGTGTGTGTGTGGGTGTGTGCGTGCACATGTGTGTGTGTGAGTTTAGCCCTGAGGGGAAGTGCCCTGCAGCTCCATCCCAGATAAATCAATCCCAGTTCCTGGACTGACGTGTCCACACGGCTCCTTTTCTGATGCTACTTAATAAATGATGACCGGCGTTAATGGGCCAATAAAACCGCACTGGGATTGATACGGTTTGTTCTTAATCAGAGCTGGTGTGTGCCGAGTACTCAGTGGCCACACACACACGCTTACACCTAACCAGGGCACATTCACATCAGCCTTTTTGATTTCAGCCCGAGTGTCTGTAGGTCTGCTTCGTTTGGGGTTACTGTGCACGCTGATTCAGATCAAAGAAGCGCACGGGTTCAGCACTGTGGGTAAACACACACACACGTGGAAAGATAGATGTCTCTGAGTGGGAGAAGCAACTCACAACGAAGACGTGGAGGAATTTGGTAGAAATGTGATGAACCAGACCACTACAGTCAGATTCTGCTCCAGGTTCTGGCAGTCAGGAGACATTGTGTAATATCTGTTGTTTTAATCCGGAAACTGATGTGGAATTCATACAGATCACATGTGCGCTGTTCTGTGACTTCATAAAAACTGTGTGGATTCTGGAAGACTAAAGCCGTTTTTAATGACATAATAAAGATGTTTTTTATGTTTAGCTTCCTTTTATTGTCACAACACTGTAAATATGACATGAGAAGGTGTCTCTGTGATCGTTCACACCCTGACTTACAATCCTAAAACATGCTCATGGGATCAGGGGGAGTGGACACATTTGGGATAAAATACTGAGACTGCTGGGATAAGCAGGACTAAAGCTCGCCGTGTTTGTGCCATAAAATCTTTCCAACTGTTCCTCTTGCTTTATGAAAACAGTTTATCAACATGACATCATGTTCAAATAAATGATGGGTGCCTGTGGCTGAACTAGACCAGCTGGACAAGTCACAGCCACCAAGCAGGACCAGTAGGATGACCATTCAGAGACCTGCTTCCATCGCAGAAGCTCAGATAACACACTCACGCTGCTCTGATGCTCACACGCACACACACACAGCGATGGTGTGTGATGGTGCAGGCCAGATGTGCTGGTTGTTGCTGCTGGAAATAACAACTATGTTGCAGTGTGCTTGTTGTTGTTTATGTTCCTCTAACAGCAAACAAAGATGCACTTAATGAACGTATTGTAGACAGACATATGTCTGAGAACTTCTCCTAACCTGCAACCGCTTTCTCCGTCACCATGACGACCGCTGGCCTGACTGTGTCTCCTTGCTTCTCCAGCTGGCTCACCATCACGTCGTTTATTCTCAGCTGCTGCACTTTTTACTCTGCTCAGAACATCTCAAACCTGGAGTTTAACTTTTATGTGAAATTGTTCAAAAGTAATGAAAACCACTGAGATGTGTGTGTCAGCAACATTTTTTAAAACCCAGAACCACGTTTGGTTTAATGTGATAAACATGGTAGAATGCAGAGCAGTTTATGGGGATGTGGTTCAGTTTATATGTGCTTACACGTTACTTTCCTAACCATTACAATGTTTTCTAGAAGCTTCTCATTTTGTCTTTGCTGGTGTCCAGGGAGACATCTATCAAGACCTATCAAGTGTGTGGTGTCATGCCCAACAAGAACACTATAAGGGACAGGCCAGCCATCCACTTTGCAGCTATTGGATGACCTGTTGGACCACCAGACCTGCTCTGGACTTTCTCCGAATATGTTTCACCAGATAAACACCTTCTATCTCATAAGCCACAAAATGAAATATTGAGGACCCCCTGTAGACAGGCAAATTGCACTAAAGACCCCCCCTCCCCTCACTTTTGTCAGGTCATCATGTATTCATGACATACAAAGAGGCCATTAAGTGTTCCCTGCAGGCCCCAGAGTTCACCACCAGACTCATTCAGCGTAAAAACGATTTGTGATAGAACAAAACAATGACGTCATTTGGAGTCTAAATGTACTGGTTGTTAATGTCTCTGCATTGGTTCTGTGATGTAGTGGCGACATGGCTAGGGTGTACGCCACCTTGCCCAGTGATTACTGGGAAAGGCTCCAGCTACCTGCAACCCTTCACTGGAATAAGCGGTGCAGATAATGGATGGATGGAGTTTAACTAGAACGCATGTGTCTTCATGTGCAGATAAAATCATGTCCATGTGTATGAATGAGCATGTGTGTGTGTGTGTGTGTGTGTGTGTGTGTGTGTGTGTGTGTGTGTAAAGTGTAAAGTTTCTTTGTCGAGTAAAATAAATGCCTCTTTCTCTCTATTATGTTCTTTGTTCATACATCATTTGCTTATATTGTTATTATTCCATTTTTATATAATCATATTCCTCATATCAGCCCCCACACCCCCACCCCCACCCCACTGTTATCTCCTCTCTGCTTTTCTTCCCATCCAGCACTTTATCAGTTCTATCTTTTCCTCCCATCCCCCCATCTTCAGTTCTGTGTAACCTCATTAGCACATCTGGATCTCCACCTCAGACTATCCCTCTCTTTTGTAACCCCCCCCCCACCCCCGCCCCCACCCCCCCAACCCCCTACCCCCCTGTCCTCACCTCCACGACTCCTTCTTTTTTTTGGTTTCCGCTTTTTAACACTCAGCCAATGAGGAAACCGTGTGGTCGCCAGGGCTCCTTAGCAACAGTCCCACAAGTCGGAGGATGGATGGAGCGGGTGGGGGAAAGAGTGAAGGCAGTGGGACAGAAAGGGGATAGGGTTTAAGACGGATTGAAGATGAAGAGGAGGAGGAGGTAAGTGGGGAGAGCAAACCCAGCGGGAGTGTGAGGCTGGAGCGCTGCCTTTATCAAAGCCTCACATCTGAAGTGTGTGTGTGTGTGTGTCAGTGCAAAAAAAGCTGAATTCACACAAGTCTTGTGACCCAGAGGGCATAATTTCAAAGTGTGGCCACAAGCAGTTAGATGGCATGAAGCTGTAAATATTTATGATCCTGACTGGATACGGCACAACATCTGGCTAAAGCTCCTCCATCTTCCATTCATCTGAACACACAAAACAAAGTCTGTCTCAGGAAGAATTCTCTGTTTCGTGTCATAACCCTTAAAACTCATTTTTAATATTCAGATTTATTCGTACTTTAAAAAGGCCTCTATAACGTTTCAGTGTCAGTCAACACTCCAGCCCCAGCCTTCACTTTATGAGGCTATAATGATGTAAAATGAACAGTAAAAGCAACATAAAGGCCTATAAAGAACAAAAAAAGGATGTATTACTATCAGTGCTTTGTAGAATTAACACATGGATAAACAGGGATCAAGTCTTTAGGAGATAAAATATTGACATTAAAACAAACACACAACAAAAACTGTTTTCATATTTACACTATTAGCTGATTTTTTTATATACTGTTATTTATGCTACTATTTACCTACTATCCTCACAAAACAAACTGACTCAGCTCATTTTTAATGTCACAGTTCATCAAAAACATCTCATTATGTGTGATGTCATATCTGACCAGCAGGACTATGTTGAGATTTGTGCTTCTAGTGATGGTAGAGTTACTTCAGGCTCAGTTTTAGGATGATTTTATTCTCACTCTGCTTCCCTCTGTGTTACACATCACGCAGCTACACTACTTTTATGCAGATGATGCACCAATTTATCTGCTAACAACTCCACATCGGAAACGGCTTCTGGGTTACAGTGCTGGGTGGCTACAAGTACAAGAGCATTTACTTCGTTACATAGACACAGTGTCTGTTTTTCATGTGCTGACTCGGATTGTCTGTATTGATTGTCAGAATATTCCCACCAACCTTAGTTTCTCATTCCCACAGCATCAAATGTTGCTGATTGGTTGAAGACTGGACTCAGCGTTTCCTCTCGGTGAACAGGTGGGTCATGTGTACTGTGGCACTGTGTCCAGGTATCATCTCGCACTGCAAGAATAAAGCAAATACAGTCCAGATTACAATCCTAATCTATCACATGCTTCCGACCTACAGCAGAATGAGTTGAGACGAACTGATCAAATCATTCAAAATGAGTCACTGATGTGTTTATGAGAAACTCCTCTGCCCTCAAACTGCAGACCAGCCTCTGAAGTCACATCTCACAGTTTTATTAGTTCTATTAATAAAATGAGTCATTATCATCAATAATAGTGATGAATCAATCCACCTGAAACCAACTGCTTTAAATGTTTTGATCATTTTCCTGTGTTGTTCTGTAGAATCTCTAGCACTGCCTCTTGTACTGCAGCACCAGTATCCAACTGGACTCCCAGCAGTCAGACGAGTACTATAACGAGTACTATCTATGTTTGATTTCTTCAAACAAGAGGAAAGATCAACTTCACAGTAGAAATAAACATGTTTACAGCCTGGTACAAAACATTTTTAGGTTTAATAAGTTACGTTTACCTTCATGACAACTATGAAGGGTGAATTTTTTTAATAACTCATCTGTTCTTGAAATTTGGCATAATTAGGAACGTGTCTTTTTGATTGACAGGACTCTAATATCTGTCAGCAAGAAGGCAGTGTTGCGGTTTTAGCCGGCTAACAGCACGCTTTAGTTTTAGCTTGAGCCCACCGTTCGCTCCAGTAAACCAGACTTATCTTGCTTAGCTCTTGGCTCCAGTTTGACAGATTGCCTCATTTTGATTCAATATCCTCACGCTCACACACCCACCCCATTATTGCATTGTCCGGGAGCGACGTTAACACATGACGCTGCCACGACAGTGACAGTGGTTAACGTCCACTGAGATTCACTTTTGTAGTGACAGAACCGGAGTCCTCGCAGGCTTGAATGGGTGACACAGATGCTTGTGTTGGACACTTCCTGCAGCAGCCTTCAGCTGTAAATTATTATTCAATAATCTCTGATTTTGGAGCTGAATTTTTTAGTGGATTTTCACCACGATATCCAACTGATATCCCACTACT
Source organism: Pseudomugil gertrudae (assembly GCA_037177535.1). Classification (NCBI taxonomy): domain Eukaryota; kingdom Metazoa; phylum Chordata; class Actinopteri; order Atheriniformes; family Pseudomugilidae; genus Pseudomugil; species Pseudomugil gertrudae. The sequence goes on from JBAMHV010000003.1 coordinate 2,631,306, forward strand.
GTCCTCTGTCAGAAGGTTTGTTTCATCTTTAAAGAATAAGTATGTTCACTTCTCTGACTATATTATCCCGAGGAGCCTGGAACTTACTCGATTTGGAGTGATCCATCTCCACTATACAACAATGATGTAATGTCCACAACGACTTTATAATATATACATATAATTTATTTGCTATGATACAGAGGTACAACTTCATGCGAAGCAGAGGAGGAAAGACTTCTCGTCTTCCCCCTTGCTTCCCAGATAAAGTTCTCTGACCCCCTTTCCCTTTGGTGACACACAGTTTATCCCCATACACACACATCCTGATGTTTTCTGGAAAGCATGTGATCAGAGGTTATTCTGGCTTTGTTCCTGGGACATTCCAAAACCAATTCCCCTACAAACAGAACAGCCTGTTTTCTCCAGCTGAGGCTGAACAGACTTTATCAGTTATCAGCCGTATCCCCTCAAGATCTCGAAACCAAACCAGAGCTAGTTGGTGCAGTTTCTCTGCAGGAACACGGTCTGAATATGTCCATCTGATACGCTGACACAAGACGTTAAAGATCCCTCTGAGTTGATTCAAGAAAGAGATTGAATCATAGTGGAAAAAGTCCAGATCCAGGGTTTCATTGATGTGCAAGCCGTCTTATTTGAACAGAGCTGAACCCTGCAGGAAGCTAGTGTAGAGATTTGTTTATAACTTCAGTCTGTTTGCTGAACATGGAAAGGTCTGCCTGATGCGGAGGTCAAGTTGTCTTCATCTGGGTAGTTCTACTGGAAAGGACACATCTTTCTTTGAGAGAGTGAAGAGAGATATCTGACCTGTTGAGTCTGAGTAAAGGTTTTACATGCGACTTCAGGTGTTGGGGTAAACTGGTTTTGGAACAGATCCTTCTACCAGCTGTTCCATAGAGCTCATTTCCCATCAGATGTCCTTCCTGACAGAATCCTCTGCATGTACACTGGTTTGGGACCAGTACAGGGACTCTGGTTTGGGCCCCTAGGGTTCCATTAGATTAGATCATTCTAATGATCATGAGAGGAAACAGATTTATAACAATGACCATGTTGATATGGACTGAAAAAATATTTTTAAGTTATCCTCCTCCATTTGTAGCAGCTGTACCTGTGTGTGTGTGTGTGTGTATAATCTGCTTGAGCTAACTCTGTTAGTCGCTCTACTGCTGGTTTGTGTGTCCTGACAAAGACACACACACTGTTTTCATTTCCAATTTCTCCACCATAATTACACCATTACCAGATTGAGTTTTCTCCCTCCCCTCCAGACCTTGTGGTGCAAGTCCAGCCCACAGAATCACATTAGCTCAATTATCACATGTGTGTGAATGGAAAACCTGCTGTTCTCCATCTCTACTTGCTCTTTATCCATCGTGTAGGATGATATTTCATCTATCAGCTCATCTCCACGTCATCTCGTCCTTTTAAAAACTCAAACGTCTCAAATGTCCCACATATCCCACACTCATCCATCCCCATTTCCTTTTCCTACCTCATCACCCATTTTAGAACTACTCCAAATCTGTAACCTGTAAATGATGAAGAACCATGGGTCCTCTTTGTTTCAGAGCCTCTCGGTACCACATGCCCCCACTCCCCCGCACACAGCCCCCTCTCTGTGACTGACTGACATGTCAGTGAGTCTGTGTGTTACCGATTACTGGTCTGGTGGAGAGGCTGATGGGTGTGATAAAGTGTGTGTGTGAGGATTAGATGAGTGTGTGTTTTCAGACATGAAAACACTCCCACAGACCGGTGTGCCTCAGAAACCATGCTGTTTCACACACAGCAGAAATATCAGATACAGATACAAAAGGAGGGAAATAATCTACCAAGCTTCTGTTTCTGCTCTTTGTTAAATTTAAGACAAATAAAGTTTCTTTGCTGAACAAAATAAAACAAAAAATCATTCCCATTTGGTAAATTTTATTCTCAAGCTGCATCACAGCAACAAAAACCAGATTAGAAACATTTGGAGGTCAAACTAGAACTTCCTAAACAACAATGTTGAGCTAAATTAGACAAATAAGTTTTCCAGATTAATAAAACAAAAATCAGAAGCAACGAAAGCTCTGCATCACATCAACCTCATTAGGTATTTTAAAGCTGGACTCATATGCAAATATGGGAAAAACAGGATGTCTCATCTTCTTCCTGCACCATGCCAGCCTGCAGTCAGTCCTGCATCAAATTACACCTGCTGTTAAAACATTACTTAAATTAGAAAAGCCGGAACAACAAGAAAACGTGGAGAGCGCAGACCTCCCACTGAATCCTTTAAAACATCATACATCCAGGATTCCTTCCAGATAACTCCCAGCATTTAGTCAAAGACTCATTCCCAAAAACACCAACAAAATACACCCAGTAGTGTTCCCGCTAAGTGGCTAACAAACAGATAACCTCCTTGGCAGATGTAAATCTGTCTTTCATATTTATGTGTGATTAAGGTTAAATACAAACAGAATGTCCTCATAGCCTCCTTAGATGAGTTAAGCCAGTAAAATCATGAAGTGGCACCTGATGTTCTGCCCGCTGTCACGCTTCCTCCATACATGCTCATGCTTTTTCAGTCTGAATTAAAAAGAGAGCTTCATCCTGCAGCAGTGCCATCAGTCTGCTGGTCAGTAAAGACTCATTTCACGACTGAGTGCCACGATGACTCAATTGCTTACAGCAAGACAAGCCTCAAGTCTGAACTGTCTGGTGCAAGTCCTCCCCACACTAACTGCTTCAGGATCAAGCCAGCGGCTTTTTTTACTGCTGTGGACTTCTGACACATTCAAGAACCATCCAGATGTTCTGCTTCAGAACTAGCTTTAGCTCAAGCTGCTGGTCACCAGAGTGAACGTTCACCTGGGTGTAACTCCACATAACAACCACTAAAACAAGCATGGCGGCATCTAAGGAAGCAGCTTTATGTTTCCTACAGCAGCTGAAGGTCTTCAGAGAAGATGCTGGTAAAAACCACACAGGAAGCGGTTGCTACTCTGAATTTCATCAATGTAGCAAACGTGTCTGAACTATGAATAAAATATAAAATGCTAAAAATCCAGAAGAATTTTCAGGAACTGTGACAGAACACACAACGTGCGGTCCACATCATGTGATCCACACGTAGGTTTGGATCCACATATGAAAATATGCCTTCTTTAAATGTTTTTATGTTCTGGGTTCACATAGGATCCACATCAATACGTTCCAATCCATGTTTCCATGTGTGTGTTACATGTGTTTGACCTGGAGGTGAAGTTAGGGTAGTAATTTGCATAGATTCATCTGGACATGCGTTTGTTTTATCCTGAGGGTTAAACTCCGAGTATCTGCATGCTCTTGTCAGGTAACAGTACACTGTTTTAGTCAAACACACAAACCTGGTTACTCGTGACATTTCTTATTTTGCTGCTTTTATGGCATTTAATTTTCCTCCACAGGATTAGAGGTGGTTAAAAAAAAAAGCAAACAAACAAAAATAATGCTACTGTGAAGGTCGGTGCAGAGTGAACGCAGCCTCAGGCTGCTCGGAAAAAAGAAGAAGAAAAACTGCACATTCAGGGTTTAATTAGCTGAGCTTTCTGCTTTTACTTTGGTGGGTGTAGACTTTTCATTCAGCAGCATGACAAAGTTCACAAATCAAACCAAAACAGACCCTACTGCACGGAGCGGCCATTTAAAGAAGAAATATGGTACATAAAACGGATTCATACCAACACAGTAAACCATCCAGAAACGTGCTGAGATGTTTTTCTCTGCGGGAACACATTTGCTACGCTTTCTTTAACTTGTGCTTCTTGGAGTGTTATCAGAAGACGTGTCAACAGTACTGTCATTAGAGATATTTACACCTACATTTACACTTCAGCTACACTTTAACCTGAAAAATACAACTCCAATCTGTAGCCTCCATCTATCCTGATCCCAAATCCAAGTCCCGAACCTACGTAATAACCTTGTGAGAAGAAAAATCTGCATCCCTATCAGTTAGTGTGTAGTCACTTCCTGTTAGGATGCTAAAACATGAACACACACACACACACGTACACACTGCTGCACTAGCAACATGCAGATTCTCATCTTTCTTGTGTTGAGCAACACATCTAAATTTTTCTGTCAGCCAAAATTAATAGAATAATATACCTGTCCTGTATAATTAATCATCCTCACATCATTTAGATTCATGCCAAAAGTCGTAGCATCACTCACAGCCGCAGCTATCCTGTTTGTCCTTGGTAAGAATAAAAATAATTCTTTATTGATCTCAGAGGGTATGTAGCCGGTTATAGAGTTTCCTGTAATGAAAAAGAGCTCATGTTCACGTTGATGCACTGAGGACCAGTAGTGGTGCTCACATCGATGCTCGTGGCCAGAAGGAAACTCCAGGAGGGCTGAGATTCCCTACAGAGCAAAGATGTGGAGAGTTTGTAAAACCAGTGGATGGATGGGTGGATGGATGGATGACTGGATGGATGGATGGATGGATGGATGGATGGATGGATGGATGGATGGATGGATGGATGGATGGATGGATGAATGGAT
>JBAMHV010000003.1:2655820-2669323 GCA_037177535.1 Pseudomugil gertrudae
CTTAAATGACATTCAGTTTTCTAGTGGTAATACTGAGTTCGGTCTTGTTGCTGGGAATTTTATCAAAGGATTTCTTTTGGTGCTGATGGCTGAGGTGAAGGCCCAAGCTGTGGAGCTCACAGTTCGCCACTGGATGGAATCCCTTTGTACAGGAACATGTTGTTTCAAGAATATTTTTGTGGATGACTAATTATGAAACAATGTCTGTCTTTTACCAAACCAGTATTTAATACAAACAAAATCAAAGCTATTTCTTTTCAAATTACCCACATTTTACTCTGCTAAAAAACCAGATTTAAAAGAAAACCTTGAGGTGAACAGTAGCTTTTCTGACACTACTGTTCATTTGTTTTGGAAGTGTCCAGTGGTTGAGCATTTTTTTTGTAAATCTGTGTGTTTATTTGTCTCCACAGTGAATCAAACTTTAGGTTACACTGGAGGAATGTGCTGCTTGTGAATGACAATATTATTATCTGCACAGCATTAAGTAAAAACCCTTATTCAATGTTTAATAGTGAACTTAATCCATACATTTGTTCCATCATGAAACACAATAAGCTATTAAATGGTAACAGCTTGGATCAAACTGGAGATGGAGATACCTGCATATTTGATGAATTCTTACGAAGACATCAGGATTTTAATGACACTCGCAGCTCCCCCACCCCTCAGACACACACCCTGGCCATGCTGGTTGTTGTGTGAAACGCATCCCTGAGGCCGATACTGTTTATTACACTTGTCCCTGAAATCGCTATTATTCTCATGGTTGCACTTCAGCAGAGGTGGGGGGGGGACTTGGGCTCAAGCCCCAGATATCGGGGCTGCCTGTTGCTTGCTTAGACACACACCTCCTTAAAAACGCATCATCTGCTCCAGCAAAACGAGATGAATGAAGCAAGAAATGGCAAAACGAGCCTTTCTCTTCATCAGGCTTTAGTTAAAAGGATTGATGGCAGTGATCAATTAATCAGGACAATTCTTCAGCTTCTTTTGCTCCACATGAAGGGAGAGTGTGTTTAGAGATACTTGACATGTACACATGAACAGTGGAAAACCCCAAAGCCCGGATTTACACAACTACACACACAGAACAGAAAGATATCATGATGTCATTTCCTGTCTCTTCCACTGACCCCACCTGTGAACGAGCTGGTGGGACATCAGTCACGTCTGCAGACACGTATGTGCTCTGTAGGAAACACGGCAGCGTCTATTGATAAAAACTGCTGCCACTTCCACCGCAGTAAATGAGCTTTTTACATCAGCATCATCATGTTATGCAAGATACACATAGATTTTCTCAGCCTCTGTAGGGTTTAGGGTGGAGGAGTTCCATGTTCACTCAGGAAACAGAGCAATATTCTCACAGTGGGTTTGGCAAATAACCCTGTTTGACTGAGAGGAGCTTGGGTCAGTGATTGGGTTTTGCATCCATCAGATCTCTCAGTTGAAACTGGAACTCTATAGGAACGTTTCTAGTCAGCAGCCAATGGGGCTGCTAGATTCCTGAAGCTCCTGGCCAATCAGAATTTCCTCTGCACACGTTTTCAGCTAAAATCAGCTGTTTCAATGTGCTTCTTTAAATTGGTTTCAATTGGAAATCAAATGTGACACAATGACATTGTGGACAGAATGAGACACTCAGGCACATAACAAGGCATTTAGAGACAAAGCGAGACATTAAGGGTCAGACAGAGGACTGAACCAGGTATGCACAGATACTACAGGACATTCTAGGACAGGATGAGACATTCAGGGACAGAAGGAGGCAATGATGTGAGTGTGGAGGTGATTAGCTGACCTACATGTACCTCTGCTGAATGCAGGAGACCCTGCTCTCAGGTTATATTAGGTCACGTTAACTGAACCAGTGAGGACACAGAGACAGCTCTCGTGTCCACTCAGTTTTATTTTCTTCCCAGTAAAACTGGGCTCCAGGCGGGGCTTGTTTTGTTCCATCATGTATCTCCTGGTGGAAATATTCTCTGACCATTATGGAGATGTTCCTGCACCAGTGTCGGACAGCTGCTGTGGAATATTTACATGTTCCCACAGATGAGTAGAGACAGCAGCGGATAGAAGCTGACTGAGCGAAGGATCATTGTGTGAGGACTTAATCTCCTCACTCACACACTGTTAACCTGTCAGCACGGCCTGAACACGTGTGTGTACTGAAGGTCACACGTTGAAATGATTGTATGCTTTAACGTCCTTGACTCCTGTTGGCAATCAGGTCGGACCCGTCACGCTCCGCCGCCTTCAGATTACATTCTCATGTCACCCCTCGGTTTCACAGCGGGACATTAGTCATGTACCCTTTATAGAGAATAAAGAGCGAGTCAAACAGTGGAGTCGCTCACAGCAAAGGGATATCATCTAACAGGAGACCCCAAAAAAGCTTATAATGATCATAATGAAGTTATTGTGAACACCAAAATGGTGATCCAGTGTTGAGCTCTGAGGTTTGACTGAACCCATACTTTGCCCTTCATTAGGGGAGGTAGGAGAGCTTTATTCCTCACACCTCCAGGAAATACATGTGGTGTGTGTGCTTTAGGATGACTTGTGGTAAAACAAACTTCATGTCCTGTTTTGCTGTGGATGTATTGGTTCATAAATCAAAAGAAATTATTTGGGAAAATAGTTGTTAAAGTAAACCTGAAAGATTCCTCCCTCCTCTGACTGATGGACAGACTAACACACGGACCAAAGTCATCGACTAATGCACAGAAATAAAACAAAGTTTCATTTCAATAAAAGCAATAATGAAGACAGAGAAAAACTAAGTGAATATAGCAGGAAGTGGTGTGTGTGACACCTGCACCGGGCTCTGCTACGACACACTCACAGCCTGATTGCTGATTATTGATCAAATCCACCATCAGTTCCCTCTCTGGCTCTATCAGATCACCACTCATTCCCTGTCGGATCTTGTAACATCTTAACCGCATCTTCCTCTTTCTCTTCCTTCCCTTTGATTCACTTACCTGCTCGTTAGATTTGCTTCTCAGATTGATTCCCAGCCTGTCTTCTGGATTCCCACTCTGGCTCTTTTCATGAGATCTATTATTAACATTGTTTGTTAATAAATCTCAACCTTTCCATCTGTCTCTGAGAGGTCCTTCGTTACAGTAGGTGTGTACGGGAAGTTAATTTGAGCAACATAAAGCTCCTTACTTCATTACTGTAGTTCTGATTTTTTATTATTAAAATAACAAATAAGCAACTCTATCATGTCAACTACACGTTCCACACTCTATATCAGACATGCATATAGTCCCTATTATCTGAAAATTACACGCAATATAATTGTAAAATGTAGAAGACTTACTTTAAAATTGTATACCTGTCTGTAAATACATCCTCTGATCACAATGTCTCTGAGGTTTTGCTGCATATTGACATGAAGAAACACACAGTTGCTGCAGATTTGTTGGCTTTACATCTATAATGAGAATCTCCTGTTCCACCACATCCATGATGCTCTAATGGGTTCAAATCTGGTGACTGTGGAGAACATTGCAGTGCAGTTAGTCATTGTCATGATGAAGGACGCATCAGAAGCTCATGGCGGGTTGGACATGGTCAGCAGAGTCAGCAGAATGCAGAGCTGTCTGACCCGAGAACATTTACTCAGTTCCTTTTTCCACTGTCGCCTCGTACACGCTCAGGACGGGGATTAGATCAAAGTAAAGATTATACCGCTTTTCCTGAACCAGGCTCTTTATTATGAAGCAGCTTGGATTAACATGTCAGTGAAGATGATGCTGTTGCACAGTACACATTTGTAACGACTCCCCTCAGAAATTAGAGTCACCGCAGACAGATCCATCACTTCAAAGTGCTGCTGGGTTATTACACAGTCAGCCTTTTTTATTGCAGAACCACTTTGCTTTCTGGTCCACTGACCTTCAGCATGATGGTCCTGAACTTCAGCAGGGTTACGGCTAACTACCACAGCCTTTCTGCGTGGATGCTTCCCCCCAGCTTGTCTTGGATCCATGTCTGTGCTTTTTAACATCCCAATCACCACTCAACCAGATACAGTTGTATATATCCACTCAGCTCAGGAGCACAACCTTTTAGATGATTGACCGTTCGTCCTGTAAGAAGCAAAGACTGTCCAATCAAATTAGTGGAAGGTCTGGACAAGCTTAATGCAGTGCATCAGGATAACAAGGTCCAGGGGATAATTGGTGGGTGATAAGCACAGGAACAGAAGGGGAGCTTCTTCCTCTGGTCCTGCATAACTCTTTCATTTCCTTTCTGTCTTCTTCTCACCTCTCCATCCCTCCTCTCTGCCATTCATTCAACACATCTTCTGTTTTTGAGAGTGACTGAAGTGTCCATGAGCAAGATACTGGACCCAAAGTTGCCCCCTGGTGTGCCTATCAGGGTGTGAAGTGCTTTGAGTGCCATGTCGTTTTTGTGAAAAGTAGCTGGTATGTCTCCAGGAGCCACCTCTACATGGGGAGTTAATGTTCCATAAAACAGCAATGACCAGTTGCTTCTTTCTCTTCCTCCACAGTAATCATGGAGACGGGAAAAACAACGGGCTGCAACAAAGAAGACAAAATAAATAGGAAGATTTTAAGCGTGTAACCCAGAGTCCATTCAGACAGATTGTTGTGACAGCTTACTGCCTGAGGCTGGGCTCAGCGTCTGTCACTCACAGCACTGATACACTCCCTCTGCACATATGAATAGATAATGACACCACGAACACACATAAGAGTACTTTCACACATGCACACACACACAGGGGTCCCCTGTGGCTGATGAAACCTCTCCACTGATGCACCATGCTAACAGATTAGTTATCAGATCAGCTGGTCAGTACTCCAACTCCACTTCAAGCAAGCTCAAATGCTTCTTTACGCCGCCGAACAGCCACTTCAGTGATTATACACAAAGCTTGGGCTGAGATTAAGACCTTGATTCATCAGTTATTGTTTGGCCTGATTGCAGTACTGGGTTCTTATGTCTGTCAGAGGCAGGATAACATATTTCACACACACCAGACGACTGAGGTGAAATGAGAACATTGCCAGGTTTCCTCACAGACGACATAAATGGGCTCATTTTGGACACGAGGGGCAGCTGTGGCTCAGGAGGCAGAGCAGGTTGTCCAGTAATTAGAAGGTTAGTGGTGTCCTTGGGCAAAACGAGAATGAATCATTGGTGTTTGACAGACAGAACAGGCTCTGTGGTGCTTACACATGCTAACAGATGGCCAAACATGACGGTCTGAATGTGGTGCATGCATGTGCAGCACAGGTGTTGGTTGATATGTCTCCTAATTAGCAGTGCAGCTGTGTGAAAGTTTGTACATATGCTTTTTTGTTTTGTTTGTGCAGTTTTCCTATCAGAGGATTGTAAGTGATCCCAATGAGCAGCTTCTTATAATCCACCAGGTCACTATAATGCGGGAAGCCTTTTTTCTGAAAACCTCACACATCAGTGGCAGAGCAGCTGCAAAGCAGACTATTAACCCAATCAGTGGGTCGCCGTTTCTGGCTGTAATTATGGGCTGTTTCAGGCTGAAACTGAGGTCGTCAGTAGGTCTGCACGCTGTTCACACACACTGATACCAATGAAAGGAAAACAAGGCCAGAGGACTGTGTCTGTAGTGAAGAAGTCGTTCAGCATCACAACATACTGCACTAATGAGGTCTCAGAGGTCTGTGGGGTAGAGGTTCATATGCATCAGAGTGTTAGTGAAAGCAGAGGTAGGGACCAGAAGGACAGCCTACATAAATAATAATATACACTATAGCTGCCACAAACATTTAGTTTTATAACTCATTTACTTTGGTGATTAGACGACAAACAGGATCATATGTAAATCGCAGCTTCTTGCACCAGCATGTAGCGGCTCATATAAAACCATCGCTAGCTTCCAGCTTGAAGGGTTATTGCGAAGTGTGTTATGCTATGTCATCTAAACAGAAAGACAATAAATTCATAGTGTGCATGTTGTTTGTTGTTTTTTAAGGAGGAAAGCATTTTTTAACACTGTAACATCACATTATAAAACAAAAACATCACTAAGTTTCCTAAAAAGGAGAGCATCTGAAAAACTAGTGGTGTAAATAAGGATTTTCTTTTGCACATTTACAAAGTTTTATGTGTTAAATCTAAAAAAACGTGAGAAAATATTTTTATTGTAGTTTTTAAAGGGTTAATTGCGTTCTTCAGACCTGTTAGGAGTGTGGTTTCTAATGTGAATTTGACACATTTAGAGTGCTGGGAATGAAATAATGCGTGCAGAAAATATGTAATCTTTCAAGTCAGGGTTAAATCTTTTTATTTTGTTTCTTCAGCCAACACAAACCTCTTCCTGATGTCGGCTCATTGAGTTCTAAACGAATCACTTCTTCCTGTTTGACTCTTCACAAACTCATCTCATCTCCCCCCAAGTGGGTTTAGTTGTGATCATCCCCATCTCTCTGTGTTGGATTAATGCAACACCTCTTCATACCATTCTGGTTGTTTCATCTGCTTCTCTAGATCACTGCCCCCTTCCCTCTATTATCCCGCTCATCCCTCTGTCCCTGCTGTCCCTTCTGTCCCACACCGCTGTCTTTCTTCAACCACTTTTAAGCCAAAACAATAGAAACAATGAGAAGCGAGCCTTGAGGTGATGGGAGGAGATGTAGATTGGAGGGGCAGTATGGGTATCAAAAGGCTGCTCCCTATGGGGCGAGACAAATAGAGAGAGAGAGAGATGGAGGGAGGGAGGAAGGGAGGGAGGGGCTGTGCTTCCCATCTGCTGAGTTGCAGAAGGAAATCAGGCGCTTTCTGAGGACAGAGTAAAGTTCAGATGCACTTCCATATGTGGAGCAATCTGAGTTGTTCTGATCTGCTGCTGCTCAGCAAAGATCTCTGGTGTAAAAGACTTACTGAACGTCTTTAGGTCCCAAATCCACAACTTTCTAGTCACAAAGGAAGCTTAGGTTAAAAGGTTGTAGAACCTGAGACACCATCTAACACTTCATCCATCCAGAAGATCAACTTTTACCATCTGATAAACACTGACACTAGTGGGGTCAAAGATCTGACCCACAAGTTGAATTAGTCACATAAAAATAACAATATATCAACTGTAACAAGTATGTAACCATAATTTCTCATTTGTGTATTTTTTATGTTTAAATCCCAAACAAGAGCCTAACATGAACATGAGTTGGTAAAGTCTGAACATGTAAAGTTCAGGAAAACATCTGACCAGCTGTACACACACAGAACTGCCTGCATTCTGCATGTATAGGTGCATTGTGGGTGTTTTGTATGTGTACTGTGGTGTATCAGTGCTTATAGCGGAGGCCGGCGAACTCGGTGTAGAAGAGCAACAGAACCTTCATTCAACGTGGACACTGACAGTTTGTTTGCATTAAGAACAGAAACACAAGCAGCTGTTGTTGCTGCAGAACTAAACTTTACGTCTACTCTAAGACGCAACGTGGACATGAACTCAGCAACGGTGAGTCTGTCCACAAAACAATAGTACACTGTGAAATGAATGATTAATGAGAGCCAAAGTATTATAGATCCATTAAACTCAAACTTCCAAGCACTCGAGGGCTTCCTGACCTGCTAGCTCTGACTTTAAACCTCCGGTCGTGAGTACGAGCCCTGTGCTAAACATCAGGGCTTGATCAACCTGATGCAACTGCGCTGAACTGCATGTATGAAACAGAGAAAACACTTGGTGAGGAAGTGGACCTCTACACATCAGGAGAGGATCATCTGTGGATCTTTGTTGGAACGATGGAGCTCCCAAACACGCATCAGCTTCTCCTCATCCAGAGCATGACGTGACTTTTTCATGTACTCCTGATGAACAAGTTAAAGCTGAAACACAGCCAAGGAAACAAACCGTGGCTCTGGTACCCGGCCATCTTGACAAACCCGCAGCTTCCTGTCACAGGGAAGGATCAGGTTAATGGCAGACAAGTGGCATTCCTGGTTTTGGAAAACCTCACTGACATCTAGTTCCTGTGCGCTCTGAAATGCTTCTGGCTCAGAATGTCCTCACAGATTGTGGAATATTCCTCACTCTCAGAGATGGGAGAGGGCATTGATGGCTGATCAGATGGTGTGCTGGTTAACACTGTCGCTTCACAGCAAAAAGATGGCAAGTGCAAAGCCTTAGCTGGTGAAGTTTCCATGTTTTCCCTGTGTATCTGGGATCTCTCCATGTATTACAGCTTCCTAACCAGTCCAGAACCAGCTGAGTGGACTGGGTGTTTATAAATGCTCCCTAGGAGTGAGGGTGAGTGGTTGCTTGTCTCTTGACTTGTACATATATATGTGCTGAGATACACTGCATTAAATAAGCTGGTTTAAATGATGGGTGGACTGGCTAGAGCTCAGGGTTAAAACAGCTAACACCATTTTTTGTATGAAGACACACGTGCACTGCCACCTTTTAAGATCAGGAAACACAATGACAGAAGTTTTGTGTGTCGGTTGCTGGTGGGATTCTGCACTGCAGCCCTGGCTCAGGTGGGAGCCCTGCCCTGCTTTGGGCAGTTTCTATGGTGATGCCCATTGGGGGTCCTTGGTGGGGAGGCTCCTGGTGTGGATGGATTCCCAAGATGTGTGTCCTCACCTCAGTGTTAAGCTGAAAATGTTTCATCGTCAGGTCATTAATGCATATTGTGTTTGTAAACGGATGTTTTGATTAAAGAGACAGAAACCAGAGCCTTATGTTTGTGCAAAGGGTGGGGGGTATGTGCGCCATGCGTTCATTATGTAAAGCATGTTGGGCCTCTATGCATTTGCTGACAGCATGACATCATGTTCTACCAGAAGCAGGTTTAAAACGATGTATCTGCATAAACGTGACACTGAAGTCCACCATTGTTGTTATGCTTTTTGCAGATTAGGGCCTGAGTGAACAAGTGGAAGATATGTGACTGACATCACTCTGAAACCATGTAAAAGAAAGGCCAGGACGTGACAAAAGCTTCCGGTGTACTGTCTCAGCTCTGTAAACCGGGCATGTTGCAGCTCAGCTAGAAAAACACACAACGGTGTGAAAAGGTAAAATGTCTTCGTGTGAGTTTGATGGAACAGATGGAACAAGCATACATGTACAACTTTACTGTTCAGTAAAGCAGAGACATCACATGGAACAATGATTTCACACAGGATGCCACATCTGATGTTCGGTTACTGAGACGTAGAGAATCTGCAGGGATGAACACACACACACACACACTATAAATATGTCAGTATGCCAGAGTTCTCCATGGAAACCTGGTTGGATCAATCAGAGAAGATCTAATTAACAAAGACGGTCTGCTTCTCTTAACGTGGCTGCTCCGTATTAACACGTCTTCTTAACGTTAACCTGAATAACCTCTGACCGCTTCCCTTCACAGGTCAATAACACTTCCTGCTAATGACCTCCGAGTTGGCCGGGTGCTGCTTCCTGGTCCCAGTCTCAGATGGGGCTGGGACCAGTGAGAATCAAATGAGAACAAACATGTCACATACATGAACATTTAAAGTGTCATTTCAATTGAGGTTAACATCCCCAGCTGTGTTTCCACACACTCCTCCTGTCAATCACGTGTTTTTCTAACACAATCGGCTTTTAAAATGACCAGTGGCCATTTGAGCTCATATAAGTTGTAAATGGTCAAACTGGGGGGCCAGAACGTGTAAATATTTCACTATGTGACCTCACTGGAAGCAATAACTCAGCAGCATACCATAACATTTCATGTTGAAATGACAGAAAACAATGGTTTTAATCATACAGCCCATAAAAACCAGGCTGTGTGTCTAACAGCCAACAGCTCAGCCATCAGCTTCCTATAACCTCACTAAGATCAAGTCATATCAGGTGACCGGCTGTTGAAAGAGTCATTGATTGAACTGTGATCAATAAAGCAGTGACAGCCAGTCAGAGAACGGCCTGCAGGGCTGCAGGGGAAAGGAGCTTTGGTAACATGTTTGCAGGTTAAGCTCCCTGCAGCAGTGAGTTTACTTACAGATGGAGTGTACAGCTGGTGACGCCTTCAGGCGTCCAGTTGCAGGACAGTGGAAATTCACCATTCACGCGAGGTCGTTCTCTCAGAAGTATCTTTTGCACATGTGTGTGGATTGGCTAATAAATTAATGAACTATGTGCATCCAGTTGACTGTGTGTGACTGTGTGTGTAAGCCGGAAGGACGAAGCACACGGTCCAATCGAGCACCAGCTCTTCTCATAACTGGAAATCAGATTAACCACAACAACAATACACACTACCACACACTTTCTTAATGGGTTTAATGGAAAAGTGTGTGTAAAACACAACTGAGATCTGGTGACTCTGCTTCTAACAAACAGAAAAGACTGAACCAGAGGAAGTAAAAGCAAGGTGGACGGGAGAGGACACTTCCTGCTGATGAACATGTACGGCCAGAACCAATCAGGTAAAAGAGAGGAAGAAAGACTGATATCTGTTGTTATCCTGATAAGGGCCTTTTGAATATCAGCTTCTAACGAATCAGAGGTGTTGTCTCAGAGGATCAGAGCTACTCAGTCCATTTTAATCTTAGACCCAGAGCGGCTATTATTAAAGAAGCCTTTGGCCAAACTAAAACATCATGAGCATGACCTTCATCAGGCTGATGTGAGGCTTTAATGCTTCTATGTGCCCCAACTGATCATATGGTACTGGATAAATGAGGTCAACGCCAATCCGAGTAATACACATTACTGCACATCACCGTAACAGATTAAACACAGTTTCCTTCAGATAAACCGAAGTGGAGAGCCTCGCATCATCTTCCAGCTTTTAGCTGCAGATGATGATGATGATGTTACCTCACAGGACCGACCAACATGGATTTTTTTAGGACGATGGTGACTGGGGTATTTGATAGAGAAAAACTCTGATAAGGAATTAATCGTCTCTGTATTTAATAAATACATAATGAATTAAATAATTCTCTTTTTGGTCCCTTACATTTACAACATCAAAGATATGAGTTTCAGGCCGATCATTTTACTGTTAAATAATACTTTCTCCTTCAGTATATGTTTAACTTTACTGCAGGGAGGAATTTTCTACTACAAAAACATGCAACAAAGCATTAAGCCTCTGACTGTAAACTGTACAGCATACACAGACCTTATTGCTGTACTTTATTTTATTTTCCACAAATGATATGAACCAAAACAAAAACCAGACGCTGTTCTCAGATGTCAAAAATAGTTCTTTTTAATAAAGTTGTGTTTTAAATATACAATAATCTAACACTAATACTACTAAACCTCCCATCAATCTGGGTCCACACTGATCCTCTAAAACCCCTCATAAATCAGGAATCAGTAATAAATACCTTGTGCCGGCCGTTAGCCAGTAATTAGCAGGTAAGAGGCAGGAACACCCTGGACAGGTCGCCAGTCCATCACAGGACCAACACAGAGAGACAAACAATCAGATAAACAACCACTCACACTTATCGGACTTGGCCTGTCATGATAACTAATTTTGCCATGCGATTAACTGCCTCAGAAATTATCGTGATAAACGATAATATTGCACTAAGTTTGTTTGGTTTGATGTCATTTTGAGACCGTTTATAGAATAAAAATGCCATAATCATGCTACGCTATTGCGCTTACCGTGCAATAACTGGCTTATTGCTTATTGCAACAGTCCTACTTGGGACAATTTAGAGTTACCAACAAACCTAATATGCATGTCTTTGGATATTGAGAGGAAGCTGTAGTACCCAGAGAGGACACACGCATACTCGGGGAGAACATACTAACTTCCCCGGCCGAGGCTTGAACCAGCAACCTTCTTGCGAGAGGCTGCAGTACTAACCACTGTTCCATCACGCAGCATTTGATTTGTTTTTCCCTGTATTTATGTGTTTCCATTTCCGTTGTGCCACTGGTTTGTTTCAAATTAAAGGCATGAATTTCAAAATAAAACAACTTCCCTAATAATCAAGAGTCAATAACTAATAAAGGTGAGAAATAATAAAACTGTGGTTTGAGTTACTAAAGTCTCTTTACAGGATTACTGGCCCCATCAGGATGATATACGAACACTTTCACGTATTTTCACATAGACTTTAATCTTTGTTTTCTTATTAACTCGAACGAGTGAGTAAAAAATGGAATAATGGGAGTTTGTAGTAGTTGAACGAATCTGAGTTTGCTGTAAGTACATCAAGTTACAGAAGAAACTTTAATAATTCAACATGAATTAAACAAGAAATTTCAAAAACCTTATTTTTATTTCCAACTGATATGATGATTTCTAGCCGTCTTCTTTAAATTAAACGATGAAGTGTAAGTAGTTGTTGTTTTGCAGCAGGAACTTGGTGTGGACGTGGTTTCAGAACCAGAACCTCTGTGTTGCATTGCAGCAGCTGCCGGGATAATTGGTTTTACACAGGGATGACCAGTAACTCGAGAACAGCCACATGACACTACCAGCCCTTCATCTTCATCATCATTCTAACATGTAAACAATACTTTTATGCCTAAAAATGCTTGCATGCTGAAATGGTTGAATTGTAAAGCTGAAAAAAGCTGAAATGATCATGAAATTGAACGTCTGAAGTAATGAAAGCTTAAACTGATGTCTAAAGCTGATAAATGGTGGAGGATTTAACTTAAGAGCGCATAGGAGGTGAAACGGGTGGAAACCTGATTGTTGAACCAGTGGGTGAAATCAGTATAAGTTGCGGAAGCCTAAAATTGGGTCTATGTGTAGTGAAAATTGGTGTAATTTGAACTAAAAAGAACTGGCGACCTGTCCAGGGTGTACCCCGCCTCTCGCCCGTTGAGCTGGGATTGGTTCCAGCCCCCCCGCGACCCCGCCCTGGGATTAAGCGGAAGAAAATGGATGGATGGATGGGATGAACTAAAAAGAGCAAAACAAAAGTTTAAGATGGCAGAAATGTGCTGGTTGAACCTCAGCTGAAAACATTTTGAAGTGAAAATCTTTAGTAGAAATATATGAAGCGTAAAACATCGTATGATGTAGTAAAAATGTGCTGGTTGAAACTCAGCTAAATCATGTTGAAGTATTAAAAGCTCAGTTGTGTTTAAATGTTAAATGAATGAAAATCAAACAAAAAGGAGCTTAAGGCTCGAAGGTGGTCCAAATGTACATGTTGAAACTTGACTATAAAGTTGAAATCAACATCTCTAGACAGCAGCAGTGCTGAAAAGCATTCACATAATAATAAAAGTTAAAGAGAGACGTTCAGTGTGGAAAATGGACATTAACAGAGTTGATTTTTACCTCCTACTGAAATCAGCAGGAATATGTTTTATCATGTGAATTATTGATTAACAAAAAAGACAGACTATCTGTCTGTCTAACTGCCTGTGTGACTACCTGGCTGTCTGGTTGCTTGTCTGACTGCCTGTCTGACTATCTGTCTGTCTGGCTGTCTAACTGCCTGTCTGACTATCTGTCTGTCTGGCTGTCTAACTGCCTGTCTGACTATCTGTCTGTCTGGCTGTCTAACTGC
>JBAMHV010000003.1:2683522-2693568 GCA_037177535.1 Pseudomugil gertrudae
GCTGTCCAAGGTGCTGAACACACCCAACTAAAGCAAATACCTCATCGTATTGCAGCCATTCTGGAGCTGTCCACAGTGATTAATGCGTGTCCTAATGCAGGTTCGAATCCAGCTTGTAGCAGTGTGTGTGTGTGTGTGTGTGTGTGTGTTGCATGATTGTATGTTATGCTTTTATCTAATAAATTGACATCTTTCAGGTTTCTTATGTTAAAGTGTCAAGAGTGATATTTTTAATACACAATTGTTTTAGTTTCTTAAATAAAAGCTTGTTCTTAAAGACTTTTTTAACTGATAACATAGTAGAATTTCAGTCTACATCTGTGTGGTTGTGTAAACAAAACAGTCAGTGGCTTCTTTAATACATTTTAGAATTCAAGGATGATTTATTCAAAATATTGCAAATTAGATAAGATTGAACTAAAATAGCATTTTTATTAAAAAGGCAGAAAAACACAAGGCAATGATTATTATTCTACAACTGTTCTAAATACATGTCAAGTGAACACAAATTGTTTATAGGGGATAGTTTTACTACTGGAATGTCTTACAGTACTCCAAAAATGACAGCAAACTGTCCTTCTTGGGACCATCCGACTTAAATAGTCCAGCTCTCTCCTCTTCTTCAACATTATTAATAAGGTAAACGATGTAGCCAACATCATTTTCCAGCAACCACCGGAAAGATTTGCTTTTGTACTTCCCGAACTGAAGCACATGTTCTCCTAGAACCTCCTGCATGTCCGACACATCTCCTCCTCTCAGGAAGACGATGGAGCGGGCATTTCCCTTTATTTTGTCTTCGCTTTGAGGAGCTGATTTATCTTGGAGCTCCGGGTTGGTCCTTTATCCTCTTGGCCTCCTGTGAGGGATCTTGTCTAAGATAACCACTTGGTCCTCTTCTAAAGCTCACCCTTATTTTTCCAGGAAAGATAATATTTCCTTTCATTCTGGACAGAAAAGAAATTACCATCATAAGTTATTTATTATTTATTTTCTATAACAGTGTTTAAAATTAAAACATGACCTTCTTACTTTTGGCAGTGCTTCATCAGAACCCCCCCGAGTCCCAGAAGACAGTGACTTGTCTCCTCATCTCCATCCGATGTCTCTCCTCCTCCTGAAGCTTCTCCTCCTCCAGTATGGTGCTACAGAAATTGTAGTAAACTATTATTAGACGATGATGATGTACTTCCTCATCTTAAGATTAATTAAAAGGAAATTTCCCTTGGTGCGTTTTTCTGTTATTGAACAAAATGAATCAAACAAATTGTGTAAAAATATGCTGGTTAGTCTTAGTTTAGTCTTTGTTTGCTTGAATGTGTTTGTTTGGTTAAACTCCTGTTTGTGTGTGTGTGTGTGTGTCTTGTCATGGTAGCTTTGTTTTAACAGACATTTCTTCCCTGTGTTATGTCTGGTTTTTCTTCTGTTTTACTGCCTTGTTATCCTTTAATTATTGGATTAACCTCCTGCTCTGTCATCAACTTTGTTTAACTCATGATTCCTGATGCTTTTGTTACATTCTTTGTGTGTAGTAAGTATTTCCCCTGGTTCCTGTCTTATTTTTTGCTATAATGTTCCCAGTAAAACATTTGTAATCTGGCTGCCCTCAATGGTTCCTTTTGAGTCTTGTTAGCTGGTCAGTTTGTAGTCTTGTTTCTCCATCGTGACCCGGTCAGGCTGTCTGCTAAGCTGAGCTGTGTTTTTAGTTCAGTGAATCGCGGCCTCTTGCTCGGGTCATATGACCAGCATTTGGTCATCAAACTGTAAAGGGTGGGTAGACACTGAGGGGGCATAGCCAAGCGCTCGCCATTTTCTATCCTGCCAGTGACATCATTGTTCTTCACGCCCTGAAAAGGCTTGATCAGGATCTCCCACATGCACACACCTGCAGAGAAAGACACAGTCAAGCAAAGCTGTTAATGAAAACAAATGCCTCACAAAGCTAGAAAATAGATGCTAGCAGGTGAATGTAGACTGGCTATTCTGGAAACTGTAGTAATTATCTTTGTTTTTTGTTTTTTTACAGAAAACATCCTCTATCTAGTCATCAATAGGCTTAAAAAGCGTGCTTCCGTATGTATTTTCAAGCCATGGTGTCATATTAATGTTACTGTATTATGAGGTGTATAATAAATGTAGGCTGGACTAAGTGACACATAGACAGATTCTGTCTATCTCAGTTATCCAACACCGTCTCTCGCTGTTTCCAATGAATGAAGCACCGGAAGTTACACTAGAGGAAGAGGTGGAAACAGCGCCCCCAAAATACAGCTAGTGGTCACAAAAAATATTGCATCCGTAGTGGTAAGAACTACCATAGAAAATGAATGGGAAAAGTTAAGAGAATTAAGCTTAACTGTTTTCGCCTCCAAAACGTGGCATATTCAGGTCCCACACTGTGTTTTTACAGTTAATGTAAAAAGAAAACAATAAATGTTTCCGCCCGGTTTCGAACCGGGGACCTTTCGCGTGTTAGGCGAACGTGATAACCACTACACTACGGAAACAGATGAGATGTCATACAGGACGATCAGACAACAATAAATACGAAGGCCGTTGTGTGTGTGTGTGTGTTTGTGAATGTTACTTGGGAAGCACTTCTTGCCTCTGAAATGAAAAACGTACCCCCCTCAAATCCATTCCTAGTGTTAAGGTGACAACTAATGTGGTGACATGCACCTTTATAGCACTAAAACATGAATACGCATTATAAAATGATAACTAGACTTACGTTTTAAGAGTTTTTCCACATGAAATAGGTTTATCTGTTTATCTCAGTTATCCAACACCGTCTCTCGCTGTTTCCAATGAATGAAACACCGGAAGTTACACTAGAGGAAGAGGTGGAAACAGCGCCCCCAAAATACAGCTAGTGGTCACAAAAAATATTGCATCCGTAGTGGTAAGAACTACCTTAGAGAATGAATGGGAAAAGTTAAGAGAGTTAAGCTTAACTATTTGCGCCTCCGAACGTTGTGAAAAAAATGTTTCTTTATCATTTTTGTTTTTTGGACATTCACTTAGTATCCCCACCAAAATATTCCCCATTTAACCCAACAACCTGAAGTACAAAAAGTGCTCCATTCAAATAAATTAAACTTTATTTATATATCAATCAATCAATCTTTCTTTATTTCAGACCCAACGAAGGTCTATAGCATAAAAATAAAATAAGATAAGATAGAATACAATACAAGCAGACACATGCATCTCTTAACATAAAGACTATTGCACCAATGTTTCCACAATCTAGAGAAGAATTTTACTGAGCTTTGTGTGGGGTTGGTCAGGGTGTAAATGATGCTGTTTCCAGAGTCCAATAGCCTGCACATGCAACTGTGCATAAGATTGCGCAGTACAGCAGCGCAGGTGGGCACAGCAGCTCCCACGAACAACTAACTGGCACTGCACCAGCGTGGGACCTTAAGCAGCATCCTCATCCCATCATTGTATGCCACCTGAAGTTTCTGCATGCTGCTTTTTCTGTAGTGCCGCCACAGATGGACGGTATACATCGGGGTACAGAAGGCCTTAAAAAGCACTGAGCACATGCCAAATTTACGGACAAGCATGTTTACTTGAGCATACTGCACACAGCACTGTCTGTAAATGTCTCTATCGTCCGACAGGTCAGCAGTTATATAGTGTCCCAGGTACTTCACCTCATCACTGACATTGAGGATGATGTTGGACAAGAAAAAGTCAGGAAAAGATAGTTTGGTGTCCTCTTTACTCCTGACAATCATGATGTTACTCTTTTTTTGCGTTGTATTTAATATCAAAGTCCGAACCATACTGAGAGCAGACCCTTAATAGCTGCTGCAGACCAGCACTGCACGGGCAAAAGATCTCCAGATCATCAGCATACATTGATGATGATATTATCACCAACCCAACCAGTCCCACAGTCATTCAGCATGATAGACAGATCATCCATGTAGACATTAAACAGAAAGGGGGATAAAATGGTGCCCTGTCTCACACCATTAAAGGGAACTGACACAGACTGGTGAGCGTACCAATACACCAATATTCTCACTAAATACTTTGGAACCCTTCTGTCAAATAATTTTTCATGATTTACATAATCAAAGGCTTTGGACGCATCAATAAAACACATAAAAATGGTAGTATTATGCCTATTGTATAAATCTAAAATCTCCTTTAGAGGAAAAATGCACATATCTGTGCCTGATTTAGGTTTGAAGCCAAACTGATGGTCAGATGTTATAAGACACTTCTCCATTTTATTCAATATAACCCTCTCCAATACCTTGGATAGAGTACTGGCCAGAGCTATAGGTCGATAATTATCTTTACTATTTATTTTTCCAGCTTTATCTTTTACAATGGGCACAAAAATGACAGACGAGTTTGGTAAAATACCATGAGTTTAAAATCCAGTGAAACAAATGGCAAGCAGTATATAAAGTTTAAATGCTCTGCGGAAATCTAATCTGCACCATGTGCCTTATTATTCTTTAACAGTTGGACAATTTCATAAACTTCTTGTGCAGAGACAGTTACATCTTCGTTCTCATTTATGTTGCCCACTTCAAAATGCTTACTTTTAACAGAATTAAACAGCTCAAAGTAATGTTTCTGCCAAAACTGAGTAATTTCCTCCGGTCCATTTGCCTTGTCAATATTTGTTGGCAAATATATTTTGTAAGAATTTACTCTTTTAATTTCTTTCCAAAATTCAGTACGATTATAGCGCCATATAGCGCCACTTCACAATGTCATCTCAGGGTGTTTCACAGACATTAATTGAGCTATTTCATCAAAATAACCTAGCTAAGGGAACCATAAGATGCACTGAATCTTGACTTTGGTCCAATCCCCATCCTGAGCTGCATGAGGCGACAGTGGGAAGGAAAACTCCCTTTTAACAAACAAACCTCCAGCAGAACCCGGCTCAGGGAGGACAGCCATCCCTTTGTGTACCTAAAGTGTTCTGAATCTAAATGCACAACATTTATATATTTATTGAGTGTGTTTAATTTAAATGGATGCTAAATTATTATTATATTGTTGTCAAGTAGAAATAATGCAAACAGCCGTTTGTCCCTTCATGTCATGGCAAGGTGGACATTCTATGTGTTTTTATGTCTTCTGTGACATGTGGAGGCTGCAGTAGCACATGTTTAAGCAAAGATCATTACTCATCAGTGTTTACCAGGTCTCATGTTTTCCACAGCAGAGCTGAACTGATCCCCTGCAGGGGGGAGATGGCAGCACTACATCAGGAAGGACACTTCCACTCAAACACTCTACCTAGAACTTGATTGGTAAGATCATCTGAACCTCAGAAAGAGTGGGGTAGCCTGATTTACACGGCGAGTTAAAGCATATAGGCTAGACTTTATCAGGCGGTCGTAGAACATAGGTCAGGGGTCATTCTTTAATCGTAAACTCCACATCTCAACATAAGTGAATCCCCATTTCTGTTTCGACCGACACACTCCTGAAGCTGAGATGAAACTCTGAAAGGAGAGATAAATCCAGGTAAGAAGATTCACATCAGATACCTATATATGTGCTTTCTGTGTGAGCTGACGTGAACCAAAGATCTCAATCAAATTACGTCTGAGCTGCTTAGTGAAGCAGTTTTTCTCTGACACGATACATGCTCACGGTGTTGATGAAGCTACACCTGCAACAGCAAGGACAAGAATGACACTGGGAGCACTGGGAAAGACTGGTAAAGCGTTTCACAGACCAAAAAATGCAGAAATAAAAATAACAATGAATGTTTTATGGGTTTGATTTAAACTCTTCTTGAAATAGTCTAAAGTGAAATAAACCTATGAATAACCGAAGTAGTGCTGGAAATATTTATGGCAGTCTAGATGCTTAAAGTAGTTGTAGGACTGATTAAAACCATGGCTAGGATTCAGTAAAGTACTTCTATGAGTTTGTGAATAGTCTTTAGAATAACTCTAATAACTCCTAGAACCAGTAAAATATAAGTAAAGCAATCATAAGAATCAATACGGTTATCCTGAAAATCTGTAAATAGTCCTAAGTGTAGGGGCCAATTAAAGCTAAATGTGTGTAAGGTGTGTGTTAGGCTGGAAGGGAAAACCGGTTTTGAGCACTGTGAGGACGTCATTTGTTTGTGCCTACGTAGCTAAAGGAATGACTGGAGACAATAAATCTGCTTTTAATATGCAAACGGCAGCGTCTGGACAATTAATTACACCATCAACACCAGGTAAAAGCATGTCACCCGATCATTTCAGTGGCTTTAAGCATTGGCTTAGCCCCTACGCTAAGAATGTGCCAAGTTCTGTCAGAGTAACTGTGCAAAGTAAAGGATAAAGTCTTTCTCAGCTGAGGATTTCAACCACACAGACCCCAAAAATACACAAACCCTGGACTGGGTTCACACGACCCAGAGAGGAGCTTACAAGTTCCTAAGAGCCTCTGACCACATCACTGGCATGCTCATTCCAGCACACAGACCCGGTTAAAGTCACCAAGCCCGTTCTCAGAGAGGTTCAGCTGGAAGTGGGGGTAGAGCTGCTTAAACAGCACAAACTGGAAAGTGTTTAAACAGGGTTCCACCTTCAGCAACAACACAGAGCTGCAGGAGCACACGGACATTATCACTGATGATGTAACACTACCATGGAGTCCAGACCATTGCTGTTTGAGCCAATCTGAAGCCATGACTAACCGGGGAGGTCCACAGGAGGATTGCTAATGTGAAAACAACACCGTCCTGATGAAACGGTTTTATCGCTGCACATATTCTTATCATTTAACAAAGTTAACAAACCCAATCAAGACCATTAATACAATGTTATCCCATGCTCCGGGTGAATACTCGATTCTGATTGGCTGCTAGGTGTTATAAAGTGATGATGGACACCTATAAAAGAAGTTCCGGTCAAACAGCCTGATTGATCTAAAATATCACACTGGCTCAAGTGCTAGTTGGTAACCGTAGCAACAGAAACTCACAACACATGACCTCATTTATTTCTTTGCACAAATACTTTAAGAGTTACGGTACTGAAGCTCCCGTTACAACTGTGTGACACACGTCTGCATCTTGCCTGTAATTGGACCACCGTTGTGCAGGTGGTGCAGTTTACCTGCACCTACAGGAAGAAGCACAAAGTCACTATTTGCTTTAACCAGAACATAAGCCAACCCTTTTTCTGGAATTAATCTTTTTTATTTATAGTTTTAGAAAACCTTCATATCAATTCTCTGTCCATGCTGCAGGATTGTCAATAAAGGTTGAATAAAACAAGTGAAAGTATATGTAAAAAAAAAAAATCACGTCAAAAGATCAGCAAATGTTTATTTCACAACAACAACAACAACAACACACCATCCACCAGCAGACATTTGGAGCTGAGACTCCTGGGTACAGAGGACACTGTAAGGCGTTCACTTGCACTGTGACGTCCGGCCCCAGCCGGCCCGGTCTCTGGTGTGGAGCCTGAAGTGGGTGTTAAGGTGAGCCGACTGGTTGAAGCATTTTCCGCAGACGTGGCAGCGGAAAGGTTTCTCTCCTGTGTGGATGCGGTGGTGCCTCTTCAGCATGCTGACGGTGGTGAAGCTCTTCCTGCACACGGCACAGCTGTACGGTTTCTCCTTGGTGTGCCAGCGCATGTGGACCTCCAGCTGGCAGGCGAAGCTGAAGCCCTTGCCACACTCTTTACAACTGTGCCACCTCTGGATGCTCTGTGCTTGGTGGGAGGAGCGAGACAGAGGCCGTTTCAGGGATCTGACGTTTTTGATCTGCATTAAATGCACGTTCTGTTTTCCTGTTGAGCGAACTAGATCTGTTTTCTGAGGCCTGTGACCCTTTGCAGCAACATTGGAGTCACTCCGAGTGGCTCTGCAGTCTGAACGAGCTACCACAGGAGACGGTAAGCTGAGAGCTGGCTGTTCGTTCTCTGCTTTTATCTCAGCGGATGGCGATGGCGGTAAGGTGACGCTGGGTGCTGGTTCAGGATGCAGCGTCTGCTGTGCAGCATGACTGCAGTTTCCCTCCACTGAGTCTCTGGCTTCTTGCAACGCTTCGGTTTGAGCGGTTCTCACATCGGGCTCCTCTTTAACCTGCAACAGCTCCAGTCTGCGTCCCCATTCAGATTCACACAGCTGAGCGTCTTCTGGAGGCTGCACAGAGGGAGGTTCTGAAAGATCAAACACACCACATCATCCTGGGATCCAAAAGCCACCAAGCCTTTCACCATGCCTGCACCATGCTCATTCTACTGCAACTATACAGAGATCAGTAAGGTCTATTCAGGTCTACAGATGTCCCATAACGTGGTTTCACGGTATTAAACAGCATGATCGATCAATCGTAGCGATCCTTCAATCTCTTCCCATAACGGATGATGTCTGAATCGGCAGAACAGGAAGGAAATCAAAGAACATGTGTGTGTGTTATCACTGCTCTTAGTTTCCCTTTCCCTGATCTGACCATGTGAGGTTTGTTTATGTGTAAATGTAAACCAAGGTTAAGGCGTACATCCAATAAGGAGTTTTTTGTGCAAAGGATTTAAGGGTACAGGTTGAGTTCCAGGTTTTATAAGTGCCAAAGGAGAACACACACTTACTTCTAAGTAGGACATTACAGCCACCTCTGCTGCTGATCTGCTGGATCTGCTGTATTTTTTACTGTTTTTATGTCATATTTGTAGCAGGGCGGGAGCTAAACAACAGCAGCAGCTTTTTGTAAGATCCAGCAGTAATGGTATGTTTTTGACTTTCTACCTATAAGCTTTTAGGGCTTGTTTGTTACATGCCAGCTGGTTGTGCAGTACATCATATGAGACATTAACCTGCAGGCTGATTCTGCCTCCAGTTTACCTTAAATTGGGAACAATAGTGAATTATGAGATGATTTGTGAACAACCTTTGTTATATTAACCAGCATTTTTACAATCATCTCCAGCCATCCCTTCATCCATCCGTCACACTGTGTTTAAACTGACGCAGCTCGTTACAAACAGCGAGATCAGAGCTTCAGCCTGACAGAACCAGATCAGACAAACACCTCAACCTCCCACACCTGTCATATGTGAACAGAGACGTGAAGATGGCGCGTGTGATTGTCACCTGACGGCAGCAGGAGCCGCTGGACGGCGACGTTCAGGAGCCGTTTGAGCCGCTCGTTCTCTTCCTTGGAGCGGAGGATTTCGCTCTGGTACTCCGCCACGGTGTCCCTGACGGCGCGAAAGATGTCCTCCGCGGCGGCCGTCAGCCTGTCGTTCAGGAACACGTTAAGCAGCTCCAGTTTGGTCATGATGTCCACAGCTGTCTCCAGAAGTCCTGCTGTTTACATTCACTACACCGGAAGTAAAGTGGGCCGGTTTCAGGTGATGGTGGTAGCGCCACCTGCTGGCCTGGAGGTCATAGTGCGCCGAAGTCCCGTTGCATTACCAATGCGATGTTTATATAGTTTCCCCATTCTTCTACAAAACACAACACATACTTTTTTAAATGAAAGATTTTTTAAATATATTTTTTTTATTTACCTGTGAGTTTAAATAAAAAAAAATCATGTGAAGGAGGTGGCCCAGACAAGCTCTCTCCAGACTGAGGGCACAAACCATCAAGCTTATTTTCAAGGAAAAATAGTCATGATGTAATCAAATTCAAGTAAGGTCATTAGGTAGACAACAAACCAACGCTACTGCTAAATGTAGCATAACTTTATTTGATTAATAATAATAACCTTACCTAAAAGAAATGATCCAAAGCGCAGTGGCAATAGACTCATGCTCCCCGTTACAGATTTATACAAATAGCAAAAAGAGCTTCTGTGTTAAGTTGAATTTCAAATACACACACACACACACACATTTACATACATGTATATATAAAGAATATACTCCTCTGCATTTGAACAGAAAAGACATTTATTGTCAACATCCATCCATCCATTATCTACCGCTTTTCCCAGAGCGGGGTCGTGGGGAGGGCTGGAGCCAATCCCAACTCACAACAGGCGAGAGGCGGGGTACACCCTGGACAGGTCGCCAGTCCATCACAGGGCCAACACACACAGACAAACA
>JBAMHV010000003.1:2693668-2706887 GCA_037177535.1 Pseudomugil gertrudae
ACACACAGACAAACAACCATGCACACACACACTCACTCCTATGGGCAATTTAGAGTCTCCAATCAGCCTATTCCCAATATCATTATAACATGTACAGCGAAATTAAAAACAGAGTGCAGTTTCAGGAGCATACATTTCATACACACATTCAATCATAGAATTTTTTAATAAAAACAACTAATCTTCTCACACATTCAACCTTATAACCATTTATACTGTATGCAGAAACACAGGTAGTATTTATTTGAGGTTGTGTAGTGCAGCTGTTTCTCTGTTTGTTCTGGCTCTGATTGGTCTGTACCTCCTTCCTGATGGTAACAGTTAAAAGGAGTATCCGGGTTGCGATGTGGCTTTTAGGATCTGTTGTGCTTTTCTGAGCCAGCGTGTGGAGGTTGTGTGTATGACCTCTGGAGCACTGTCCTCTGAGCCACAGTGCAGCTGGAGAACCAAACACCCATGCAGTGTGTTAAAATACTTCTTATGGTGCACCAGTAGAACGACAGCAGCAGTCTCTGGGTAACATTGGTTTTCCTCACCCTGAGCCAGAAGAGTCTCCACTGAGCTCCTTGGTCTTCGAGGTGTTAGGAGCAGGTTATTCTCCTTATCCTTGTCCCTATATATCGACTCATCCCCTCCAGAGATGAGCCCCACCACTGTGGGTTGCTGTGGTGAGAGGGGGTGCAGTCATGGGTGTAGAGGTTGTAGAGTAGGGAGCCAGAGACTGAGGGCCGTAGATGTATGGTGACCCAGTGTGACCCTCTGGCTGCATTCTTGGAGGAAACTCTTTATCCACATACTGGTGGAGTTCAGAAGACCCAAGTCCTGAAGTTTGTCCAGCAGTCTGCAGGGGAGGATGGTGTTAAACGCCAAACTGTAACCCACAAAGAGCATTGGATCCCTTTCTGCTCCAGACAGAGCAGCATGCAGGCTGTGGCCAGCGTTCCTCTGTGGATCCGTTTCCCCTGTAGGCAAACTGGTGGGAGTGGAAACTCGGAGGTAGGAGTACTGTGATGTGACTCTGAACCATCCATCCATTTTCTACCGCTTATCCGAGGTCGGGTTGAGGGGGCAGCAGCCTAAGGAGGGAAGCCCAGACTTCCTTCTCCCAAGCAACATTCAACAGCTCATCAGGGGGGACCCCGAGGCGTTCCCAGGCCAGCCGCGAGATGTAATCAGTCCTGGTTGAGACTGATCCCAGTCAGCTTTATGCATTCTCTGCCATCTTGCACAAAAAGAAACAAGGCCCAGAAGGATTCATTGCTTGCAGCCTTTGCTCCAGGCTCCATGTGGGGTGGATTAAAAGGAGCCTTCAAACTGGGACAGTACTTTGAATGTGGCAGATGATGCTGCACTTGGATGTAGACCCTGGAGATTTTCAGAATCAGGAACTGGGATGGTGGATAGTGCATGTTTCTCGTGCTAAAAAGCAACCTCCAGTTTTCTTACCTCATTTTACCCCATAATGTTAAATCCTAATTCCCACTTCCTGCAGGAACCTCAGCTTTTTACTGTTTTTAATCTTAGCATGGCTTTCTGAACTCTCAGGCTAGCTGGAACAATGTGACACTGATCCTATGAGGTGTTTCATTTTATTGATGTAGTGGTGAGCACACATGACACTCTGCATGTGACTCTGACCCCTTAATCAGCAGGTAGTGATATAAGACACCTGCTGATCCTCTTCTGGTGGTGGGCGCTGACCTCTACCTGACTTGTCTCGGCTCGGCTCAGGGTGGTATTTAGGATGACATGTTTTATAAAAACAACTAGTGGACATCCTAATTTGTGCTTTCTCTTTGTAGCGCTGCCTGCTACTGTTCTGTTTTGTTATTGCTTTTTGTGCATTTTCTTTAGTTAAATCACAAGTTAATTGTTTGTTGGTTTATACTGGTTACTTTTCTTTCAGACAGCTAGTTACCACTAGGTCGATAGATTAGACAATTGTTGGGAACCCCCACATTTTAAGTTTGTTTGCTGCACTGAGTACATGAGGGTGTGTGTGTGTGTGAGTGTGTGTGAAAACAGACTTCTTCAATGGTCTGAAATTAATCAGCACATAGAAGCAGAGGTGATGAAATCATAACAAGGTGTCATAAAGAGGAGGACAGATGCTGCATGGTGGAGCCACATGTTTGTAGCACTGCGGGCTGATCCAGTTTGGACCAGTGGGAGGAATATGGAGCTGGTGGAGGTGTGTAACGTTGTCGTCTGTTTGCTGGTTGTGTTGATGTTTAAACAGCAGAAGTTTCCTGCAGTCTCAGAGCTGAGGCTTCCTGTTTTATTGAAATATTCAGTTTTAACTTGAATATAGTTAATAAATTAAATAAGATCATGTTAAAATAAATAACTCCTCCTGTAGTAATACATCCCATTAAACTAACCAGTAATTTACTCAAACTGTGGAGTTTTAAATGTAAAAGAATCAAATCGCTGGGAAAATAATGAACACATTTGATGTGAATAACATGAAAATATAAAAGTTTATTTTTACTGGTTGTTAACTGAGCATTTGTAAATGTAGAGACAAATACTAGTGAGCTGTCTTTAAAACACACTGATCGGACTGGTCTCATTCCAGTCAGTGTTACTGACCAGAGAGAGAAAACCAGCAGAAACAGTGTCACTAGGTATGTGTGTGTTACTACTTATCCTACATTCACATTCTGCATTGTTTGTTGGACTTCTATCATTATGTAACTGTTCTTACAGCACTTTGAGCTGTCCTGTACATGAAAGGTGCTATATAAATAAACTTGCCATGCCATTATAGACTTCAGACATAAAAAATTTAAACCCTTTTGCCAAATTTTTCTAAGATCAAACTTTAAAGGGTTAAACATAAAAAGTGAAACCTCCAGCAGGGAAATGAGAAAAATCAGTTTTCATATTTACTTTATGAACTGGTAGATGATTGAACCTCCTGGTGGACCAGTTTAATCAGTAAACATGTGCGACTGGAACACACTGGTCATTAAAAACATTTTATTTACATGGTCATTTGTACAAGTGCACAGAAATCTTGTGAAAAGGGAGTTTGGACAGAGCAAACAAACATTAAGACTAGCAAAGATTTTTTTTTTAAAACAAAAAGCTGATTTACACATGAGAAAAGACCCAGTGCAGACAGCATCTGTGACATGTTTCAGTCAAAGGAAGAACACACACACATATCATAAACAGTCCCTGAGGAGTCCAGTAAGGTTAGCAGCCAGATTAGCTGTTTGCTCACAACAGGTGGGGGCAGAAAAAAAATCATCTTAAGCGAAATTTATTAAAAAACAAAGAAAACATCTACCTGACAGAGTCTAGCAAGTCTCCTCGGGATCTGAGTTTGTCGCCAGTCCTCAGGGAAATGCTCACATTGGGATTCATTGCAGCGCAAGTATTTTTTACACGTCCTTTTGCATACACAGTACACATATAGATACAACATATCCAGCTTAATCTGTCAAACTGAAAACACACTTTTAACTGTTTAGGACCTGATGAGTTGAACTACTATCCATTAAAAGAAATTTAAAAAAACAGCAGGATTACATGAGAAATGCTCTAAAACAATAAAACCTAAAGTTTAAAATAAATTGAAAGTTTGAGAATAACAGAGCAGTGTGACTGATGATGGGTGGAAACACAAAGTTTTCAGACACATGGCCAAGCATCCTCAGCTGTCAATCATCTCTGACAGTTCCTGCAGCAGGTCGTCCTCTCCGATCCCGGGATCCACATCTTCCTCCAAGTGATCATCTGTGAACTGGTTGATGAGATCCTCAAAGTCATCAACGGCAGAGGTGGAGGAGGCAGCGTCAGCACTGGAGGCGGAGGCAGCACGGGACGCTGCCATACTCAGTCTCCGAGATCTGGACTGAGTAGGACTTTTCAAGATGGGACTGAAAAGGGAAAGACATCTAATGAAAATCACTTTTTTTTAGAATGGAAGACGTAGAATAGTGGACAGATGTGACCGAGGTCAGGTGGAAAACTCTTTCAGGGTGTCACAGAGTGAAACCAACCATGCTGCCTATGAGAAGCATCTCAGTGACACAGCAACCTTACATTTTACAGCTTTAGTACCGTGTTTACAGAGGGATCCTGCTATAACAATTCAGAATTGTCCCTCCATGTTTGCTAATCGGTACCAAAACATACAGCTTTCCCCACAGAGAGGCTTTAAAGAGTGTGTACCTTTGTGGCACTGCACATGCCTCTCTGACAGAAGCAATGCTGATGGATGGTTTAGCTTCTTGGCCTGAACTCTGTTTAAAGACGGGGACCGTCTGAAGCTCCTCTCTTTGTGGGCTGGAGCTTGAGCCAGAGTCCCGCAGGGTGGAGGGACTACGAGGCACAGCAGAGGTCAGCTGAGCCTCGACGGTCAAGGATGAGAGGACCTGACGAGACAATCGGAGATCAGATCAGATTCACATCACGTAGAATAGAATATCAGAAAGAAAGTGCGCACCAATAAACCATGTGCGAGTCACTTACCTGTCCGTCTCCATATGCAGACACCTGCAGTGACTCCTCCTGAGCTGTGGAGGCGCTGTTCAGAGGTTTAACCGCAGCCACGGCAGATCGCTCTACTCCCCTCTTCTTCTGACCCGGCTTCAGCTGCACTGCAGGTTTCATGATGGACGGCTTTACGTTCAGTTTGGGCCTCACTGAAAAACAGTTTTAATTGGGTCAGCCTGTAAAATCACTCGTTAAACTTACACGAGCACACATGTGAACGGATGTGGATCTGATTTGGAACCCGATTCAGACTAAACTAGGACCACACCAGTTCTCCAGTACCTTTAGAGTTTGCAGCACGTTCTGGAGGTTTCATCTGGTTGTTCTCAGCATCGGGTTCTAGGGCATCACCGGACCCAGGAGCTTGTCTGGTGGGTTTGCCTGAAGACCGTGTAGCAGTGATTCTTGCACTTCTCTGTGGGACCTCCCGAGAGCCGACCTGGGTCTGCTGCTCCATCGGAACAGAGGACACCGTTGCTATGACAGCAGCGGTTGTGTCCAAAGTGTTATTCACAGGGGAAGTGGATTTGGATATGGCGGAAACAAATGTATCATCCGTGGCATTGGGAAGTGCTGGGGAAGAAGAGAGTCTGATCTTTGGAGGAAGCTTTCTCTTTAGATGGGAGCTCTGCTTCTCAGAAGATTTAGCTTCTGCTGAGCTCTCAGCCTGGTTCTGCAGTTCCTGTTTCCGAAGGCGTTTCTCCTGCATGATCTCCTCGAAGGTCTTGACCTTGACCTTGTTACTTGTCTGGAGACAGAATAGTTGCCATCAGCTACAGTCTGGTTGCAGTGAAGCCAGAAATACCACACAGAAGCTGCAGAGCATACCTCAGGGGCAGCAGTAGGAGATTTCAGCAGCTTCTCTGGAACCTCCGCAGGCTGCTCTGCTGTGCTGACGCCTGTTGTTACAAAAGAGAAGATTTAAACTTTAATGTGAAAGGTGTTAAAAACGTTGAAATAAGCCTGCAGGACACAGGGCTGCACAGTGAGAAGAGCAAATCCATGTCTTACTTTGGATCGGCGGCTTCTTGAAGCGTAACAGTCTAGATTTCTTGGCCCCGCTCTCCTCAGAATCAGAGCTCTTCTTGCTCTCGGCCTCCTTGGCCTGCTGAGCCTGCAGCCTGACTGCCTTCTCCCTGCGAATCTCTTCCAGGGTCTTTACTCTAACCTTTACCTCATTTCTATCGTCAGGATCACACTGGGCCAAATCAGATTCCTCTTGCATTTTGCTGGGAGTCTCCTCCACCACCAGTTTGGTCCTCTTTGGACTGGGTACCTGCTCCTGCTCTTCCTTCTTCTTCTTCTTAGCTCGAAGGATCTCAGAGAAGGTTTTGACATGGCTGATGGAGGTGTCTTGCACAGTGATGGCTCGTTTGATCCCTTTGGTTGCCTTAGTTGCGTTGCTTTTAGGGATATCTGGACTAACTTCTGAAGGTGCATCTTTCTGGCTCTGTGACTTTGCCGCCTTCTCTTGTTTGATCTCCTCTAAGGTTTTGATGCGTATCTGTCCAGAAGCTTGCACGGGCACGCCATTGTTCTCAGCTGTGGAACATAAATACATTGCTCTTTCATCAATGTATGAAAGTTTGTGGGTCGACTTAAGGTACAGATTATTTTCAGACCTCTTACCTGGAGGAGTGGGTCCAACAGCAGCAGAGATCAATCCAAGTCTTTCCTTAACAGGTTTTGTGGCTGAAAAAGCAGCAGAAAGATGTTTATGCTTCTGAATGCAACACCTAGCAACATCTTTCATCAGCTTCATTTTATTAAGAAGCTGCAGCTAGTAGATTCCTGTGTCCTGATGAAAACCCACCTTTCTGCGGGGGTGTTGATGGTTGTTCTTCATCCAGAACTCTGCCCAGACGTTCAGCCAGACTCCTCTTCAGGGGAACACCTTCCCTACACTTTAAATCTGTATAAACAGCAGACTATGAGCTTCTTATCTCATTCAGCATCACACTGAGGATCAACAGTGTAAACTCACCAGAGACAGGAGTCTTTCTTCCAAGCCTTTCTACGACGCTACCCCGTGGTCTCCCAACTTCTCCAGGAACAGGTAGGCCTATACATAAAGCAGTACAGGAGCACATCATTATCACCAAGCAGGTCTGAAACCAAAACCAGCTGCTTTGGGTTCCCTTTGGCACCATCTCTCATAATTATAACTCATTTTATGCAGATAATTTTCAGATGAACAGCCCTTTAAAAAAAGATAAGCATTTTACACGTGGAGGAAATTCTGCGCTGCCTCTTTTCCATCAACGGATCCAGCTTGGGAGGGTAAGCCATGATCCCATTCATGAGCCAGTAGATGGATAGTGGATGCTAACATAATGACTGTGCTAAAACATTAGCCACATACAATAGATCTACATGGAGAAATGCTACAAGATAAAAAATCTAGCTGATTAGCCACGTGAAACAATAGTTGTGAATAGAGGGTTGCTAGGAAATGTAACAACCAAACTAAACCATTCAGCCACATGAAGCTGTGAATGGAGAAATGCAACAAACATAACAGACTATAGCCGAGTACCAAACTGTTACCTCCTGCTGCATCTATGTGTTGCTTACTCCGATTCGATGCAACATGCATGTTTTGTTTTGACATTATTGACCGAGTCAGGTTGTTTACTAGCTCTGCTGCTGCTTCTATGAGGAAACAGCTGATGTGCACGCTCACTCTCTTTCTGCTTGTGTCTGGCAGAGGCTGATCTGAGGGCCTACAGTAAGGTTTAATGTGAAGTTTAGGTAAAATGCTAGATAAATGAATGCCCTTAGGAAAAAACCTAGTAAAATAATTTAGCCTGAAAAGTGCATAGTAGAGTCACTTTAACAAGTAATGTGATCCATTTAATTAGATTTAATTGTGTTAAAACAGGGAAACATTTCAAACCTGCAGGACAGTGACCTGTAACAGCAGGGATGGGAGATCCTGGTCATCTCTTGTGACTGGGGTTAGCTACATCAGAACATCTAAACTGGTCTCATTTTACTGGCTTTCTTTATGCGGTCTCTTTGCTCTTCTTAAGAGGAAGGTGAAACCTAGAGGGGATGGGGTTTTTGTTGTGGAACCAGCTTCCTTCAGACATTAAGCTAATTCCTCCTCAAATGTTTCTTACAATCTATATTTAGGTTGATGATAAAGATGAAGATGATGTTATTCTAAGTTTTTATATTGTTTTTGGTTGGTAAGAATAACGTATTAACTGAAATCCCTCCTCATGCAGTCAGAAAAAAAGATTTTTCTGGTAACTGTATGAAGATGGAAAATATGACAGGTTTCTTTTGATCACCTCTGGACTCGACGATCATTGGCCGGAAAAATGACTGGATGTTTTCTTTTTCTCTACTGGTGGTTTCAGCACTCTGGATGGGGTAGCCTGCCCTCTTCATGCTGGCTTTCATGGCCTTCCTGAGCCGGATCTCCTCCAACGTGCTCACTCCAAAATTAAGTGAATCACCTTTAAAGAGACAATATTTTAACATGAAGGAAACTTGAGATGTGGGAGGCCAAAGCTTCAGTTTCTTTGTCTGCACAACCTCACCTGATCTGGGTAACTTTCTGGGTGAAGGACCACTTTTTCCATCTTCTCCCTCCTCTGAGAACTGGTCTGGAAACATACAGAAAGCTATGATCTACCTTAACCATGAAGAAAAAAAGAACCATCTCACCCTAAAAGGATGAAAGGGAATTTAATTCAGCTCACCATCTTCATCCTCATCATCATCTGCTGGGTTAATGACAACTGGCGGGTGGGTGGGGCTTGGTACGGGCTCCTGAGAATCGGTCTTGATGACACCTCTGAGCTGAGGATTGGCTGTGGTGGGCAGAGCGGTGGCAGGTGGGGGAGCAGGTTCTTCATGTTGCTGCTCCTCAGTGTTTGTTTGACCTAATGGTACAGATGTTATCATCATCATCAGTCCATCAAAAAAGGGTGAATGGAACCTTAATAATGTTTGTTGAGACATCCACTTACTTTTATCCCGAGGGACAAACATGCCGTCTATGCAGCGAGGCCTCTCGTGGAGGAAAGCACAGTGTGGCTTCTGGCAGCCGGCCGGCTGCCTCTCCCAGTAACAAGGGATCTCCTTTCGGTTCTTCTGTTTGGGTTAATGACATGCAACATTAAGACGGATGAGCCCTTTTGATCTAGTAAAACCAAAGTTATGGTAAAAAACAAAGCTTTTGTGGATATTACCATCAAGTTTGGCGAAAGGAGGAAAGTGACAAAAAAAAAGCAGGTGATTCTAAAGAAAGTGCTTTTCTATTGGTGGAAATTATTATGAGGTCTGAGAGTGACAAAGACTACAATCCTCTAAATACAGTGGCCAGGGAGTGCAAAACAATGTTACATCCAATGAAACATGTCTACAAATTTTATGGTCCACATTTAAACTAAAACATTTCTACAAATTCACAGAAACAAGTTCTCCTAAACACAAATCCTGGAAACCTATTTACACAGACAAAGGTGAGGAGAGACCATCTAATGACCTTCCATGGGAGCTCAACCCACAAGGTTGTGAGAGGAGAAGATTTGTCAGGCGAATAAGGATATGGTCTGAAAAAAATGTATCCCAATAATTCCTGGCATTTGTCATGATAACGATAAAAATGACTATAAACAAACACAAATTTAGCCTAAATTTTAACAAAAACACTGAAAGCTACTAAATTACACCAATAGAAGTTCAAGTTGTACCTCTTTACTACAGTAGTGTAGTGAGTGAGACCAAACACAATCATTTATTAACATTTTTTGCTCACTGGCAATGAGAATTTGCTCCTGCCTCCATTAACTCTTTCCAGCATTTACTTTATTGGTCATATGGTAAGGCATGAGAAAATGAACCGGCAAGCTTGGTTTGAGCCGTTGATGGAAGCTGCTTCTACAGCATCATCTGGCTGTCAACATATTTTTGTTGTGCCTGAGTTGGTGGAGTAAACAGGTGGTGTTGCTGTCCTGTGTTTGCACAGTTTGTGAGCAAACCTTGCAAAGTACAAATTTATGCTCCGCATGCGATTTCTGAATCCAAACCAGCTTCAGACAAAGGAGCCTGTGGCGCGTTGTCTAGAGAAAATCTCCTTTTCATTGTGTTGTCCCCGCTTACACAAAGTTGTGTGATAATTCTGCCTACGCACCTTAGAATTACCTTAGCATCACAACAACCACAATGAACGTAAACAATCACTAAAATAAGGATGAGGATGACCATTTTCTCCTATTACATCCATGAGAAAGCCTAAGATGTTTCTACAATCACTATAAAAAGACCCCAAAGCTTGAAAATACAAAATGGGCAAATAATCTCTGCTGGTCAGGCTGCTTGCTGGATCGAATCAATGGCTACATTACATCACTTCCTTTGTGCAGCAATGAGGTTATCAATTCTGTTGTTAATCTTTTTGATAAATAATTGCTTGTATGTAGTTTTTCTCACCGTGATTTCCATGTGGCGGAACTTGCAGACCGTACGGAAGCAGCGTCCTTCCTCCCACAGGTTACAGACGGTCTCATTACCTCTGGCTGCCTCACAGTGCCTGAACGGACAGCTGTCTCCCTGCATGTTAAAACAGCAACAGTCTTAGTTGTGTTTGTTGTTAAATGAGTCTGCTGAGAGCGTACAGTGGACGTCTGTGCAGAGGCAGCTTACCTTACTGCAGGTGGAGTAGTAATAGAAGTAGCAGTCATCTCCATGGTTGGTCATACTACTGCTGGTGGTGGTGATGACCCAGTGACTGGTTGTCTTCAAACCCAACAGGAATCTCACTGAAAACAAGCACCAGCATAACACATCCTCTCTTTAACCTTTTATAAACACATCTGTAGAGTTACACCAAACATCTGTATATGAGTAGCACTGCTTGTGTTCTAAGTTGTGTTTCTCTTCAGCAATAATCCAACATTACCTGAGGTGGCTGAGAAGTGGATTTCTTCTTAAGTGCACTGCTGGTACGGTGTCTCTACAGAAGTATGGAGTCCTGAAGGAACACTTGATCCATGAGATAAGAAGAAAAGTGGGATGGGTCGCCCAGAGAAACTTCTCTTCCTATGACTCTCAGACACATCTTTTTCTCCATCAGATTGCTAAATAGCACTGATAGGAGATGTAATAGTCTTTTGGATTTTTTTTTTTTATTTACTGGGGTGACTAATGGAATAAACAGGGGGACATAAACAGCCAGACAATTTTTAAAAAAACTAAATCGATGTTGCAAAAAAGTGGCAAAAAGTGAGGAGATGGTTGAAAAAAATCTTCAATTTCTTCATGGCGGTTGTGGTATTCCACACCCTTGGTGGTGGAAAAAGATGGATGGGGTACTCAAGCTTCTATATGGGGTTTCTCAGCTGTTTAACAATGCTGAAGAAGAACAAAAATCTTCTGCTTTCCCACAGGGACACACCTATCCATATCCAGCGATCCCCAAGAGGGTGGTTTTAAACCTAAAAATCTTTTTTTTTTAAATGAAAAAGGAAAACAACACTCCCCACAAACTGAAAGAAGGTTAATGAGACAGAGAAGAGACAACAGACACAGCAGAGACATTTCAACACACACAAACATCCTCTCAGCTCTACTGGTGCTTTAATGCACCACAGACCAGGAGCTCTGCTGAGGGAAACAGGATTTATACACATTTCATCCTTATAAACCAGTAACCACGAAAGCTGAGACTTTCTTTTAACACAAATCTCCTGTCTAGTGTGAAAACCGACCTGAACAAGTAGTGTGCTTATCATTTTAACCAACTGTTTCTAACACTTCTATTTAGTCTGGTTCTAAATACCGATGTGGAATTAGTATATTACGGTAGGAATAAAACCAATTTCGTTTGGCTACGATCATAATAAAGAAATAGGATTTATCTATAAATAATATAACTTTAAACTACAGTATGACTGATAATTAAATCAAGACAGAGAACAAAAGGACCGCATACTTACTGTAGAATAATTAAGTTGCTCGAAGCTAGCTGGAACAACCTATGAGCGCTTCCCAACAGCGAC
Organism: Pseudomugil gertrudae; assembly: GCA_037177535.1. Taxonomy (NCBI): domain Eukaryota; kingdom Metazoa; phylum Chordata; class Actinopteri; order Atheriniformes; family Pseudomugilidae; genus Pseudomugil; species Pseudomugil gertrudae. The sequence continues at coordinate 2,705,188 of JBAMHV010000003.1, forward strand.
GGAATAAAAATCACGAACCTACGTCAATGTGGATGCAATAGTAAGGTTAACTAACGAAAGAAAACGTTTAAAAAAAACAATATGTTGGACCTTTGCAACCTGACACGAACTAAGGTAACAGTTTGTGCTATTTTATCTCAGGCTACATAACAGAGGCCGCGCGCGACCTTTTCTCTGGATAATAGGCAAGATGGCCGTTAGGGTATCACCGTGGCATTTACTTTGAGATTGGAAAACTACGAAATTGCCGTTAATTATATAATATGAACTGTGTAAATTGAGTTCATTACCAGTTTGAGTCGTTTAGAGAGAATTTATAAAAGTTGTGAAATACAGTGGTCCGGGTCCCGGCTCCGGCAGTGCAGCAACCGCTTTGATACTAAAGCAAAATGGCGGCGATACAAACCTGATACAAACACGGAGGTGGGCCGCTCTGACGGTGCGTGCAAGCTCCAGTGTAAAGATAGTAGATTTGTCCACTCCACGGTCGCTGAACTGGAAATGACGAAGGACGATTTCGGGTCCTTCCTTCAGAGCCTAGTCAATTCAATTCAATTCAATTCAATTTTATTTATATAGCCCAGTATCACAATAAAGTTGTCTCTAAGGACTTCACACGCAGTTCATCACACAACAACAACATAACACAATAAACACAGTAATGACTACACATGGCAAGTTTGGCTTAGACTCTTTTTAAACAGTCCATGAGAACAACACCTTGATTTTTTGGCATAGGGTCTATTTTGTTTATCTTCCCTCAATAAATATTGCAATGACACCCTCACAATGGAATGCAAAACACATTATCATCCCAAACATAACATTGCCATTGATGAGAGGATGGTTGCAACAAAGGCTCACACTGGAATGACCCAATACATGAAAGCCAAACCAGTTAAATGGGGGTTCAAACTGTTTGTGTTGGCAGACAGCTCATATGGGTACACACCAGACTTTGCAGTTTACACAGGCAAGTCACAGTTTTCCTGTGGCTTGTATGTGACACTGTTATGTCTCTTGTAAACGGTCATTTGTAGGTGGTGGATACCACCTGTATGTAGACAACTTCTACAAAACATTGGTGCAAGTGATACATACAGGGAAACCATGAACCCCCCTGGTCTGGTCAGAACTCCCCTGCTCCCTCCAGGACCCTGAAGAGGGTATAGAGCTGGTCCACTGTTCCACAACCAGGACAAAAATCACACTGTTCCTCCTTAATCTGAGGTTTCCACTATCTGATGAACGCTCTTCTACAGGGCCCCTAAATAGACTTTCCCAGGGAGGCTGAGGAGTGTGATCCCCCTGTAGTTGGAACACACCCTCCGTTCCCCTTTTTGAAGAGGGGGACCTCCACCCCAGTCTGCCAATCCAGGGGCTCTGTCCCAGATGTCCACGCGATGCTGCAGAGGCGTGTCAGCCAGGACAGCCCCACAGCATTCAGAGATTTAAGAAACTCCGAAGAATCTCGTCAACTGAAATGAAAAATACTTTATTGATCTCAGAGGGAAATTCGAATAGTAGTTTTTAAATACAAAAAAATGTTAATGAAGGGTCTTCACTGTTCTTGTTGGGATGGTGCCGTCCACACAGGAGTCCATATAATCCGTCATACACTCTGTCAAGCTGTTGATGTCCTCTCCATGAGGACCACAGAGGACACTCCAGTCTGCTGTCTGGAAGCACCATCTCAGAGC
>JBAMHV010000003.1:2717590-2732158 GCA_037177535.1 Pseudomugil gertrudae
CACATCATGATGCTGCCGCCACCATGCTTCATCATCCCCACATCATGATGCTGCCGCCACCATGCTTCATCATCCCCACATCATGATGCTGCCGCCACCATGCTTCATCATCCCTGTTCTGTCCAGTTTCCCTGCTGATGGGAATGTTCCCACATCATGATGCTGCTGCCACCGTGCTTCATCATCCCCACATCATGATGCTGCTGCCACCATGCTTCATCATCCCCACATCATGATGCTGCCGCCACCATGCTTCATCATCCCTGTTCTGTCCAGTTTCCCTGCTGATGGGAATGTTCCCACATCATGATGCTGCTGCCACCGTGCTTCATCATCCCCACATCATGATGCTGCCGCCACCATGCTTCATCATCCCTGTTCTGTCCAGTTTCCCTGCTGATGGGAAGTTCCCACATCATGATGCTGCCGCCACCATGCTTCACTGTTTGTTTTCTTCAGTTTTAGTCTTCTCTGACCAGAAGATCTTCCTCTGGAAGTTTGGAGAGGCTCCTTTGTTCCTTAGTTGCCCTCTCATAGATCCAAGTTTTAGGTTCAGGATTACCTTGTGGTCTCCTTGTAGTCTCTTTGCGTAACATCCTTCTCGTCTGGTCTGGAGGTGGACGGCTGTCTTTCAGCTGGTGGTGGTTTTATATTCTTTCCACTCAGTCATGATGGATCTATCAGAGCTCTGTGGGATCTGAAAGGTTCTTCTTCACATTTTTGTCTCTGACCTGTTTGGAAGTCTCTTTGGTCTTTATGGTGTCTGTGGATTAGAGGGGTTTTAGGACCTTTTTCCCCACTTAAACCACCTCCGTTTTGTCACATTTAATGAGCTGATTTTTCTGTTGATGAGATAATAAGGTCTTCCTCTGTACTTCAGGAACATGTCTTTGGAACATCCTATCCTTTCAGTCTTAGTCTAGCTGGTCAGCTTGTCAGCTTTGGGCTGTGTGCTATGTTTTCCTTCAGCTCTCAGAGGAAGGAGGTTTCCTGTGTGGAAAAAGGATGTGACCACAGCAGGGAATAGTGATAGTCCAGAGAGGAAATTGTAACACGGTACAAGAAAATCTTTCACTCATGGAAAGAGAATAATAATCAGGAGAAAAAACAGTTGTTTTTTTTTTTCATAAAACTCACTCTTGTCATTTTCTGCAGGTCTTCTCCATCTTTGCCTTTGCTACAACTGGAGGTTATTCTGGATCAACTCACTTCAAAGTCAAATGTCCCAACCAGGAACAAGAGGTCACGGCTGTGTTTGGCTACCCGTTCAGGTACTGTAGAAACTTGCAGTGAAACTGTCATCATGTCTGTGTTACTATCATTTATAGGTCTGCATTTAGACCATCGCTGTTTGGATTCTCTTAATTCAAACCTCTGCTCGCATCCATGGATAGTATGCTTTGTTTGAAGCAGTATACATTTCATTGTCACTCCTCCTAGTCACAACCCTCCGGTTTTCCAGCTGACCAAAGAAGCAACTTGTTCACTTGAAAACTGGGTTCTGGTTCATTTGGAAGGGATTCTGGCTCGGTTCTCTTCTACTGTGAAAGCAGGTGGATCAGCCAGTGAAACAGTAAGACAGGAAGTAATGTATACTAATACTGGACAGATTCTCCTCAAAACCGTAAAACCGTGATTTATTATTGCTCCATGGTGCACTTTCAGTGAACAAGACGTTTTCTGTCCTGGCCAATGCATGAGTCACGTTTTCTTCTTCTACTTTTTTTTCTTGTCGTTCAGTGGTCATTTCAGGAATCTTGTCCTCTAATGACCAGTTGTTGTAACTGCACGGTGTCCATGTGGTTTGGTCCTCTTCAGTAAAATTCAGTGTGAAAACAAACCAAACCAGCGGAAGGTGCCGCTTTTCTCTGCATTCCCTGAGCCAATAGGGGAGTAACGGTACAGGTAGCACGCAGCACAGTCTGTAGCCGTTTTAAGATCAGTTTCAGTACATATGTTGTTTGTAGAGGAAACTTTGTAAAAAAAAAAAAAGTTTCTTCCAAAAATGAAGTCAGCAAAAAAAAAAAAACCAAATAAAAGGAACAAATTATTACAAAGATATGCTGTACTTCCTTAAACATAATATAAACAGGCCACCCGCCTTCATTTGTTTTCATCACATTTCAGTAAATAGTGGAAAGTTTGTGGTTTTATCTTTATAAATGTGGCGTGAGTTTACAGCAAGCTGTGATGTTTAGAAGATTTAGTCATTTTAACACAGTAGTGTGTGGGTTCACACTTGCAGAATTCATAGAGGAATAATTCAGCAGTGTTATATTCAGGTTATGAAACGTATGGAACCATTAATTTACATAGGAAAGCATGTCTGAAAGTCCCAACAGCAAAACTGAAATGATCTCATACGAATGATCTGAATAAAACCAGTGCATCTTTAAACTTCTCTCAACTCAGCTTCATTTATTTTCATCTGTATGTGTGTGTGTGTGTGTGTGTGAGAGCCACAACCTAGTTCTAGTGGGAGTGAGCGGGGATACAACAGTGATTGGACACAGACCCAGTAAAAAGCAGTAAATAAAGCTCCAGCTCTAAATGTGTGCAGGACAGAAAGGCAGATTGTCCCATGCTCAGCAGACCAAACGGTTTGGTACTTTACTGTTTCCCGTTGTTAACCGAGTCCCCTTCAGGTTCAAGGTGTGAATGTGTGTCAGCACACTCAGGACTACAGTCGGGTTCCTGCTGTGTGAAAGCTGTTGTTACTCTGCAAAGTGTGTTGGTTTTGTTGTGAGTGAGCTGACTTCTGATTGGATCAGAGTTACTGTGTAGCGTTTTTATCAGTCTTTCTAAAATCTCACTTAATCTTTACTTTGCTTTCCTTGGATAGACCAACATCCCAGGTGAGGCTTGTATAAAATCACACAGTATTAAAACCATCACAGGAACTGGTATAAGTGCTTCCTCCCTTACTTTGTCCCTCCAGATTGACAGACAATCCATATAAGGTTCCCACATGTAACGGCAGTCAAACCAACAGCACCTACCTGCAGGGCGACTTCTCCTCCTCGGCTGAGTTTTTCGTCTGCGTTGGTGTGTTCGGGTTCCTTTATTGCACAGCCACACTGATCCTCTACCTGGGCTACCAGAACCTCTACCGTCAGACCAGCCGAGGCCCCATCATAGTAAGCATACCACTCAAGTTGCATGTGAAACAAGTTACATCCCCCTGATCTCAGCTATGACAGCGCTGATTTATGTTGCAGAGCACGCTTACATGGGACTCTTGCTATTGACGTGTATGTCAACATGCTGTTCTTCCTTTTTATTCTGACCAGGACCTGTTGGTGACTGCTGCTTTTGCCTTCCTGTGGCTTGTGTCTTCTTCAGCCTGGGGCAAAGGTCTAACTGATGTCAAATGGGCCACAAATCCCACCCATCTCATAGAATCATGCAAAGACCACTGTGAAGGAGGAGAATTTCCATCCATGGGTCGTCTGAACGCCTCTGTGGTAGGTCATGTTAAAGTCATTCTAACAAAAATATCCAGCAGAACAATACAAGACAACTGGATGTTTATAAGAACAACGAAACCTAAAAGTCACAGTGGATGTACAATATCACAAAGCATTAAATCAGCTAAAAATACAGTATTTTTCTCTGGTGGGCCGGTTTATGTCCCCAGGTTATAAGTTTGACATCCCAGGAATAAACGGTGCAAGAAAAGAAAAGGTGGGAGAGTTGTACAATGTAGCAGAGTAACAATAGCATTTTTTCTTTACATTTTTATTCAGCTTAAGGCGCCTCTATAAAATGATGTTGTGGGAAATGTGATTGGATTGTTTTGCTGCTCATTGAACGGAAGTGAAATCAGTATGAGAACACTAAACAGGAAAGCCAGCAGCTTTGTAGCAGACAGTCGGACATTTTTTAAGGTTTTTGAACCAGTGACAGGTACCAGCTAGGCTACATTAAAGCAAGAAACAGCCATGTGTGTTATAATGACCAGCTGCTATTTACTATAAAGTTAAATCAGCTATTCAGAAGTTCCAGCCATCATAGATCTCATCTCTGCTGCTTGGATTGGGTTATTTTAACCCATTCAAACTGGTATTGAATGGATTAAAATGTCTAATTAATTATTTGGTTTCATAGCATTTTTAAATTTGTAACACGCATACATACAAACAAAAAAACTCTATTTTCCTATAAATATGTATATAAATATGCATATATAAATGCCAAAACAGTGCTAACAAGTTAAAACCAGAACCTGTGCTGATGAAGGCTCTGGCCGAATCCACCAGGGACCAGCAACAAGATTTGCTGCTGGTAGCCAAGCTCTAAGTCCAGTTATACAGGGTGTCGATAACCACAAGGCTTAAGGTGGTACATCCTCCAAGTCAATTAAAACCCAGTAAGACTGGTTGGGCTACAGGTATCCTTGTAAGGGTTGTTTCACCACCTAGGAGCAAAACCATATCAGTCCTCCTGGATGTGGGCTTTGATTTTTCACCTGACCTGAGCCACCTGTACTTTAAACACACCCTCTGACCCTTGACAGCATTCATTTGCTGTTGCTAAACTGCACGCAGTGTTGGTCTTTAACTATGCCAGCACCACAACATCCAAGGACAAAGGCACTCCTGCTTGATCTGGTTCGTTACCAGCTCAGTTATAAATGAGTCTCCTCCAGACTGCCTTCAGATCAGGCATGTGTTAAATCTGGTGCCTCATTTATAAAACTTTGTGTAGAAGCTCTACACCACAACAGAACATATGGGTGTTGGCACAATGGGGGTTGGCAAACAGCGTGAGGAGGCAGCGCCTTGGTGGGTAGCCACTGTCACCTGCAAGTTATGCCAGCAAAATTACAGATCACAATTAAAGAACTCTTACAATGTGTGATACCATCCAAAGAGCAGCCATCCCCTTCTGTCTGCAGCATGCTCTCCACACCGCTGTGCATCACGATGATGCTCACAGCGCAGCTTTATTTATTAGAACCATATCTGAGTCACAAATAACGTGTACATTAGCTGAATGCACGTTTTTGCTGTTCACACAGAATAAACTGGTTCTCACCAGGATCACAAGGTCCTGGCGGGTCGGTGGATCTAACACTGGACCCAGTTCAGTACATAGATGTGAGAGCACAGCTCAGCCAGTCGTTATCATGGGCCAGGAGATCTTTGTGCTCCTTAAACAATCTCCCATCCTGATCCTGCTAGTGGCATCGTTTGCAAGTAGCACAAGCTCATCCGCTGTGAAGTATTACGCGTGTCACTGCAATATTTATATGCTTACACAGTAATCACAGTTAATGTACCAATAAACACCAGCAATATTTTAATTAGTATAAACATACTGAGCTTGGGTGCTTAAATACATAAATAATACCTCCGTTTTGGAACATGTCTATAATAATCCATGTTTCTGTGTTTTGGATTACAATGATAAATAATAACAAACATGGTATAATGTGGTTTAAATGTATTATCTTATCAGCTGTGCTGGCAGTTTTCTCTCTCCAAAACTGGTCCAAAGTTGGCACAGCGGTCCACACTTTTCTCGGTCACGTTTATTGTTATAAATCCCAAACTTTGCTTAGGAAATTTATAGTATTTTTTACAAGCTTTATAAATCAGGTCCCTGATCTAAACCATTTCATCACCTGGGAGTGGCACATGGTCATCTACCAGAGCAGGCAGCCCCCTCTGCTGGTCACAACCAGATCTCGTCCTGCAGCACTGGGGATGTTTGCGTGATAAACCTGAACTGTACAGACAGGAATAGCAGGTGTCTGAGATGATGAAATGATTGCAGATCAGCGTGTTTATGGTTATTTGTAGCTTCTGAAAAAAAAAACGTCACACAGGATTTTATGTTTCTACAGATTTTCGGCTTTTTGAACCTGATCCTGTGGGCCGGTAACTGCTGGTTCATTTACAAGGAGACGCCGTTCCACAAGGATCCAAACCCCCCAGCCACCATGGAGGAAGGAGGAGCCGCCCCTGTGCCTTAACCACATCACTGAGGGTCCTTAACCAAAGCCATTTTCTAACAGAGAAATGTGTTACGCCCCACAAAGATCAGAAATGGAAACAAAAGGAAGTAAAATATCAGGTCAATTTGAGCTTATAACCCTGGACTTTTCGCTTTAAAATGGTCCCTTTTTTCTGTATTTATCCAAAAGTATTTCTCCAACTCTTTCTCTCAAACATTGGATTCAAATAAACACTAAATGTCTTTGCAGTAAATGGGTAGAATTAACAGAGCCTGGTTTAATATAACTCTGCATGCAGACCTGCAGGGTAAACCCCTGTCAGGGTAAAATAGTTCAGCTAAGGTCATTGCAGACGTATAGGAAGGGGCAGGAAGAGCGTATCAAAGCCTTCTCTTCCCATCATAATGATGGGAACATGCCGGCCTTTTCCGTGTACCATACACAGATATTGTTTCAATACTAATTCAGTCTATTTCCGTTTTAATTTTCTAAACTTTGCTCTGCAACCTGGAAAGTTCTCATTGTGAGCAACGTTTTCAGGTTGCGGCAGCATTTAATCTTTTTCAGTCCAAAGTCGGGCAGAATCTCTACAGCAGGGGTGCCCAGATCCGGTCCTCGAGATCTACAATCCTGCAAGGTTTAGATGCATCCCTTCTCCAACACAACGGAATCAAATAGCTGAATTCCTCTTCTGCAGAGCCAACAAAGGTTGCAGAACGGTAGCTCTCGAGGACCAAACATGGGCACCGTTGCTCTACAGTCACTCTAGGATCTGATGTCCTCGTATGTTTAGTTCCCGTCTGGTCACCAGTTCATTCAGGCCGCTCTCAACGCTAAAAGACCACTCCGTGTTTGAACAGTCTTTTGAATAGTGAGATAATGTTTATTCACATTTTTTAATTATGTTAATCTATCTGCTGCACATTTGCTTTTCAGGATAAAAGTTCTGGTGTTCAGCTTTTCTCTCCTTTATGCAAACTAAACGTGTCAAATGGTTGTGGAACTTAGTTTTAGTTGAGTCATGATGAGTGGTTTTTCACATTAGGAGATAAAACATGTTCTACGTCCTACTTGTTACACCGTACATGTACGTTGGCATCATTATGTCCAGCGTTGTGGGTTTTTTTTATCGCAGCTTTTTGAGCTTGCTGTCAGCCTGTTGCCTGTTTGCATTGCACTATAATGATTCAGGCTGTGCGAAGCAGAATGAATACAATGATTTTCACTGCGGGGAAAATTTAAGGGGCTGTTTTGTGAAAAGTAATATATCCGTTTGAGAACACCCAAGTTTGATTTATTGATTTTAATGATGAATCTTTATTTAGAGCATCATAAGTTGATTGTTCATGTAATGATTGACAATGAACTTGATGTATTTTATGTCATGTTGGTGCAAAAAGAAAGAATGTTGTTGTATGCATGAAAACATGAGAGCTGCACAGCTACTGGATTCTGTCTCTTTTCTTAAGCTCACCATACAGCAGTAGGTTTATAAACTATATCTACATTCATTGAAAGCTACTTCGTCCACCTTTTTTCCTATTTTGTGCCCTAAAACCATAAAATTACATGAGTTTGTGATATTGTCGGTTTACACAAGAAACAACTTTGAAGATGCAAAAATATTTAGTACCATCTAAAAATGAGGTTTTCCTAAAGAAAGCCTCATTTAAACCGTCACCATCTGAATTAAGGCTCAAATGGTTCCACTAACACATTTCAGCTGCATCTAATCTGCTTCATCCAGGCTTACGTAGCCCAGCTGTGTGAGTACCTGCTGCATCCTTCCCTCTCATCATCAGGTCAACATAACACCAGCTATATCTGACATTATGTCCATGTTAACATTCTGTTAACATGGACATAAGGATGTTTTAATGGATTCATTACAGTGAGGACTAAGAGGTTTACTGTAATCGGGAGCATACCGAGCATGTTACTGCTTCACTGTCTGCTTGTGTGTAGACAAGTTCAGGTGATTTAATAATGTATTAAATACATGCCGTGTATTTTTAGAACTAAATTATGTAACTGCTCAAAAGACTGTTTATTATTGAAAATTAAAAATGAGCCTACATCATCGCAGGCATTATAGATTACTTTGTCAGCACTTTTAATCTGAAGCAACATCTGAGAGCTGTGACGGGTCAGATGTCGCCTCTGTTTACATTGAAGATCCACCAGGTAATGACAGCCTCCAGTTTGAGATTAACTGCTTAGGAGTATCTTGATGGAGAGGTTCACAAGCAGCTCCTGAGAACCTGCTGCTCTAAATCCTACTCGGCTCCATGTTGGATTCTTCAGCACCAACCAGAGCCAGAAAAGAGTTCCTGTGTAGTGGAAAACATCTGGCTTTATTCCAGTAGGCTACCTAAAAATCCCAACCAGCTGATCTACTGCACAGAGGTTCTGATCGTGGCCGCACAGCAACGGGAACTGAGCGCAACGGTTCCTGCGATTTATTCGAACCTGCTTCTTGGAGCAGAGGTAACGGTTCCTCGTGTTTACACACCATGTAGATGTTTATCCCTCTATGATCGTCACAGCTCTTCCTTTATAGGTTAACTTGGCTATGTCAGAAAGGAAGGACCATTAAACCAGTTAGTGTGAGGTAAGTGATAAGGTTAGAGGTCATGTGGAAGCTGTAATAGGTCTGATGGTATTGCCTGCTGGGTTGTCACTTGTAGCTATGTAATGCCACTGTACAGGACATGTCTTTCTGATTCGTGTCACATGGTTTGCTACAAAAAGTGTAAAACCTCTGTGTTGTGTATGTAGCCAAGGACAATTCTAATATCTGTAAAAAAAAAAAAAAAAGACAGTATCTACTTCAATGTCCATTTCATCTCTAGTGAGTTCAAACATCTCCACAGCTAAAACTGCTGCACAGTCTGGGTACTATGTGTGCATGTTGTCGAGCTCATTAAGACTGGCACATAATAAAGCCTGTGTGCCACTAACCTTTGCCGAACAGGGTTCTGAGGTACGCCTCTGCTCTGATCGCCATGGTGGATGCATCTGAGAACATGCACAGGTCTTTATTCACAGCATCGCTTTGGGCTTACAGCAGGTAGCATCTCTGTATCTCTAGATGCTCCAGATCTTTTAAGGAGTTTCTCCAGTTCCATTCCTTTTCCCTTTCTGCAGGAAGTGGTTCATCCCAGTCGTTTTGCTCCGTGGTAAGTTCACAGAGGAGAGCTTTTCCCTGCATGATGATGAGTGACACAAAACTTAGTGGGTCGTATAAACTGTTGACAGTGGCCAGCACGCCTCTCCTAGTGTATGGCTTTTGCTCTGTACTGACGTGAAATGTTAAGCTGTCACTTTTCAGATTCCAGATGATTCCTAAGCTGCAGAGGTATATTGCCCAACTCTAAATCAAAGCCTTTTAAATTTGCTCTTGTGGTCATTGAGGGCTATTTTGTTCAGTTTAAGTCTGACTGCACCAACATGTTTTGTGTATTTGTCAGCATCTTGACAGCTTCCTCTGATGTTGCTGTGGATACAAGTCTATCATCTACATAAAAATGTCTCATAATGAACTGCTTTTGCATCATGTCCATGTTCTTTTGCACCCTCAGCTGCAGCTACAGCTGCAATACATGCTAATTTCAAGCTAAAGTCTATTAGGCTCATGATTTGCTTAGATTTTACAAAAAAAATTACACATATGCAACACTAAATACACCCAAAAATGAATACTTTCACATTTTCATACCTACAGACACATATTGTCCAAGGCAACAATCGTTTTTAAGAGAAAATACAAGCTCAACACACAAACGACTTGGCCATGTGGGTTTGGCATCTTTATTTTTACACGTGCTTACCAAAATAAAGCAGCATTGTAAAACCACAAGAAGGCTCTTTAGACTAATGTATAACCTTGTATTATTCAGTTAAAACCTAAATGTAACTTTATAACGGGCAGAAGATAGGTGGTTGGAAGGATGGCATAATAGTTAGTGCTGTTTGATATTACCCTATAAAAGCATGTGGATAAAATGTTCAGTCCAAGTAAAAGAAGCCCTGAGGAACTCCTTTACTTCCTCTGGTGTGAGAGGAATCTCCATTAGATAAATTTGACTTAAACCAATCTTTTTAGTCAGAATAATGTGTTCAAGTCTCTGTAACAAAATATTATGCACCACTGAGATCCACCAACACAAGTTATTGTCTAAGTAATCCTATCAAGATTGTTTTTCGCATTCACAATTGATATTCTTGAACACAAATAAAAGAATAAAGTAAACAAGTGATCTCACCAGGTCCCACAGGAGGCCACAGGGATGTTGTGCTTCTATGCTGAATTGTATGCGTCTTCCAGAGCTGCTCTAAACTGCTGTGAGGCTTAATCACTTACAGGGATTAGGAAAACAGGATGTGTTCATGTGTGCTGACTTCTGATAACCAAGTACAGACTCTCCTGGTAACAGTAACAAGATAAAACACAGGACCCTGTTAGATCATATTCAGAGACGATATTTCAGATTTGACCGTTTTGTTTTTGTTTTGTTGGATATCACAGGACCACTGTGTGAATACTAAACATCCTATTGGTTTTTACATCCAGTTTCCAGCAATAAAATTGCACGTGAGCCCAGCCATGGAGTATTATTTTGTTTCAAGTGATGATGGCAGATTGTCAATCATGATGGTGATGTTTAATATTTTACGGGCTTAATGAAGTTTCATGAATATTATGTTTTATTGCACTTATATTTTATCATATATTATTTACTTTATATAATTTGATGTATTATTCTATATCTAATTTTTTTTTTTTTTAAAAAAGTATTTTATAATATTTTCAATAAATTTACTTATTGATTTTATTACAATTGTGCAATCATTTCATTAAATATATAGGCTACTTTGGGGAATTAAAAAAAAATTTCATAATGCCTTTGTAGTAAAGATAATAATGCACACTGCATAATTATATTTACCTTTAGGTAGAATTATTACAGATATCAATGACAAAGTACCATAAATGAATGGTACTATGTCAACCATGTCTTCATATGACATATAAAGTTAGGAATGGCTGGTTTAACGTGTAAATTTATTGTCTAAAATTTTCACAGAATTGAAAAAAAATGTCAAGAAAAACTGTTTGTTAACAATAACCCCCCTAACTAAAACTGATGTCATAATGATGTTTAAAGTTGTAAAAGACGATGTATGTAAATATTTTACTGGTTTAATGTAGGTTCTTTCATATTATGATTAATTTATTTCAGTTTATTATATTGCGTTAAATGTATTTAAATTGTCTTACACTAACAGGTAGAATACTTATTTTATCATTAAACATTTATCTTCACTTCATGTTATTTACTCAATGTATTTTATTATCTTTTATAATGAAGCATTTTATTTTGTTTCAGGTATCTCGATCCTCTTGGGATCGTGAATTCATTTAAAAGAATAAACTATCAGCATTAGTAGTAATACTGTTGATAAAAAGCCATTTGTTTATCCACAGGAAAATGTCCCTGTTGTTAAAGTCCTCTGCTACTTTAACCCTTAGGAACGCGCACGCAGGAACTTCCTAGCTAGTCGCGAACGCGAGGTATGACGTAAGTTACTTGCCGCGCAGTGATGATGGCGGTGCGTGAACGCGCAGTAAAAGTAATGGCTGCTCTGGATCGGCGGGTGCCTAGCCTCGATGATTTCGTGGGTCAGAGCTGGAGTGCCTGGGCTGACTGGGCCGGAGTGAAAGCGGCGGACGGTAAGGAAGCACAATGTCGCAAACACTTGCTTCTACGAAGCCATTTAGCTAAATCAGCGCGGTTAATTTTCGTGGAAACGGAGGACGTAGCTAACCTTGTTACCCAAACAAAGACCCTGCCGGGTCCTAGTGCTGGGTGGGTAACATGTTGCTTTATAGCAGGTTGCTTATACATGCGATGTCTTCTTGATAAAATTAAGTGTTAGACGTAAGACAGGCGATTTATGGGGTGTGTTGTACTGCTCTGCCAGGCACATGAGCTGCCAGCGCTCAGAGATGCGTTAAGCTACTGCGAAAGCAGTCGGGTAGCAGTGGCATCAGAGCGGAAGGAGGCTAGTGAGGGTGGCTGGGCGACCAACTTCTCATCGCGGACAGCTAGGCTAGCACGGCAGCCAGTGTTAGCATGCTAATGCTAGCAGAAGGAGGATCATAGTAGACACCGGTGACGGAGGAGGAGTCTGGTGCTGCTGCCACCATCTAAATGCTGGCCCAGCCTTTCATATTAGCCAGCGTTACTCTGTGTTCTTTTAGCTTAATCCTGATATTCCCTCATGATTAGCATCCTCGCTGTCTCTTATGTACACCTACAAATATGTCTTTATCTGACACAAATTATTACTTCAATAAAAAGTCCCCCTCTCTCGGTCAGTTTTACCCATCTACGTTGACTTATTGTCTAACATCCTCCTCAGTGATAACACTACCTATAACTATGAAGAAAGTATTCATCTTCTACACAACACATGTAACAGGCAAAACCACTGTTTGCCCAAAACCAGGTCCTCCACATAACCCAGAACAATGACCTATTAGAAAAAAGTATTATTTCAAAGGTAAGATACTTTTTCATTTCAAACTGGAGGTACTTTGCTTTTTTTGTAATGCTAGTCATCATAAATAACTTTTTAAAGATTTAATGTGATGTTTCAGGGCCTGAGGTGGATGACTGCAGCAAGAATGGCAAAAAGGCTGCAGAGGCGATGTCGCTCAGTAAAGAGGGTAAGTCATGGGCGACATGACAGACATCATTGGCTTCACTGATCTGTTTAAATGACCCCAGCAGTCATTTTGACACAGATCAGAGGGGTTTTTTTTTTGGTTGCTGTAGCTCAGGAGGAAGAGTTGTCATCTACTTAGTGGATTGATTCCTGGTTTCCTTTGACTGTATATCACAGTGTCCCGGCCCAAGACATTGAACTCCAACTTTGCTCCTAATTAGGGCTACACAATAAAAAGAGCAACATGTGATAACACTGGTTAAAGTTATGATGACGGTGGGATTTGCCATGGTGAGGGTTTAATCTTTTCTCAGACATAAGTATTGTTGTTTTGAACTGGGTTTTAGGGACTCTTCTTTGTGGTTGTCAGCAGATATTCTCTATGTCCTCCTGGTGGTTGCCACAAGTATGGCATTTTTGCAGAGTTTCTATATTGGTTGTGTGGCATCTTTTTATATAACTGAAATGGCTTCAAGTAGCTAATGTGCTGTTTTTTTATCTACGACTTCTTTGGCATCCACATTCTTACTGCTCATCTTTGCTACCTGCAACCATCACAATGCTCACACTCTGTGCTTTATTTTCTAAGCATTAAGGACAAACATGGAGCTGGATCAGATCCGAGCAGGCTTTGGTTGATTATATTTTTATACAGTCTATGTTATATAGCATTAGATCTTACTAATATATTGTGTAAAAGTGTTCTGAACGGTCAGTATGGCTAGATAAGTAGTGTTTCAATACCACTCATCGTCTTGGTCATAGAACCATCAGGTGAAGTGGAGCAAAATGTACTATAACTTAATTTATACTTCCTTAAGCCCAGCCCCCGTGGTTATTTTTGCTATGGTTGGCAAGCTTTTTACTCATCATTTTTCTTCTTAAAAAATACATATAGTGGCCCTGTGATGGACCGGACGACCGGCCCGTGGTGTACCCCGCTTCTCGCCCATAGCCTGCTTGGATAGGCTCCAGCTACCCGCGACCCTGAATTGAATGAAGCGGTGTGGAAAATGGAAATTAAAAAACTCAAGAATTTCTCATCAATTTTCAGTTGAAGATATTCCAAAGAAATCTATTTAACATTTGTGGAGTAATAGTTGGAAGTATTGGAAAGAAGTAAACATAAAGAACTGCAATATGCTTTTTAGAAACGCATCTTTTATCAGCGGAGCGATGTTGACTAACAACGCATTAAAGTCAACGCAAATGCTCACCATAGAAAGTGCGAGACTCGGCCTTGACTATTCATGTTCAAAACAACCTTACAAAGGAATAACGATGTTCTTGCATTGCAGATTAAGGCTGTATTATTTCATTTTAAGCTAACTTTAATGCATGAATTTGTATATATTTCGGTATGTTAGGTTTTAAATAGGGTTGGTCCTTTAATATGTTAATTATGACTGATTACACTGATGCACACAGTTGACCTCCGTTACTAATTTGGCAAATAGCACTATATTTAGTGAGTGTATTTAAAGAAAAAACAACTATCAATAAGTCTGTTGACTTCTTTGGTGATATTGGATACTTTTGGTGAATGGAGTGAAAGGATGTGTAGTTTATTCTGTTAGCAGCATCAGCTGCTGTGAAAGCGCCTTCCCGTCCAGAACAACACAAGAGGCTTAGTCTCTATGGCCAGCTTTAAGCTGCAGAGCAGCAGGTGATCATCTCTGCTGCATGATCAGACTGAAGTTGATCCAGGTTTACTGTCAGATATTACTAATAAAGAGTGTAGGTCCTTTAAAGTGCTCCAGATTACATGTGTTGAAAATTGGGGTGCCTCAGGGATTGATGCTCAGTCCTCTTCTCTTTTCACTCTACACCTCCTCACTTGGTGCAGTTATATGCTCTCATGGCTTCTCCTACACTGC
>JBAMHV010000003.1:2788657-2799723 GCA_037177535.1 Pseudomugil gertrudae
ATGTAGTGTTAGCTATGCTTGCTAATGCTAACAACCTAGTAGCCAAACAAAGCGGCCACGTGACCTGCATTGTCCTGTAATGAACGAAACTTTTTATATCTTTTAAAACAGAAACGTTATCCTTGTGTTGTGCATTTTTAAGCATTAAAACTATTAGTTTTTCTGTATTTAATAGAGTTGATGGACCATATGCCCGTGGCATGCAGTTCGTCTGGTATTCCCTCTTCATCCTCGTCTTCCTCCAGTTCAGGTAAACAATGTTGCTGCTTGCTGAAAGAATAACTTCATAAGAGTTTCATAACATTTATGCACTTTGTTTAAGGCATGTTGTGACAAAATATACACACAGTTTGAATAGTCCCTTCTTCCTGATTGTGGTATCATGTAATAATTCAACTAGAAACTGATTATTATTATTGTTGTTTACAGCAAAAAGAAAAAACTCAGAACTGCTGGAATTTTTGGAGCGTTCTGAGAAACAGTGGCGGGAGGACAGGAGGAAGGACATGGAGCTGGACAGGCAGTTCACCAGGGCTGTGATGGAGTCGTTTAATGCCCACAGTGAAAAAATGCTTGGACTATTGGAGCGCATAGTCACAGTGATCGAAAGAGAAGGAAAACAAACATAGTCATGTCTAATTTTCTTTTGTTTTACTTTATATTAATAAAGCCTTCTATTCAAGCAGTGTTTCCTTTTTGATTTGTTTTGCATGATGACACAAGGATCAAGTTTCAAAATCAACATTTGTCAACAATTCTCAAAATAATACAGGAACAAGTACAATCATAATCATATCTTATGTCCTCTACAGAGGTGTAATGTATATTCCTGTAATCATAGCAATTTCATAAAGACACAGGTACAGATTACAAGTTAATCTTTATTAGGTACATGTATGAGGTTATGAACAATGAATGGAGATAAAACACAGTTATTGCTCCTCACTGCTGACCTGACATCAGACCCTTCAGCATTGGTATTTTCAGGTACAGCTTGTACATGAGGCTGGATGTGCTCGTGGATGTATTGAAGCTCAAAGTAGTCGCTGTGCTCCTCACAAATATTGTGCAGGTCTGGAAGGTGGATGTACCCAGACGATAGGACATCTTCGCATCCCAATCCGTCTTAACTGCATCTAAGAAAAACAGACGTAAATGTAACAGCATTTGCGTGGTCAATATATATCCAAAAATGTACAGTCAATGCTAAGTTAAGCTAAATCTTGTAGCTAAAAACGGCAACAGCTACATCATAACATTAGTTATACATTTACCTTCTATTTTACTTTATTTTATTATAGTTTCTTTTTGCATGCCCTTAAGTTTTTAACCTTTCAATGCTGCTGGAACTGTAAATTTCTCTTGGAGATTAATAAAGTATCTATCTAGTTTAAATAGTTACCTGTCTTAATCGTCATTCACGTTCTTTGCGTTTGACTTTTATACGATTGTAAAAAGTCCATAAAAAGCGGCCAGTCCACCTTCGATGATCGGCATATATTTGGAAGACCAGAAGCAGAAATTGCAGCTCACACGCCTCCATTGTTTATGATTCTGCAGTCTGTGTCCAACCGCTTACTTCCTATTCCGGATGGGGATACGTATTACGCACGGAAAATGTTTAAGATGACGTAATGACGCAGAACTGATGAGGCACTTTCAGTGGAAAACAAAACCGGTTTTTCGGAAGCACTGAAGCTGAACCAGAAATGCTCTGGCTCAAGAACTGAACTAGAACGGGAACCAGCCTGGTGGAAACTGAACTTGGGCACCCCTGCTCTCGCCCATAATCTTTTCTCCATCGGTTTTATAGCTTAAACCTTCTGACTTCTGCATAATACACCTGTTATTTGAAGTAATCTTATGTGGGGTACAGTTACATTTGTAAAGCCTTTCCTAAACCACTAACCCCTGCACATGACATTCTGGAGGAAGTGTCTACTCCTCAGCAAGCATCCTTGATCCAGTGCGTCGGTGTGTGTTTAACCTCTTCCTCGTAGATACCTTCTTTTGTTCTCGTGGCATTACACCTGCTGTATTTTCCTGCAGTGTGGTGGTCTGCTTTCCCCAGCTTGCATTGGACAGCTGTTAGTGAGCACACAGATACAACCTTCCACTTCCAGCTGTGCTCTGTCCACAGGAGCAGCGCCATCTAGTGGCAGCCGCAAAGAAAAATAGTAACTGAAGAGATCTTTATAAAATGTGTTGCAGCTCCAAAAGGAACAGATACAGAATCTATAATATTTTTACTTCTACACAAATCCAAAGCAGCTATTTTTAGTTTGAGGTGTGAGTAACTTTAACTGGTTTACAGTAAACTCAACTGATATCACTGGATTGTTATATAAATATAGCTGAAACTAGTAATTACATACCGATACAGGTGACCCGCATAGCTACCGAGATGGTTTCTCCTCTCCAGATGTTTTTAGTTTAAGTCTTGTTTCTAGTAGAGTTCAGGTAATTATTAACAGCTTAATCTGTAAGGAGAGCGGTTCAGACAAAGACACGTTTTCGTGCAAAAGTAATGTTTAATACAAATAATGTCATGCCACAGGTCACCGTCACCCTGAAAAGATTCAACCCGTTATAAAATAAACACCCAAAGCCAACAATGGATTCAGCGGGCTGTGTTCACAACCTAACGACTACCCAGCCCAAACAGAGGAAACTAAAACGAGACCGTAAAAACAGTGATGAAAAAAATCATAACTTCTCCTGATCCACACATACAACCATGGTCCTGGGAGAGAAGAAGCACCTGCCACCCCCGAGCCCTCCTCTCTTCCTCCCTCTCATCACAAAGCACGATGAAGCATATGGCACAGAAAAGTCTGGACTAAAGAAAACAAAGCAGCAGTGATGTGCTCGTAGATGCACTGCATCTAACTGCTGGTTATTCCTTTGTACAGGGCGTGCTTATCAAAGGAATGCCCCCTAAAATTCACATCATCAGGATACTGTGGAAGCCGTGGAGGAGGGGAGACGTCTGTGGCGTCTGGGAGACCAAGCAAACGGTGAAAGTGTCGGGTTTTTGTGTTTACATTTTTCAGCATGTCATGGTTGTGATGTGAACAAACCTGATTATGAGACTAAAACACACAGAACCAGAACATTCTACCAGGTCGCAAGCTCTTTTACAATCTGGATGTGCAACACAATCACAAAGGGGAACAAAGAAACACACGTTTCTCTCTTTGCTATGCCTGGTCCGGACCATGAACTGGCTGCAATGGGCACTGCTTGGGGAGGTTGGGTTGGCCTGCACAACCTTTTCTCTATTTGATGGAAAGTTCCTGAAGAAGACGCCTTGGACAATGATTCGTTTTGAATGTATGTGTGTTCATGTGTGTGTGCCTCAGTTAATGTGTGTGTGAGGGGAAAAGGGGGGGGGCATTACAGCAGCAGGAGCCTCAGTTGCTGTACACCTGGCCTTCAGGTGGTTGTGAGAGGCGGTTGTTCTCTTTCGTCATCATGTGCTGTCTGAGCTCCTGCAGGACCGTCCTGATGTTGTAGGAGTTTTTCCACCGACACAGCGATGACACCGACTTTATGTCCACCTGATGGGAGAGAGGAAGGAGTTAGATCTTCATATTTTCTAATTAACAGAGCCTCAGGGGAGTTTCTCCTCTTTATTAAATGAAATATTTCACACACTCTGCGATCAGGTTTACCGTACATCAGCAAAAAAGCATCTTGAACACACAACGTGTTCTAACCATGAAGACCACACCGTGTGCCACTCCTGCAGCTAAGAACAGGAAACTGAGGCTCAGTTCACCCCCACTGGACAATAGAAGCTGCTGATCTCATTATTGTCCATTTTAGCTCCACGTTTACATGGTAGGGTCAGAATTCGGTGGAAACATCATGCAAACATGGATCCATGTTGCCTTGGATCAATGCTTTAGTGGTGGTGTAGTTAGATTCTTGGCCTGATTGGGTCATTTTAGTACCAACACGGCATGTTTTATCCACCACAGTCTACCTGTGTACTGTAGCTGACCATGTCCATCGTTTTACGCAGCATCTGTGTGATTCTATTATATCAAACAGGAAATGTTTGCAAAACCTTGTTGAAACTCTGACACACACAGACGATTCAGACAGCTCTGAAGAGAAAATGGGTTCAGCCGAGTAGAGCGTTGGCAAAAAGAAAAAAAAAAACATAAACTCAAACACAAAATCAGATGCAATATTATAACCACAACTCCAAACAGGTCAGAACACACATCGTGGTTTCACAGGATGGTGAACTGGTCAGCTTCCAGTCCAGACAAAGCTTAAAACGAAGGATCAGGCCTGCTGATCAGCTACAATCCAACATGAGACCAGAATGGGACCACATTCCTCTCCTGAGTGACAGCAGCTGGTCTCCTCACCTCCCAGATGTTTAAAGGAGAGGTGATGCTACGCAATGCAACACACCACCCAGAGGAACTTCTTACAGACGAGTTGCTGCCACCGGGTTCAAAACGAGCTCGTATTTACCATTAAATTATATAATGTGTCACTTTTTAACATCTAACCTGCTGTTTATGCTCTACTGAGAATACAATTTGTGAAGATGAGATTAGTAAATCATTGCATTCTGATCTTATTTAGATTAAAACAGTGTGCCACCTTCGTTGGTATGAGGGTTTTTCATATAACCACAATAAACGGATGTAAACATAAGCTCTACGAAGATGATTGTGGACACTCACCAGGCCAGTCGAACTGTTCACCCCGGTCAGGTTGATCTTGTTGACAAAACGGACATGAGGCGGATGTTCTGGGTATCTGGGTCCACAGTCTATTTTCAGGCTGTAAATCTTCCCTTCATAAACAGTCTGAAATAGACAACAGATGAGTTCTGTTAAAGACAGAGCTGATTTATTGAATAAAACAGCCCAACTTCATGCTGAAACCTCCAGACTTCAGGTATGAGCAAAGCTGTAAAGAGACCGTCGTACCTGAATATTTATAACGAGCCTCAGGACAGCATTTAGTGATTGCCTTTTTCCTTACAACCTAAAGTATTTTCAGTAGATCTGTGTCATTTTTTTTTATTAAAGACATCAAAGTTACAGGAAAAAATCTAATTCTGTGCCAAGGACCTCAGAAATGATATCCCTGACCTGTTATAGCCGGAGCATTGGACAGGACCAGACGATATGGCAAAAGCCACAAACACACACATTCCCTACCCTAACGGTGGACCAGTTTACCAACCCTAAACCAACAATCCCATCAAAAACCAAAGCACCTTCTGTACAAATAATAAGCTTCTTCAGTGGTATGTATTCATGGGTTGTGGAGGAGCGTACCTTGGCAGGGCCGATGATCATACCGTTCCAGTGAGTTAGCATCATGTCATCGTCGTCTGCAAGGCCCCAACTCACCGTACCATCCCCACCACCTTTCTGCCCTTCTTCCAGTTCCTCTAGCAGCCGAAAGCTGCGAGGAACTACGATACCTTTCAAACACACGAAGAGAAAAGTTAAAACCAAATCCATGTGTTGCCGGGAGAGCTTAACCATCATGCTAAATGATTAGCATGAATACAAGTAAAAAAGCTCAACTTAATCATAACAGGAATACCAATGAATCATCAAAGCACAATGTATGCAGTTAATAATGTTGAATATATAAATAATATAATACAACAGTGACAAAATGTAAATACATTTCAGGAATAAGAAGTGTTTGTGTTTGGAGCTGTGGATGTACATATGCAAATGAGCCACTTTCCACTTTGTTAGGATATTTAACGTACATCAGTGTCACAGGATCTCAAAACTTTTATATTTTATTACTGAAATTTTCCTTCCTGAATCTCATTTAGCTGCATCTCTGGGTTTATAAACCTACATTTCAGTTGAAGAGGATTGTTGCATTTACAAGTTTGCAAACGTCTGGCGGAAAGAAATGTTAAATGATGTTGGGAACATTCAGAAATAGGAAACAAAAGATGGACAGAATGTGACAGGAGAAGAAATACAATGAGCCAAACAGGTTTCATACTCCAGATAAGTAGTTATGACGCAGCTGACACAGATTTAGTTATTCAAAGACTTAATGATTCATTCATGCGGCTAACGCTGAAGCTAACCACGAGCGGCACCGCACAGAGGCCGAGGCTAACCAAACAAACTCCGGGTTAATCCCACATGTATTGTAAGCATTTCACTCATTTATCACGTTTCCTAATAAGTCTGTGAATCAGTGACAACGACATTCTGCTGCCGACGACCCAAACACCGAGGGCAAGCTTAGACTTATCGTTTGTTAACCAGCGTTTGTAGCGACAGCGTTTAGTTTTACCTACAGACACAAAACAGTTCAAACTTCACTGAAGCTCTACTCTAAAACTGTTCAGCTGTCCTGGACATAGACTGGTCTGCTAGAAGTTCCACACATTACGAAAAACCAGCGATAACAGGCAGGCAAAACTGTTCGTAGAGTGAAAGTACCTGATCCGACGGCAGCCGCCATCTTTTTCTTTACGTTACGGAAGCGCGTCCAGTGTCACTTCCGGGTACGTGCTACCCCACCCTCACCAGTCTATGACCCCCAATGAGAATGGATCAGTCTATGGAATGAATGAATGAATCAATGAATCAATGAGTGAGTGATATTTCTAATAAGATTTATATTTCAATAAATCTGAGACAGAGGAAAGTTTCCCTATGATGTTTTCTTAGCCTGTCTTCTAACTTCTCCAACTGAAGAGAAGCAGCCGGTCTCTTTCAACATAATTGAGACCCAACACCTCACAAAAGCACTTTTTCTGCTCCCCTTTTGTTTTTCAAGGACCAATCATATCCCAAAACAACTGTGGTAACAACTACAACCCTCTGCAGTTAGCATCTGCTAAATGATATACAACACGGTGCTACAAAGTTGTTCCTCATGGTGGCTTTTTTTGTTTTTAACGTGTCTGTCCAGCATCACAGCAGGCAGAATGATGGTCTGGCTGCTATATTGTGCTGAGCAATTTTGCTTTGCCAAGAAGATCTTCATGAATATATGTATATACCGAGATCCTCTTGATAATCAGAATTATTTATTTATTTTTATTTTTGCTGGACCGACTGGAAAAAATAGAAAGAAAAAGAAAACACAACCCCAACAGAAGAAAGAAAGACACCACAAAAGAAGAAACTGCAATCAAACCTCAAGGTCGCTTTCCGGCAGGTTGTGATGTTCCCTGTTCTGGATACCCCTGCAGTGTATTTATATGTGTTATTGACATTGTCTTTGAGTTGATGTTGTTGAACTGATATGGTTATTTTAGACAATACATTCTTTAAGAGTCACTCTCACCTATTAAACGAACATCTCCTTCATCTAACATGGAGCCTTTTGGACTTCCAGCACTCTCCCTAACTAATACAAAGAAGCAACTTGGACATATTAATTTGTTTTTCTTGTATTACATGTTGTAACAACATGCTAACCATTGGGACTATATAGACAAAACAACAACAACAACAACATGAAACCATATTTCCTGGTCTCCATGTCAATGGCAGCCATCTTGTGGCGTCCTTCTTTCCACAGCAACAGTGGCCATCTTGTGACTGCATGGTGAACTCCCCATTCTATCACACACACACGCTCCCACACACACACACACACACACACACCCACCCACACACACACACACAGTCACCCTGTTTTTATTTACTAACATCTGTGTAGCGTGTTCAACAGCAGTGATTACAGTGGAAGTGACTGGTATCACTGTACTTTAATAACTGTATTGTTATGATTTTAAAGGCGAGGTTGTGTGATTATTGTGTGTGTGTGTGTTGTGATAATTGCTGCTTGTGAAGGTTTGTGCTCTGATTCATATCTATCATTTTCTGCTCTGTGCAGATTGACACATAAAGAGGAGATTACGGTGTAATGATTGGTCCTGTTCAGTGGTGCTCCGTTTATATTGATACTTTACTTTGTCACTAACTGTTTGCAGACTGATTAATAATATTAATAATGGTAAATTAACGTACTTATATGCCACTTTCTGACTCACTCTCATAAACAGACACATCAGGAAGCAATGAGGGGTTCACTGCTTTGTGCAAGGCATCAGGGAAAGTATGGAATCAATCCCTCGACCTTCTGGTTGGTAGAAAACTACATTTCCTCCCCTCTGAGCTACAGAGCTCTAAATAATGAGTCAGATTTGTTCTTACCGAGATGCTGTGGGTCAGACTCGACACTCTGCCCGGCCGGTTTTGACCTGGCACCATACTGTATCTCCTGCATAGGATACTTTTTACAAAGTGGAATTGCCACAAGTTTGCGACAGTTAGCATCAAGAGTTTAAAGTCAGCTGTTTTTTCTGCAGTGCTTCTATAGGAAGTGTCTCAGTTTGAGAGAAGTTGATAATGAACCCACCAGAGGAGGGAAATGGTTGCCCTCTGCCCCCTCTCTCCTCCCCCATCCAGACCCTCTATTCTCATCCCAACCAGCCTTTTCAGTGTGTGTGTGTGTGTGTGTGTGTGTGTGTAAAGTGAAGCTGAATGGCTCAGTGTTTGTCTCCAGGCTGTGAATGCAGCGTGTTGCCCTTGACAGACAGGCATGCTCATTCATGCTCTGCTCTCCTGTTTTCCAGCTACTATCTCTGCCATTCTGGAAGGAATATTACTTTTTACAAACAATCAATCCCTTCAAGGTTTGTAAGAAAGAGTATCAAATCAAATCATAATCACATATTAAACTGATTCCCTGCGTTGGGACAGTCTTCACTATTCGCCTACGAGTTCCTCACGTCTTCCTCGTCCGCTAACACGACTTTAACCCTGAGATAAATATAAAACTAACAGGAAGAAATCCCCCATTCTGGGACTTTGTCCACAATTATCTACTTTTTGTTGGTGTTAAGTTTATTTGTGGTTGTTGAATGCAAACAAACCAAAACCACCATAAATATGTATATATGTATAAAACAGTATTACAGCATAAATACATGCAAATAAAATGTATGTTCTTATAATGCATCCAGGAGTCAGCATTGTGGGAATTATAAGAACGGGATGTCTTGAACAATAACTGTGCAAATGTTAGAATTATTACATTTCCTCAAGTTTTTACCTCAAAAATGTTAGTTTTTATCCATGTAATTCTGTTTAAAGGGTTAAATCAGAAATATTCCCAGGACGGGAAGCATATAATACAAGTTTTACTAAACATCTGATACTCTAGCTGCTCTGAGAGGAGAATGGATGAATATCTCTGGGATTGTTCGGAGTAAAATGTTTTCTCTGCCCAAATATAGTGGAGGTGAAATCCCTTTCATGCACCTTTAGGTCATCACACAGCTGTAATAACTATAAAGATGCGTGTTTGCACACAAACACTACAGAAAGAGCTTTAGCAGGAGTGTGTGAAGTGAATGACAGGGAGGGATGCACGTTTCCTGTTGGCCAGAAGAGGTCTGCAGAGCCTCAGTCAGCAGGTCTGCAGAGCCTCAGTCAGCTCCATGGTCAGCTCCCTGCAGGCACACCATGCATTCAAGGAAATACTGCAATGAAATAACTTTAAAATAACTTGTTGATCATTACCAAAAAAAAAAAAAAAACAGATTAATAAACATCTGCAGCATAAATTGCACATCTGTGCAAACCCTAAGTAAATAATAAATATATATTAAAAAGTCCCCCATGACCCTGTTCAGGGTAAAGCAGTAGAAAATGGATAGATATTAAAAAGTCATAAACAGAGCGTTAACATAATCTATTGATTTATAGATTAATATAAATTGTTGCCTTTTAATATTTTATTTTCAAAATAATTTGTTTTATTTTACTGTTTTTTCGGCATCAGCTTATTTTGCAGGCTACATTTACCTATAACTGGAAAGTTTTGTCAAAACCTTAGTAAAAACGAGGCGCACATGAACAGAGCACGACCCCCCCCGCGCGCGCCCCCTCTCCCCCTCCCGCGCGCCCCCCCTCCCCCTCCCGCGCGCCTCTCCGGTGGAAGTCCGCGCGCAGTGCCGTGTACGCCACAGCGTCTCCACGAGCGTGGACCTGCCACATGTGGGGGTGGGAAGCTTGTGTGTAAAAACCAGAAGCTGAACCTGGATTTTACCGGATACCGACACTCTCCCGCACCGAGCGGCGCTTTTACCCGCACGTTGCGCCTCTGTGGGAACAGCGCAGAAAGTTCAACTCATCACGGGACGGAACGACGCGGGGTGTTTGTGTTGTCGACACCTCGAGGAATAACGTTAACAAGTCGGCTGGTTTGTGCGCGTGCACGGGCGGAAAAAGCTGGAAACTAATGAAAGTTGCGCGCGGCCGCACGAACAGGAGAGTTTAAAGTTGAAGGGAGGCTGGACACAATGAAAGGTGAGTGTTCATGTGTGCTCTCTCCTGTACCCGCTGGGTTTGCTTTGCATACGTCCAGGTTAAGAAAATAAAAGCTGAGTGTGTTTTCCCACCTGTTACCCTGATCATCCAGCATCCTCCCAACATTTACTCTAATGCTGGAACAACTCCTCTAATGATGTCCGATTACTGTCCATTTTAAGCTCTTTCACTGTATTTATTAATTCATTTAATAATAACATTGCGTCTCTCAAGCAAAACTGTATGAGTGTAACAATATTGATGCATTGATTTATATTAGTCAGTATAAATATACAACCATGCATTGGGTTAATGATCATTAGGTTTTTATAGTTTGTTTTGTTTCTAACAATCAAACTGCATTATTGTAGTCAGATGAGGAAAAGGCAGATATTAAGAGCTGAGAATAAACTGGCTGCATTGTGTACTTCTGTGCACATCCTCAGAAACGAGGTGTTTGCAGGCTGCAGTATGAGAGTAACCAGTGGGGGCAGCACTGTGCAGATTCAGGCTGTCAGGAAGAACATGTCATTTAAGTTGAGAAACATTTGATGCTGTTTTTATTTTTTTTTCTCACGTGGAGTTGCAATCACAAACTGTCATGCACGGATGGATGTTGGCTGTTCCAGCTTTTGGTGGATTGTATGTATCCATCCATCCATCCATTTTCAACCGCTTGTTCCCAGAGCGGGGTCGCGGGGGGGCTGGAGCCTATCCCAGCTG
>JBAMHV010000003.1:2805446-2822800 GCA_037177535.1 Pseudomugil gertrudae
ACACACATTCACTCCTATGGGCAATTTAGAGTCTCCAATCAGCCTATCCCCAAGGTGCATGTCTTTGGACTGTGGGGCCACAGTGCTAGCCAGCTGCGCCACCGTGGATTGTATGTAACACCAGCTAAATCAGTTTGGTTATAGTATCATTGATTTTAGGACCTCTTCTCTGGGTTGTCTCGTTGGTGGCAGCAGAGATTGACTGATTGACTGATGTGCTGGTCTTTTTAGCCGCAGGTTCTTCAACATCCATATGTTTGTCCCTCTTGTTACCTTTATAATGCTCATAACCGTTGGAGCCATTAGCATCTACATCGGGATGGGCAACTCCGGTCATCAAGGGCCAAAGTCCTGCAAGTGTTGGCAATATCCCTGCTGCAACACACCAGATAAACACCAGGCCTTATTAGCAGACATGTGCAGAACTTCACTTCAAATTCTTCATAAGTCTGCTAATTACTCATTGATTTGAGTCAGTGTGTTGCAGCAGGGAAAATACTAATACTTGCAGGACTGCGGCCCTCGAGATGCCGATCCATGATCTACATGGATCATTCAGGACGGCAAGAATTCAGTTAATTTGCCATTAAGCCTGAATGCACAGCAACAATGGCTCATTAATATGAGCAAAAATAAAGATAACTTATTATTGCACTTTAGGGAATGTTTGAGAAGATGTGATGAAAATAATCGGTGCAATCCTGGACCGGATGTGAGGTCACAGAGCGAGTGCAGTAAAGTTACGCAACAGGTAGAAGACAAACCTGATAACAAAGTCCAAACTTGCATATTAGCTGCATGGTGACAAATAACCTGAACACGACAGCTGGAGAGACATCACAGATTTAGTGAGAAGTTGAAACACGCAACAAGCAGGTGAACCTGGGTAGGGACGGTGCCAGTGGGTATGTTTTGGCAATGGGCATACCAGTGGTGCCCAGATCCGGTCCTTGAGATCTATAACCCTGCAACTTTTAGATGCCATCCTTCACCCAACATCCCTGAATCAAATCACTGAATTCCCCTTTCAGCAGGTCATCCAGCTCTGCAGAGGTCTGCTAACGAGACATTCGTTTGATTCAGCTGTGTTACACAAGGACCGAACTTGTTCACCCCCGGATTATACCCTACAAACCCGGCAACTCTGTCCTGATTGAATTCTCTCACGTGCCCCGGTGAAATCCTTTGTAATAAGTGTAGTACACAGAAAAATATCTGTTTTGCCAACAAGTATGTTCAGTTAATTCCACATTAGTTTGCTCTGCTTTGTTAAACTAGTTAGGAAACAATGCTGGTTAACTTCTATTTCTCTGTGCTGATCAGATAATCTGAGGTCAGACATTCATAAATACCTGTTGACATTTTGTTGTGGTTTATAATAACAGCTGTGGAAAATAAGATCAGTCTATCCCTGTGTCCTATGACCTGAAGCCATAGTGTCACCCAGTCACCCATTGCCTTTCAATTTCACATCCATCCATCCATCCTACCATCCACCCATCTATCCATTCATCCTACCAACCATCTGTCCATCCATCCATCCATCCATCCTACCATCTATCCATCCATCCCGTCCGTCCATCCATCTATCATCCATCCATCTATCATCCATCTATCATCCATCCATCTATCATCCATCCATCCATCCTACCATCCATCCATCCATCCTACCATCTATCCATCCATCCCGTCCGTCCATCCATCTATCATCCATCCATCCATCCATCCATCCTACCATCTATCCATCCATCCCGTCCGTCTATCCATCCTACCGTCCGTCCGTCCGTCCATCCGCCCGCCCGCCCTACCATCCATCCCGTCCGTCCATCCATTTATCATCCATCCATCCCGTCCATCCGTCCGTCCATCCGTCTATCGTCCATCTGTCCATCATCCATCCTACCATCTATCCATCCATCCCGTCCATTCTACCATCCATCCATCCATCCATCCATCCATCCATTAATGAAAGATTTCTTGTCGTTCCATGAAACAAATCTAAAGAAACTGTAGCCAAATGATGTAAATTGTATTTAGTTTTCTTTACTTGTGGGTCAAAAACATGCTGAGGAATTGACTCGGTCTAGCTCTTCTCAAGCTGAGAGCGAACCCTGTCCAGAAAACAATAACTTCAGTCAGCGCTTTACGATATGACAATATATATCTTCTGGACGATCGTTTCATAAGAGGCTCTATCGTTAACGCCGCGTTTAGGCATAACTTACTTCAAGAATTGCTTTACACATACCCTTGCACCCTGCAATACATTATCAAATATGTATGAAGATGATGACAGATGTGTTTCAGAGCAGGGTAATGCTCTATAACAGGGATCAGGAATCCAGACCTGGAGGGCCGGTGTCCTGCAAGTATTCAATGCTTCAATGCAACACACCTGATTCAAATGAATGGGTTGTTAACAGATTTAAGAGACTTGTGACAACATGCTGTAGAGATCAATTTAATATGAGTCAGATGTGTTTCAGTTGGGGAAACTTTTAATACCTGCGGGACACCTGCCCTCAAGGACCGGATTTGGAGATCCCTGCTATACAAGATGACCATCCAACCCAAACCCAGGAGCTACGTCTGTAGCATGGATGTGATTTGAATATAAAAACACTGATGCAGAAAAGAGAACAGGTGTTTGTAAAGTAAGCCGAGTCCCAGTCCCACCAGCGAACTCGTAACACGACTAATGATTTTATCACCTGCATAAGAATCATGACAAAGAATACGTAGAGAATCAACAAGCAAAAGCTACGAAAGCAGCATCGTGCGATGGTGAAAGCACTCGTAATGCAGACGATGCAACAGGCTACTGCTACATGTTGGATTTGCAGATGTTGCCATGACGATCACGTCTTGCTTGGAAAAAATAAAACAGAAACTAGCTTTTATCTTTTAGTATACAGTTTCTAACTGCATTTTCAATTCTATATAAACTATTCATTAATTAAAATTACAAAGATATACTATGTCATGTTGCATATCGTTATGAGGATATAAAATAAGCGGTATCAGGATATGAGTTTCGTGTCATATCGCCCTAAGTGGAAAATAATACTGTTGGGACCCATGTTATTAAAATAATTAAACGGAAATAAACTAATTGTTGTTAAGTAGATAGGCAACAAACGGATGTGACTGCCATTCAAGCTTTAATAACAACACACCATTCAGCTCTGCAGAGACGTGGTAATGACATGTCAATGGAAGTGTTGGAGAAGGGTTGCAGGATGGCAGCTCCTGAGGACTGGACATGCTGGTGTAGATTACTGCGACACTGCTTATGTCCTACATTTTAAAGGAGCCGATTTATATTTGATCATGTTTATCTAATTGAACATCGTCTTGGCTTTCTGTTCCACAGAGATGTAGGAGCCATAAGCACATGTTGTGGATTATTTATAAAAAAGCATTGATTTCTTGAGGTGATGGGTGTGTCACTCTGACTTGTGGTTGGAGGTAGTTGTTACCATCTGTTCACCTTACATGGCTTTTGTTATTTTACAGTAAATCTGGTGTGTTCACATTGTTACCTTGTTGTTGCATCGATGGAAGCAGCTAAGAAGGAAAAGGATCTGTAGAATCACTTTGTGGAATATAACAGTAAAAGTCAACAGTAGAATCCCTCCCAGGTTCTCTACTGGAAAGAGGGTTTGTACTTCTAAATAAATACTTTAAAACATTGGGGAGAAAGTACATGTGAAGCACTAAAGCAAATACCAGTCAGTCTCAAATTTTAGCAATTTATTAGATTATAATCAGATTGTAGGTCAGGCGACTGAAGGCAAGCTGTGTTAATACGTTCTGTAGGTGTGGATGGAAAGGTAGAGTTCATTGTGTGATGCTAGGAGGGGTGGGGGATGGGTGTGGTAGTGGGGGGAAAGAAAGCTACCTGAACAGGCAGGACCACCAGCGGTCCGCTTAAAGCTTTTACTCAATGAGCTGCAGAAGGTGCTGTTAAGGTTGGCTTGTGTTCCTCCGACAGACAACCTCGTACATCAGATCTAACAGAAAAGGTTTTCTATCTGTTTCTGTGGGTGGATTGTTCCAGATAGAGGCATATTCCTGAACCAAGTTTCAATTGGTTTGAATGGGGCAGTGATTTTCTTTTCTGTTTGTGCCCATTCAAGATGTGAGTCATAACCAGCCTAATGTCTGGCCAAACACAACTACATTAAGCCTCTTTCCTCTATGGGTCATAAAGGTTTTGCATGGTGATTCTGGACGTATTTCCATGCCAAAAATAATCCTTCATCATCTGATTATACTGCTTTATTCCTGCAGGAATTGGTGCTGGCCCCATCAGCGAGATGTAATTAAACTTGGGGCATAGACCATGTTAGTTGTGTTGAATTTTTCCCATCGGTGTAAAAGTTTTCTGTCCTAATCATTCTTTATTTTCTGAAGTAATGGAATCACATTAAGTTGCATACTCTTCGTGTCAGCTGTCAATTTTATCCCAGGATATTTCATCCTTGATGGTTGAATTTAGGTTAGGGTGTACTAACTACCACTGGATGGCATCCTCTGGACCCAGGAATAACCTCTGACTTGTGCCAATATAATTTATTGCCAGAAATTTGATAAAACTTGTCAATAGTGTCTAAAAGAAAAGAGTCTGATTAAGCTGGGTCTGCAGAAAACAAACGCATGTCATCTGCATATAGGAACAGTTTATGTTCTCTACTCCTGCCTTAGTTAAATAAGTTAAATATAAGGGTGATAGTGAATTCTCAGTTTTGTTCCCTACAACAGCTGAAAAAAGGGTGACATTAGTCTGCTGGTTAGAACCTAGGCTTCTGGTTCTGCATTGATAGCTAACCCAGTTGACAAATCCCAACCCAATACCAAGTGTTTAGTGCTTCAGCCTCACAGCAATAAGGTTGCTGGTTTGAGCCTAGACTCAAACAGTGGCCTTTCTGTGTGGAGTTTGCATGCTCTCCCTGTGTATGTGTGGGTTCTCTCTGGGTACTCCGGCTTCCTCCCGTCTACAAAACATGCAGGTTAGCTTAATTGCTATGGTTAAAATGATCACTTATCACATGCAAGTTGGTTTAGATAAAAGCATCTGCCAAATGACTAAATAGAACAGAATAGAATGAAAACCCACTCTACCCTGTCAAAGGCCTTCATTGCATCCAGGGAGAAGGCTACTACAGGGGTGTTTTCCTGACACTGACTCAGAATACACTTCAGCCAAAATCTATGTGGTTTTTACTATACTCCACCAGAAAGCCGTCTAATCCTGGTGATTTTCCAGGTTTCATTGATCAGTGTCTTAACTTCTGATTCTGAAAATGGGGCTTCTATCTCACTGGCTTGGTCTGAGTTAAACCTTTCAGGTCTGTCTTTAAAATATAAGGTTTTTAAACATTAGACTCATCCTTCAGTGACTACTTCTTCCTTTCTATTGTTAATTGCAGGAATCACTTAGCTGGTCTCCCTTTGCGTCAGCTGTCCAGCGCTTTTAATCCTTTCTTGTAATTTATCATGCCTAATGGCTCAGGTCATGTTAACCAGTCACTGTGCATGTAATGCTGCAGAGCACCACGAACATTGATCAGGAGAGCAAAGCAGATAACGGATGCAAAAGTTTGGTGTTCTAAGTTGCCCTGATGTACGATCTCTTCCTTTAAATCAGAGCTTCAGTTTGGCATCACACTCCAGTGGATTTGTTTGAAGCCTTGTTACGGCCTGACTGAGGAGAACCAAACCAGTTCTAAGCTGGACCGTCAGTCCTAAACCAGAACTGCTTTAGGGTGCATTTACACTGGTGCTGCTTTGTCAGCTTTAAACAAACCCTAATTCGCTTCAGTGCATTGATTAAATACTTCGATTCGAACCAAAGAAACGACTCTGGTCCACTTTAAAACCAGGCTTTCCTGGCTTCGCTTACAAGCTGTGTTTATAACAAAACCTTTTATCTGTCCAGTGTCCAGTCGGAATAAAAACCAACCTGTTCGTAAAGAAGTTTCAGTCTGATTGAGAGACTGATTTATTGATCAAACCAGGAGGAAAAAATAACCATGTATACACTTACTGTGGTTAATGTTTATGCTGGAATAGTCGGGTGATGTGATGGGTTTAGGGAAGACATGGCTGCAGGAAGACTGAGCCACACTGTAGTAGATTTGTTTTTGTTGGAAACCGAAAGAGCGTTAAAGATTATTGACCCGCTCGATGGTCAAAAGGTTAAAAATGAGAAAATAAATCTTCATCTTCTAAGCTGTTCTCACTCGGCTTAGGAGTTGTTTGGAGTCAAACATGTCCAACCCTGTTCCACACATGTCCGGGTTCTGTCGGGCTTCTCGACCGCTGCAGTAAATAAATGGTGGCAGCTGGGAGACCGTCAATCAGCAGTACTGTCTCACGAGTCGCAGATAGAATGAGCAAACTGTCCACATTTTACTTTTAAGTTTTATTCAAGAGATTTCATCCTAAAGCTGTTCCCCCGAACACAATCATGTTCACATTAACATTATAGGTTTTTTTCCTGTCTCACCACTGTCTCTCGGCATTTGTCCCCTTTGTCTCATCACCCTTTATGAGCATGGACATTTTGAAGTGTTTACCTGCATACATCTGGACATCTGGGACCTCCTTTCAGAGGAGATGGACAACCATCCTCCTAAAAGCAACGATGCAAACAGTTCAAGTGTTGAAAAACACTTTTATGAGTCTTTTATTTAATGATACTGATCAATAAAACTTAGTGTTATTAGTTAAATTGTTGTTGTAGGGAAGACACACTCATCCACAATGTTGACTAAAACTTTATTATCTTTTTATTCTTTGCATTATTCTTCTTAATGATTTATTAAAGGCCAATTAAAGAACTACCTAACCGGCAGCTAATCCAGCATCCATCCCATCTCTCCTCTGAGATATCTGCACTCTGCAAAAGTCAGTCTGATGTTGATCCGCGTCTTATCGCTTGTTCTTGCTCTCTTCTCCTCTCTCCTTTTAATATTGTCCTCTTCAGTCTTTTATGAGTCATGACGACAGCCAGCGTGTTGATGTCCAGTTGCTGGCAGCTGTAATGTGATGCTTCAGGAAGGGAAAATAAGTAGTGAAAAGGTTTTTAGTCCCAAGATGCTACAGGGCATCGGCAGCTTTGGGAATGTAGATGAGATGATTCACAGTTGAAGAATATTTTGTCCACAAGCTGTTGAGCAGAAGCAGAATGAAGACAATTGTCTAAATATGAGACGTTTATTTAACTGACACTAAGAAAAGCGGTGGACTGCTGTTCAATAGAGGAACACCTGTGGCAGATAAAGAAACCGCCTTGCATAATATCCTGCTTTCTCATTCAGTATAAAACAACCAGACCAAAACTCCACAGTGTGGAGAACAACAACAAACTCTGCTCTTCTGGAGGATGTAACAGGCTTAAATGTCCCCCGCGCTTAGCCTGGGCATGTTGTCTCTGCAGAAACGGGCTTATTCAGGTTATCCTGATTCCATCGCTGTTATGACCCGGATGACAGAGAAGCCCCTCGCATGAAGAATCCCGTCAGGACTTGGTTTGAGTCATGAGAGCTGCATTTAACAGGCTTGCACTGGGTCAGTTAATGTAAGGAGACTGGTGCATGTAAGGCAAAGACCATGCAGAAAGAAGCAGCTTTTGATGTTTTATCTGGGGACATTGTGTCCCAACCAAACTGCCAGAGGATACGAGTTGGACCTTTCCTTTATTTGGGTATCTGCCTGACAGCTGAGTTTCACAGTACACCTATTAAATGTAATCAGTATGGGAAGACACCATGAGCTGGATCCCTCATGCCTGTCAGGTTTGTTTTACCTATGTGTTTTCTCTCCGTCCTGTATTTTTCCCCATTGGAGTTTGCACACTGTGAGTCTTTGTAAGTGTGGCCGGTGTCCCATGTTTGGAATTAGGACCGTATGACTGAACCAAGTTACTTTTTTTTTATTACTTAGGGTCTAATTTAGGATTGAAGTTGGCAGGACAACTATAGGAGCAATAAATCTAAGTGATTTTAGGTTTTATGAGTATACCGGTGTGTGCATGGATCAATGCCTCATGCTGCTGCTGTGTAACCCCCACAGCCTACCCGAGTAGTGCTGCTGAGCACGTCCATCCCTTTATGAGTGCAGCATCTTCTTATGGATACTTCCAGCAGGATGATGCACCATGTCACAAAGCTTTCTTAAACATGAAAATGAATTCACTGTAATCCTACAGAGCAACTTCGGGATGTGGTGGAACGGGAGATTCTTATCATACAGCCGACAAACCTGCAGCAACTGTGTGATGCTTCATGTCGATATGGAGCAAAGCCTCTGAGGAATGTTTCCAACTCTTTGCTGAAAGAATGACACCAAGAATTATGGCTGGAAATAATTAAAGAGAGATATATACCAGCCTGCTACCTGTAAGATGGACCTCATAAAGCGTGTGTCACATAAATATACATGACACATCTACGATAGAATCTGGTGGCTCAGTAACCATCAGATAGGTGCTATATGAGCAGACAGAACAACCAGAGTGTACAGAGACTCTGATAAGAACATGATTTCACGTTTCTGGTGGGATTGCAGACTATGAATTTCATTATTCTGTGCATCTTTGTCTCTGGTACATACAGCAATAAAGTTTAAATTGAAATGAGCTAATGAGAAAATGGTGATTTGATTGACAGATGGAGCATGGCCACACCTATGTGTCCAGTCCAGTAGGACTTTTCTGGTAGCTATATTCTCTTTTTCAGGCTGTTTACTATGAAAACTATCCAGCACACCTCCAGCACTGGTAAAAGGACCAGTGCTGTTCCATCCATCCAGTTCCTATACCGCTTATTCCAGTTCATTGTGACTCATCGAACAGCAGTTAGAGGTGCAGGGTGCAGGGTGGCCGGCGGTCCATCCCAACACGGCACAGAGACAAACAAGCAGTCACTCCTACGGAGATTTTAGTGACTAATTAACCAAACACGCCTGTCTCTGGACTGTGGGAGGAAGCTGGAGTGGCCTTGCATAAACTGGGAGAACATGCAAACTCATGCAGAAAGATCCCTGATTGATGCCCAATCATACTAAGCCAGGCAATGCTGATTATTTATCAATCAGTCAGCCTCTCCTGTTAATCCATCAGTATACACAGCCTGCATCTCTTCATGATTACCGTGTGCATGCACTCACAAGCAGGTGTGTTTGCACAGTTTTATTGGTTGAGTGTGATGTGATGATCTCCACTTCCTCCTGGGTGTCAGCTGGCCTCATGGAGAAGAATTGATCTCCTGTGTATACTATGATTCATGATGATTGAGGGGTTTGAATGCAGCCTGTTTGTATGTAAGATGCACGTTACAGAAGCCGAGTAAACATAAATGATGGAAAATATTTACATGTGAAGACACCATGAGCTGGATCCCTCCCTTGTCTGGCCCCCCCCCCCCTTATTATAAAGAAAAGCTGATGGTTGCCTTAAACGGTCCTCCACGCTGCAGCACAGTGCTGGTAAAGAGGCCATGTTGTTTCCACGTGTTGTCAGGTCCTAACCTCACCATGGGAAGTGAG
Source organism: Pseudomugil gertrudae (assembly GCA_037177535.1). Classification (NCBI taxonomy): domain Eukaryota; kingdom Metazoa; phylum Chordata; class Actinopteri; order Atheriniformes; family Pseudomugilidae; genus Pseudomugil; species Pseudomugil gertrudae. Next base: position 2,814,999 of record JBAMHV010000003.1, read on the forward strand.
AACTGAAACTGAATGTGTGAGATCAGGAAACATCACATTGTTATCCACTGAATTGATGTCATGACTAAACCTATAAGCCTTTCTATGGTTGGGATCATAATTCATACTTAACTTACTTTATGTTAAACTTTTCTGTTTAGGGCACTTTGTATTATCTGGAAGCTTAAACGACAAGTTTAATCACAATATGATTGATGAGCTCAGTGGATCCAGATTCAGTGTTTATGACAGAACTTATGATGTCACCATGCTGTAAGGTAAAATGTGGCTGTAATGTGTGATGTCACCATGCTGTAAGGTAAAATGTGGCTGTAATGTGTGATGTCACCATGCTGTAAGGTAAAATGTGTCTGTAATGTGATGTCACAGGCAGTAGTGACGAGCGGTTTTCCCGCATCAGGTCCTTCAGGGCACTGGTGGAATGAATGGAAACATAATAAATCATGTTGTATGTTCTCTGCCCTTCTGATGGGCGAGTGAACACAGGCAGAAAACCATTAACCGATGAGGTGAAGCTGAATCACATTGAGGTCTGTGCAGACCCACAGATCCAGACTCACAGATTTAGTCGTGGTAATTAAAACTGATCCATGGATATTACGCAGAGCATTAGAGGGAACATGTAATACCATGCCATCCTCTCTCAAATGCCTTGATGATCTCCAGCAGGGCAGTTGCTGGGAAGTCTGGGCCCTGGAAAGAGTATCGTCATGGGCCCCTCTACACTGCTACCTCTTCTTAACATTTGTCTATTTTCATCTTTACAAAGTATTCGTATTATGTGAATTATGTGTTATTAGTTGTATAATTCATGTGATTTGCTTCATACTTAAAACCATGTTATTAAAACTCTGATTACACACTTTGAATGAACCACTTACCAGATAAGTGCTGAGTATTTTACTGCAAACAATGAGGCACTCATCGTAGATGTATCTGAATGCAAGAAAAACGGACATCAAATGAAAAACTCATTAAAAAACAAATAAAAAACCCTCAGGTTTAAGTTGACTTGTTTGTTCCCTCCTAACATACGTAAATGATCTCATGTTGGGAGGGAAGATGTCATCCTTGTAAGACAAGAAATGTTTGGTGTCTTTTATTTTATACCAAAAATCAATCAAAGCAACAAAAAGATTTCAACATTTGTTGCATTTGGATTTTTCAATCAGATTTTACAGAACTACATCTAAACACATCATAGTAACATACCTGACCTTTGGCTGATGCTCATAATTATTGAGGACTTGAATGTGTCATGAAGCGGTTCAGTGCAGCCTTGTGACTGTGTGAGAGCTCATGCTGTACTGGGGCAATGACTGGGTTCGGTTTAACAGTAAGGCGGTGAGTGAGAAGCTCGACATGAACGACTTCAGGAGTCGTTGCTGTGCAATAATGACCGGGTGCTCCCCGCCTCTCATGTGGGCTAACGTGGGCTGCAGCTTTCGCCACCCATGTGAGGTTAGAAGTTACAGGAATCATTTCGGCCCTCTGAACTTTACCCATTAACCAGTTCAGATGAGGGTTTTTACCGTATCCCCCTGAAGCGGGGAGTCATTGCATTATGAGGAAGAATTGTAGACAGAACCAGTTTTATGAGAAGAAGAGGTTATTTAAATGATTCAAACTACGATATTAAGTGGCTTTGTTTTAGGGCAGATTAATTTTGGTGTGATAATGTAGTCGCTGAGCTTGGGGTGTGTGTGGACCCTAACCTGCTGTGGGGCCTCAGGACTGTCATCACCTCCTGCTCTCAGGTCCTGCACACTGAAGCCTTTCTGGTCCCTCCCGCCCTCGAGAAAACGTTTCCTCACTAAACACTTGCCAGACAGTGCAGACTCGTTTTCTCACTGTTTCCTCCTGCATTGATTCAAAGCGACGCTCCCAGGTCATTCCCAGATCATTTCCACGCATTTTGCTTTTCTTTTGTGCCAGTGAGTCATTTGATTGTAGAGACAGGTGGGGTAGGGTGACATGGATTATAAGAGCTGTGTAACTGCACCCCCTGATGACAACATGAAACCTCCACCTGAACAATGAACACCCAAAGCACGCACACCCTCTAATATGAGTTTTGCTTTTTCATCCTCTCTTTAAATGTAACGGTTAAAATCCTGAAACATATCTAGCTTTTTGTCTTTGTTGGGTTTTTATGTAACATGCTCGTATAACAGGAACGGTGTTAACAGTTGACAGTACCTAACACTGTCTCCTCCAGCTGTTTGCTATTTACACTTATTTCTGCTCCTGTTTACGGACTATCCTCACAGAACCACCTGCACCCAGCTGCTGTTCGGGACCACTGTGCATCAAAAGCATCTTCTTGCCTTTAATCCGGCCATAAAGGACAGTTATTGTTCTTTTAGGACAGACTCACAACTTTCTGCTTTCTGTGGTGATTTAACATCAATTGATTTAACATCAGACATTAACATCAATTTAAACTGTTGGATTGGTGGAACGTTTGACAGGAAGTGGCTTCATCATCATCTCCAGGTCAAAGTACAGGTCTCTGAGCAACATAGTTGGGATAATTATGTTTTTATGAATAAAATGTGATAGATATCATGCATCACTCATTGTGGATTTAGTGTCTGAGTTTTAAATAATGTACTAAGCGAGGTATTTATCTGTAGTTTACCTACATGCTGGTGAGAACTCGCGTCACAGAAGTCTGCTGTGAAGGTGGAGACGTGGCAGTGGTGTATTTATGACAAAAAAAAGAGAAATTTGAAGGAGGGCAATCTAGGAATGGAGGCTTGCTGCTTCTGAATGAATGTAAAGGAAACACTGCAGTGATCAACTTTGGAACAAACACACAGTCACATCCTAACCTCCAGCTCTTATTTTTGATATCTCTCTCTCTCACACACACATACACACCGTCTCTTTCTGCTCACACACAATCACCCACCCACACGTCACATATCAGTTACGATACGTAATCATGCCAACACTGGAGTCCTGTCCATCTATTTAGCCGTGCTGCCATCACCATGTAGGATGGGTTGTCCTTCATTTTGCAGATGTGCTTCTCTTCCTGCAGAGCTCAGCTGGTATGGCACCACTTTAGCCACAGGTCCGTTGTTGCAATGTTTTCAGCTTTCTGTCTGCATTCTGTAAAAGCTCAGGTGTGGCGACCTGGCTAAATGTGTGTGTGACATCATTCTGTATCGCTTATCAAAGCCGTAAACCCTCGCTCGGTCGCTATGCTAATTAGCATAATGTCTTTAGCTATGAACTCTGTTATTGCCTTAGTTATTTCTACATGCTGCTTCAAATGATGTTTATTAGAAGTTATACTTTTAGACGGTTTGCTCAGTTATCCCTGTCGGCTCGTAATTTGCTTATTGGAGTTGAAAAACTGGTGGCAGGCTTTTTAGGCGTGCAACATGGATGCCCCGTGAAGAAGCAACAGTAACGAGGCAGGTTCTGCACAGTACTCGACACTGAGCAGCATCATCTTTTTATAGATTCCACATAAGTGATAACTTTGTGCAGTTTTTACTTCTGTTGAGCCTTTTGGCCTTTCAACAGGTTCAAACTCAGCCATGAGGATGACTTCTCTCTCTGCCTAGCTTGCACTGCTCATAAGTCACATGACCAGACCTCACGACCAGTGCTAAGATGCTTCTGTGAATGAATCTAGTAAAAACAGGTGATGTATCAGCATCTCATTAGTTTCAGATGAATGCACCGATGAGGTGGATGCTCCCTCTCCTCTGTAATCGGTGGGACATGCCGTCCACGCTTTCCACAGAGAACTTCACATTTCGATCCACCTCACCACAGAGCGGATCTTCGCTTTGCCTCGGAGCAGTTTAAATATGCTTCGGATCAGGAAAGTCGGCAGTGTTTGTGGATCCTGGCTTCTTCTTTGCATGGTGGAGCTTTGACCTGCATTTTGTGCGTTTCCAGTTTACCAGTAGGGAATCTTGTTTGTTTTAATGCAGCGCTGTATCCCCAGTATCCAGTTTGACCTTCAGCCTTGTCCTCTGCCTACAGAGCTCCCTCCTCATTCTGGATTTGACTTTACACTCTGTAGATGGGGGCATCATTTTAGTCTCAGCTTGGTGAACCACTGTCCATATTTACACCTGAGTGACTTTGCCTCCCTAAAGTACTCATATGCACCCAGTAATGTTATCGACGTGTTCCCAGTTAACCTGATTAGTTGTCAAACCATCCTCCAGTTGTTGTTATTTGTACCACTTAGTTTAGCAGCCTTTTGTTGCCCTTGTTTTAACTTTATAGACGTGTTGCTGCCATCAGACAGAAAACGAGCTCATATAAATTCCTATATGTCTCAAACAATTTGAACTTAGGCCGTTTTTTCCACTATGCAGGTGTTTTTATCACTTTCCCTTCATTCAGAAGGTCGGCGTGAGAGTTGAAGGAAATGAGTTCGTCTACCTGCAGATTTCTGTGCGGACACGTACAAGTTGCATCGTGCTGCTGTTTGCATGTTTTGCATGTGCTTTGAATTTTTACTTGCAGAGATTTCATACCGTGCTCAGTCTTTACAACAGCAGGGAGAGAGGGAGGTGGAAGGGTGCCCGGCCTCCTTTGTTTCTTTTGTTGTGGTGTAGGCTGAAAAGAACAGCCAACCAGAGCAGGGGGTTGTGAGAGGAGAAAGGCAGGGGTTAGATGCATACCTCTGAGGAGGGAGGGGGGCTATCTCCTCCCTTCCGTGTCAGGAACACAGCAGCTGTTGATGCAGCGTCGTCCTCCCGTCTCCCCAGGCGGGACAGGTGAGTAGGTGTGGCTGCAGAGGGAGTTTCCACCACCTGGCTTCTGTATGTAAATCATTCCTTAGAAATCTGTGTAGAGTTACAGGGATCACTTTAAACCTTGTGGGGGATTTCAGTTTCATACTCTTCCAGGTAACAGGAAGACAGAAAGTGCTGTCCCCATGCAATCTGTAAAAACATTGCAGAATAAACCTTTTCTACTGTCTTTTGCTCAAACCTGTTTAATCCTAATCCAAATCTGTAATCATATATAAGGCTTTAAATGTGAGTTCATTAACATCTTACAATTTTTATGAAAAAAGAAACATTTCCTATAAAATTAATGTTTTGTTGTTAGAAGTTTGACAACAATGTATATGTGTAATATGTCAAATATTGTAATATGTAATATGTTTGTCATCAGGATAACATCATGTATCACAGTAAGTGTGAAATTATTGTAGCAATTTGAGCGAAAACGGTGGGAAAAAGTAAACCATCATTTATTACGTGAGTTTGATGAAGGACTCGTGCCCCCATTTGTCCCCATGTGGTCACTGGAACCTCAGTGTTTTTCTAGAGAAATACTTTTTAAATCATATTTCTCCCATGAATAAGCCAATCAGAATGGAGGGAGGAGAAAACATTCATATTGACCTAAAGGGTTAAAAATCAGGCTGAAGCAGCAGATTTTAGGGAGGGCAGTCTCTCCTTCACATCACTTTATGATCGTACAAGGAGCCTTTCATCCTGGATTATGAATGGAAAAAAAGCTGATTTTCTAACGTGTTTCAAACTGAATATGACCTTCACAATGTCAGGGAAAGTTTTTTCCCTCTGCTTATACAGGCCTGTGTGTGTGTGTGTGTGTGTTTTATTGCACACACAGAAGCAGGAGAAGCTGCATTTTGCAGCCAGTGAATTGTTGCCAAGTAGCAGCAATGAAAGCTGCTGGAGAAGAGTGAACACTCAGTTTCCCTAGAAACGCCCTTTTTCCCAAGACGAGAAAAAGGGTGACCCCCCCTGCACGCCCTTCAAATGTTCTTTGGGGGAGGGATGGGGTCTCTGGGAAAAGTTCTGTGAGAGGTCAGAGACGAATGCAGGACGGGCTGGTTAAAGATGGCTGCCGCTGGTCCTGGGATGTCTGACACTGGTTTGTTCATCTAGCGCTGCACTGCTGGGGGGAGGTGAAGAAATGTTTACAATGCCATAGACATACACATTAGGTTGGCTGGTCCTTAGGGGTGAATGTGTGAGACTGGTTGTTCATCGCTCTGTGATGGACTGGGGACCGGTCCGCCTCTCGCCCACTGATTGTTGGACAGGCTCCACATACCCATGACCCTCAATTGGATGAAGCTGTACAGAAAATGGATGCATGTTTACAATGCTGTCGTGAGCCGTTTGTTTAAATCTAAAATCAAGTGTGAAAACACACTTCCAGGTGGAAGGAAGGAAAAAAGTCAAGGAAACGGGTTCAGATTGACTAAAGGAATTTTCTCACACCGTTCCAGCAAAATGAACCTTAATGCAGCACCGTGATAGAAACTGTTATAGATTTTTATTTCTTGGCTTAATTGTTGATAAATTATAGTTGAAACAGAACTAATTAACCAAATTATACAGGAATATCCTGTATATTCTGTTGTACCCTGTAGCCAGATAGCTGCTCAGCAACCCAGGTCTGTCTTGGTGATCGGTGCATCATCTCCTGGTTTCTCAGGCTTTGGGCTTTCAGAGGGTAACACGCAGGCTGGATTTGCCTTAACGAGCCACTGAACAGTTAGCTGGAATGTCTCTTAGATCAGATGAAAGTCCTTTTCCAAGGCCTTGCAACATTCTCTTCTTTCAGCCACCTATCGGGTACCACAGTTTTGGTTGCATAAAAGCGTAAAGATTTGACCAAGGCTTCCAGAGTGAAATGTTGTTGCAGCGTAACGCGAGTCCTCTCTGTGTAAACTGGAATTGGAGTCTTTGGGCGCGTATTTCATGTCGTCTTGCACTTGTTCACTCAGACCCTGTTTAATCTGTGAAAAGAACAACAATAATGTATTTCTGTCTTTGTGCAGCTTCGTGTTTCTCATGAATTTGGTCTATTGTTGCAAATTCTGGCAGAACATTTATGCCCTCAGCAGAGACGCAGAGGTTACATGTATCACATAACTAGCGGTTAGCATGTAACACACCCTGGGTGTGGTGTTAAAGTTTTACTGCCTACTACAGGCCCAACATGGGCACTACAGTTTTCTGTTTCAGTTGAGTTTTCCCCATAGACTCTATATTGATAAAAGATGGACAAAGCCTTCCAGTAGGTTTCTGAAGAGCAAAAGGGAAGCTCGTTGGATGGTTGTTGCCATGTTGACAGTGTCATGTGTGCTGTCGCTTCCAGAAAATACAAAAATGTTCAAAGAGCTGGAGTTGAGAGGGCGGCTGTGAGCGTAGGGGGTGGATTATGAACATCTACCATGAGCTGCTTGTAGCTAAGAGCTAACTGAGCTAACTTGGATCTATCGGGAGCTAACTGGCTAGTGGAGGGAGGTAGGCTAAAGCTAAGCTAACAGGCTAAAGCTGTGCTACACTCTGCTTTCTTGCTGCAGAAATTGCATACCTGCCAATCAAAAGAACACACCTATAATTACGTAGAATTTGAAGATTAAAAAATGTCTAATTTGATGAGTATCAGCACACACACACACGCACACACACACACACACACACACATACATACACACAGTTGTCATTAAAGTACACTTGACCTGTTACACCTACAATGTTTTTGAACCAGGCTGTAAACGTGTTTATTTCTGCTGGGAAGTGTTTTACCATGAGTCTATGGGGATTTGCTCTGTGTTGGAGCCCCTAGTGGATGAGGAGAGAACTGCTATTTTTGGCACTTCAACATTGGCCTCAGTTTTTTCCAATGGAGGTTTTTCCCTACATGGAGAGAGTCATCATTCCATTGTCGATCCCTTTTTTTCAATGTTCTTTGCATTGAACCGAGACATGGCTGCATGAACACATCCCAGACTGTAATGCGTCTGTACACGGCTTCAAGACGGTCCGTGCAGACCG
>JBAMHV010000003.1:2828204-2838240 GCA_037177535.1 Pseudomugil gertrudae
TGCTCACAGTGGTCCAAGAAATGCTCAGAGAGTTTGTGTGTTTGCTCAGTCACATTAAAAATTAGAGGGAACATTGGATGCAAGTGGAAAAGCTCTGATGTTTCAGGTGGTGTATTTTGATGTGGAGGAGCACTGAATCGGTGTCATTTCGTTTGTCATGAACAAAGACGGATCTACAGGTAAATCCACATCTTTGTCTTCAGGCTCAGCTCTCTCCACCAAAACAGAACAGTGCAATGTCCACATCACTAAGTAGTAAGTAATCAGCTTTTGATAAGTCCCACATGTTCCAAACCAGCACACTTGTCCCCATTCATGGTCTCCAACATAGGCGGAGACCAGTTAGGATCATTTACGGTCTTTCTTATATAGAAATGGCCTCAGATAGCTGCTTTTAAGAGCAACACACTCCTTTAGAAATCACACGGACATGGCTTGTGTGTGACATTAATGAAGGTGACTGTTTGGACTGTTTGGACTGTTTCATTCTCAGTATGTTGGTGTTAATTTGTCCAGAGAAGTTAATAAGAGTTGGGATTGAATCAGAGAATTGATTACATTGATTCCCTCAGAGAGGTAATTCATCTAAAAAGATGGTTAATATTAACTCAAATCATATAAATTAAACTAACTTAATCAATTAATGAATTTGTGTATAGTAATTAAGTTGTAATACACCCACAATAAACTGAATCAAATTGTGATTGGTCCATAATGAATTGGATTGAGTTGTGATTGGACTGTATTGAGTTAGAATCGGCCAGACTTGTATCTTTCAGTGTTTTGAGATGACAGAATGTGATTTTGCAGCATTGAGTTAGATAATATTTAACACATTTCTCATTATGGGTCGATAACTTTTGCATTGAATTGGCGCATGTTTGCCCGTCAACATGGCTGATAAATAAGGAAGTTTTGAAGTTCTATGCTTTGCATCTGGACCTGGTACTGGCATAACCGGTTTAGTCTGTGTTGTGATGGGTGAACTGGAAAAACCTCTATAATAACTAGCTGAAGGGGAACAGATATTCTCTTGCATTGAAGTTGAAACAGACAAACTTGGGGGAACAAATCAAATCCCATTTCTGTGCGTGTGTTCCTGGTATGTGGACTGAAGTCCAGTTACATTCCCAGTTCTAAAAAAAAGGATTTTTGTGAAATGTTAATGAAAACACAATAGACTGATTTACTAATCTCATATTTTATCACCAGTAGAACATAAAAAAGACATATCAGATGTTGAAACTGGGACATTATAGCATCTCCTATAAATCATGAGCTCATTTTGAATGTGATGGCCATCGCTGCATGTGTAGTACAGGGGTGATGTTTAGCATTGTTTATCACTCCTCTTCTTTTAACATCTGTCTTTAAACATCTGGACGTGGGGAGATTGGTTGCTGGAGTTTTAGGATGCAGGATTCTAGCTGCCCAGCAGTCATGGACACTTATTGCTAGATTTTTTTAGTGAAAGTCTGGACTCCAGAGAGGCCAGCTCCGCAGCTGGACAGCAGCTAGTGAGATGGATGTAGTAAGAGATAACATCTGGATAAGAGCAGATGTTGCAGGTTTTTGAACAGTCTACTGGTAACAGGCTGGATGCTGTCTCCCCTCTTCATCCCCAGCATCCAGTGTGACCTTCAGCCTCGTCCCACGCACACACAGATTCCTCCTGATCCTGTGAATCATCGATATTATTCACTGTAAATGGCGGGATCATTTTTAGATGTAGTGTAGATCGGTGAGCTTCTGTCCATCTGAGAAGCCGTGCCTCACTGAAGTGCTCATGATAGCCATTCATGTTGCTGACTTGTAAGTTAACCTGATTAGCTGTCAAATGATGTTCCAGTTGCTTTGATTGATACCAGTGGCTTCCTCAGCCTGCAGTTACCCCTCCTCCCTCGTTTTACAGATGTGTTGCTACATCTAATCCAAAATGAATGAATATTTTCTATGACATTTTAAAAAGTTTTAGCTTCAACATCTGATTTGTTGTTTGTTTTTTGGGAAGTAAATATGAGTGGGTCTGATTTGTTTTAATGTCTGGTAATGGAGGTTGTGAAGGCTTTTATATGACTGAGGTTAAGAATGCTGCACTTATATATTATATAAAATATATTTGGAAGAAATATAAAGTGATTTTTTTTTGTTTAGTTAAGTGTTGGTCCAACATTAGAGGACATTATTTTTTTTCCAGAAGGGAGACAATAATAATAACAACAATAATAATAATATGGATGACATTTTTAAAAAGAGAACTGAAAACATTTTTTTGTTAAAAATCTAAATCAGTGGCAGTTGTTTCAGTCAGATATTTCTACATTAGTCCTGCAGTTGGTAAATTTCCCCGCTACATGTAGAGAATAATAGAAAATCACGGGATGAAGCAAAGCAAGATGATGATAATTAAAATGGGGGTACATTCCCCCCTACAGCTCCTCTGTGCAGCAGACTGCAGGTCTGAGCGCTGGCCTAAAGGAAACCAAAGGAACCAATGTCATAAAAATAGCACTTAGCAGGATATCATGGTATGTGATGTATTGATCTAGCAGTGATGGTTTTAGTTATTTAGTCTTAGCAGGTAGAAGCGAAGTGTGCTATTATCCTTCATACTTTCACAGAGCCTCATCTTGTCACTGTTTATGTATTATGTGATGCATGCACACTCTCACCGCACATTATTCATGTCAAAAAGTCATTTAAATGACTTATGATATAATGCAAAATGTATAAAATATGCACATTTATAATAGTTAGACACAATAAATGCTTTTAATGTGTGGCCTTTAAAACCATGTTTTACTGTCTTTTCTCAGAAGAATCTCCTGCAAGCAGCTATAGGAGAGTCAGGGCAACATTATCTAATTCTATGGTCAATAGGCCAAAGATCCATGTTTGTTTGATCAAACAGACATGACTTTCTGCAGAAGTAAATAAAGGCTGTTTATGGCTGCAGCGACGCAGGTAGAAACGTCTGTTTTTTTGTTGCAGTGACTGAAATGAAACAAAGAAAACTGTGCTGCAGGTTTCAAACCACTATCCCTGCTTCGCTCCGTGTCATGCAGCTGCTGGGATTTATTCTGTGCTGGGATCTTACGATCATCTGGGGAAGGTGGAAATATTTTACAGAACCTCCAAAAAATCTTCAGATATGCTGTGAAATTATTTTTTCTCCTCAGTTTCAGTAGAGGAAGGTTTCTGTTTTTTCTTCTCTTCTTCATCACGGCTTAATTTAAAAGGGAAATGAGGAGTTTATGTTGAGGAAAAGCCTGTTTGTCATCAGTTGCTGGATGGGAGTTTAATTTAGGACTTTTGTGTATTTATTTCAAGTAGCAGAGACGGCGGAAAACCTTCAGTTTCTAGTGTTTAATTATAGTGTGTGTGTCCAACGACACACTGTCAGTTTAGATTTTTAAGCTGGCCAAACTGGGAAACCATCGTAATGGTGGTATTATGGGACTTTTATGTCTGTGTGTTCCTCCGCCACTAAAAGTAAAAAATACTGAGATGCCAATGAAGCTGCTATGTCGTCATTTATTTGAAGTCTTTTTAATATTTTCTTTTATTTCTGGGATTTGAGTGTTGAGGGGCTGGTTCTAAACCAAACCAAAGCACGGAGAGGGTGTCAGCCTTTTCCTGTTTTTTTGGGACAGAGGTATTGATTCATGGATCGGGTTTAATTAATAAACCAGGAAACCAGCTGAGATCCAGCAAATTTCACAATAATGAAAAAAAAAGTAGGCTTACAAATCAAATTCAAAGCGATTAGTAAAAAATCACAGCTCTACAACATGTTTCTGACTTTATTATGAGCTTCACCGCTGTTTAAAATAATTATATTTGAGCTAAAGGTGAAGATGCATGGTTGCCATGGTTACTTTGTGTCACTTTGGTGTTGTAAAGGTTGGACGTGGACCAAACTACTCGTTACTGGTCATGATGTCCAGAAAAAATGTGCTGCGCCACTTTAGTTGCTAAAATGCTTTGGAGAAACTACCATCAGCATCCTCCTCATCCTCATGTTACACTGAAAAATATGAAGGGCACTATCTACCAGAGGTAATGCCTATGACAGAAAAAGGAAGCGGTGGGTGGCGATGACATCATCATCTGCACAGCTAGAGACCCGGTTCTGATGTAGCATGAAGATCCACTGGTTTATTTTTTCTCTAGAAGCTCTTCGTTGGATTAAATCTTTTCTGTCCTACAGAACGCTGCTTATTAAAGCACCAAATCTTAACTTAAATGTTCTGTTGGTGTTCCTCATGGACATATTACTGGACCACTTGCATTAATGATCTACCTTACATTTGTCCAGATGTTGTAACATAATAAACCTTATTGTACAAACAGGCTGAAAACATCCAGAAAGCATGTCGAACTCTTCCAGCTGCGGTAGAAGTGAACGAGGCTCCGGTGCTGCGTTTTAAACGACGTCTCTTACCGAATATTAAAGAGGATGCGCATGTTAACAACACAAAAAGGAGTTTTAACTTAGTAAAATGTTTTCCTGAGATGGGGAGGCTTTTAAAGGTCATTTAATATAAATAGTGATCATGTGTCATTTTAAATTTTAATATTTATTTTAATATTTTTTGACAGTCAGTGCAAAAATGTGCTGACATCCAGTGTTTTTCCCCACACCGAATATTCCACCAGCATGTGGTTTTTCATTGGAGGAACCAGTGTTCCTATAATAAAATCACTCTTCAGAAAAGCTCTGACAGTTCTTATTAGGAACCATTAACATTTCATTTCTAGAAAAATCTCTTTTCCAGAGATGAGTTTGCATCAAACTGGTCATAAAGATAAAACTGATGGCGTGTAGACCCTTTTGAATCCAGGTTAAAACCTTTTTCTCACGTTAAGCATTAAAGACACGATAACTGATACAAATTAACTTTATTATTTTATTGTGGTTTATTGTGAACTCCTGTTTTTGGTGTTTTTATGTAAAGCACTTTACATGAAAGGTGCTGCACAAACAAACGTACCTTGTTTCATATACTCTCCACACTTTTCTCCTTCACATGGATTTTTAAACTGGGGCTGACATGGTTTCCAGGACCACTAACATACAGGAAGAGTCATGTTAAAGTGGTTAAAAGACCATTAGAGCTATCATAATTTGTAATTAATCTCTATGTGTGTTGTGTTAATTTGTATTTTATAGTTTTATCTCTTCTTTTATGGTGTTTTTATTCTTCCTGCTACGGGACGAGCTGGAAATTCTTCCATGTTTACATCATGCTGTCTTTGGTTCACCTGCATCTTCCTAGTTAAATAAATGAAAAATGAACATGATGAGTGGACGTTATGGTGAGTGGACGTTATGGTGGGTCTCCACAGTTCAGATTGTTTAAGTCTTTGTCTTCTTGCAGGTTGTGGTGAATCCTCCCGAGCCATGGAGTGACAGCCTGAGCTTCCACAGGTAGGAAACGTCTCCTGCTTCTGAGACCAGTCCCTCCTTCTACTTTTGTTTTATAACCTGTAAAAAGTTTTTTAAATGATGAAATTCATCATAATGACAGAGTGGATTGTGGATTCTGTCGTGTCCACTTCCTGCAGACCACATCCCACCTCCCTCAGCTGCTATTTAAAGTGGCTGAAGCTGCTCCCAGTTTTCCTTCCCAGTGCCAAACCAGAAGCTCAGTCCAGACCAGCGGAGGCCGCCCCTCCTACACATTCATCTGATTGTTTTCAGATTTACCATCACCCTTTTTGCTCCTACCCTCTAGTGAGGATAATGTTTTTCTTGAGCTGACCTTGGTTACATAAATAAGTGGCATGACCACCCCCCCTCTTTTTTTTTATTCTTCTCTTCATCCTCCTCCCTAATCCACTGCTCAGCTCAGCTGCATTCCTCCAACTGAACCCACAAAGTCCAGAAAGCTGTTCATGTTGTGAAATTGGAGTCCTGTGTATTCCCAGGCTGAGCAGAGCGGCTGGAGAACAAACCAGAGACGGGAAGCATGGACGCCGTTGCCCTTAGTGAATTGTTTATCTTCTCATAACCAAGTGCTGCTTAGTTTATTTCACCTGTTTTCAATCCTCCCTTACCTGGTTGACTTTGAAGGGATTTGTGCATGTGAGGACATGCTTGTGAGCTCAGCTGCAGGTTTGATCCGGATCCAGTGTTCCCACTGATCTGGGGTTTCAACCCTTTTTCACAATGGGGCCCAAATTTTCCACAACTAAGTAGTCAAGCATTAATACTGCACTGGTTTTATACTAAAATCATGTGTTACAGCTAAAACATGTCAGATACATGACGCGCTACAATGACATCATCACAATGACTTTTATTATTATTATTATTATCACATTTTTATTTATTTATCACATGAACCTGCAACAACAGCAAGACAACAGCCTAACAATTAGTATAAAGTCAGGCAGCTACAAGAACACATTTACCACATCAGGTTAGTGTTATAAACATAATTGCATTTTGTTACAGCAAAAAGTAACTTAAATCTTTATTTATACAAGATAAAAATCACAAAGTGCTTCACAATCCAACGAAACGAGACAGAAGACATAAAAACATATTAGATAGAAGCTCAGTCAAGTTTAAAGGAAGTGTTTTTATCTGCCTTTTAAACGCTGAGCGTGCAGATTTCAGGCTGCTCCAGAGGCAGGGAGCTGCTGCTGCAAAGCCTCTGTTGCCATGGTTATCAGCCATGTTTGCGTCACAAATAAAATGAAATGTGATCAGCAAATGATGCAGCAAAATAACAAAAGGCTCAAATGAAATAAGCTACAGATATATATAGTTTATTAATTTAGATTAAAATAAGGTTTGTTCAGGATGGAAAAACTTTTTGCATCTATTGCTTTTTTCTTTTCTTTGCTTGATCACCACTAGTGGTGAATATTCGCTTCAGATGCTGCTTTAGGGCTGCTGTGGTCTGGGTTCATTCTTTCACTAAATACTAACCTGTTACTGATTGTAAAAACTTTAGTTTATTCATTTAAAATACTTTTTGCTACAGGCTAGCAGCTAGCTGGATGCTTATGACGGTCGCTTTTCCCTCACATGATTAGCTTTGAGCTTCACCATAACGTTAATAAACCTACTGCAGACTTTACCATCCTGGATAAATTCTCACACACATCGGTGTGTCTGCCCATAAAAACCAACACAGAGCAGACGTCCCAGACAGTTGCTATTCTAGTATTGTACAGTGCTAATAGTACTGTGATGCTGATCAGTGCTTTAGCACCGTGTTGGACTGCATTCATTCTTAGCCTCATGGATTCAGCACGGTGTTGGAAACTCTCCTCTGTGATGTTGCTCTATAATGACATGAAGCATCACATTGTTGCTGCAGACGAAGTGCAATGCTGCAGGATTTTAACTTTATTGGCTCCTACAGGTATTATTTCCTCTGCTGTAGTGTGATGTTTTCTAGACAATGCATCTCTTTATATGAGGTGAGTTGGGTGTTTGACAAGATGCCGCTTAGTGAAACAACGCTGTTACTCTTATTTATTGGACCACAGTGTAAGGCCACATGTAGCATGCTCTCATAAACAGTGGCATCATCATTATCAGGCCTGGCCGGGCTAGAAGTTGACCATCAATGTCAGTTTGATGTCAGAAATGACCCAGACCTGTTTGCTACATGCCCACTTCAAAAATCAGTCAACTCACAGAACTTCAGCCAGTCGTCGTGACCATGTCTGCGTTACTGAATATGATGCTGTGCACTACAGGAGTCCCACAGAAACCAGTAAAGATTTTTAACACGACTTTTAATCCGTGTAAAAAAACAGGATTTAAGAGCAGATATTGTATTGAAGGAACAGACTTTATCACCGTCTTTCCTTTTTATAGTTTAGAAGTTAAAGTACTAATATAGTCTTTTTTATTGTTTTGTGTGTTTGACATGAAAGCCTTAACCACATCAGTGATGTAATGCTAACCCACCTCCCATTTATCTCTACAACCTCCGGGGAGACAAGGTGACTTTCCCTGAGCGACACAGCTGAGACACTGGCAGCAAGCAGAACAATGTAATCAAATCACGCCATTTAGCCGCCCTCTTCTTCTTCTGCTCAATGTTTTCATCCCCAGATTCATGAATTATGGTTGAACTTCATCTGACTTCCAGAACAAGACGAGAGGAATGGCGAGTCGGGCCAGTGGCTCATTTAACCGAATGTTTCTGATTATTCAACTTAGAGAGGCGCAGATCGGACGTCCTGGTCATGGTGCAGAATCTCAATCACGCTCTATTGCTGTGACTTTCACTGTCTTCTGACCCGACGTGTCTGCGCCTCATGGAGCTTCATTCTACAAGTGTGTGTGTGTGTCTGGGTGTGTGTGTGGGTATTCATGTGGCACGAGGATTTTAACATATTCTGTCAATTTCACCTGAATGTCCCAGTTACTTTAGCATCACATATCTAGCCCTTTCCCACCTAATTTAACAGATTTTGTTGTGGACTACATGCTGCTAAAGGCGGACATGAACGTGCACAGTATTCACTGGGTTTAAATGGCTGGAATATGTGAACGTGTACCGCTCCAGCGGATTTTCCTCCATGACTGACGATTTAAAACGTGCATAAGCTCAGTGTTAATGCTGTTCTGAGAAAAACCTTTATGTGGTGAGCTGGTGCTTCCTCGATCAAGCCTGGGTGGATGTAGATGCGTCCCTAGTGTGTAGTCAGACGGTCAAGGATGCTCATTACTTCTAGGCCCAAACGAGGTTCTTACCTCGTAGCACAAGTTTCCCTCCCTGACCGAAGCAGGAGGGAGTGGGGTGCGGGTGGGCCGACGCTCACAAAGTCATTAGTGAGGTGCCTGATTAAGTGTATGCACTTGGCCTGAGGGGAGCTGATTTGTAAATCAGAGTGGCCGGGGAGAAGCACCGTGAAGAGGAGCTAATGAAGACCTCTGGGAATTTCCACAGCTCCGTGGTGGGAGCAGTTTCCCATGAAGAGATGAGAGGTGGTAAAAGACTTCCGCACCATGCAGGATTTGTTTGTCACACCTACTTCATATCGGTAACGACATCTTTACAGACTGAAAACATTAGAACTTTGTTGTTAATCCACAAAGTCGTCAACATGAAAGTCTTGTTTGTCGTCATAACAAATCCCTGCGATGAAATGGAAGAAGGAAGGCGGTAATGACTGTTTATTGAGGACGATAAGAGAAACTAGAAGCCCTGCTTTAGCAGCAGCTGCTTAGCTCTTCTTACAGGGAGGAAGGTTTAATGAGGTACTCCTGTTTGTTGTGGAGTAAAACCTGGAATAATGGTCTGTGGTGGAGTCAGGATGTGGTTGGATCTGGTGGCTGCAGGTAAAAACACTCCCACAGAGTCTGTGTGATTTGGGCTCTCCTGTAGCTCTCCACTCCTTTTGGCTATTTTGACCTTTTTTCTTTCTACTTTGTGCTCTTCTTGTGAAGAGAGACTGTTTGTGATTTATACATGTATATTCAGTGAGGGTTTTTGCCTTTGGGATACGGCAGGGAGCCACTTCCTATGATTTATTACTTACTAAAGGAACCGTTAGCTTTGCTAGCTGTGTGCACAAAGGGCCGACCCGGGATATAACATGACATCCCGATGGAGCTGAGGAGGAGATTTAGGGACTGCAAGGCTGTGGAGAATGTGAACTGGAAGAGCAGCTTAATCATCTTTATGGAGACATGGCTAAACCACCTTTACTGGATGCTAACGTGGACCTGCTGGGATTCACTGCCATGAGAGCCAACAGAGACACCAAAGCAAGTGGAAAAAGTAAAGGTCATATCTCCTTAAAGACAGTCTTGTGTTGGCCGTGTTTCCAAACTGCTAGCTGTTAGCCTGCAGCCATGCTATCTGCTGTTAGCTTGCAGCCATGCTATCTGCTGTTAGCCTGCAGCCATGCTATCTGTCGTTAGCCTGCAGCCATGCTATCTGCTGTTAGCTTGCAGCCATGCTATCTGCTGTTAGCCTGCAGCAATGCTATCTGCTGTTAGCCTGCAGCCATGCTATCTGCTGTTAGCTTGCAGCCATGCTATCTGCTGTTAGCTTGCAGC
>JBAMHV010000003.1:2871571-2883423 GCA_037177535.1 Pseudomugil gertrudae
AAACCTCTGTGAGTGATAAATATGCAAAAAACACAGAAATCAGGAAGGGGGCAAATACATATTCATGGCACTGTATGTGTAAGTGTGAGTATCTGAATAAGGAAACAAATGCATTTGAATTTGTGTGTCTGTGCAAGTATCAGCAGCGTAAACGATAAATAACGGTGTGACCAAATGCATAACAGTGCAGAGAGCTTTCAAGTGGGACCTTTTACATATGTCATTTTTATCTAAACATTTAAAGCACCACCACATTTTTATTATATGCCTACATAAAACTCACATCTTCATGCCGTCACCTGCATTGCTTTGAAATATAAAAACACAGGACCCTTTGCAGCACATGAAGGCTATGGGCCAAAGTGAAACCCATCTTGGTTTACGCCGCTGCATTTGCAGCACATAAAAGCAAAAAAAACTCTTCATTTGCTACCAGACGCCATGAAGAAACACTACAGGGTCACAGAGGCCCGGGACATTATCATGCAGTAAGAACAGAGGACACTGAGCACAGTCACTCAGACACTACACCGCCTGAAGTACCTCTCGGAGTCCAGCAGCTTCAGGGACTGCACAGATGGCACTGAAGAAGCCAAAGAAAACCTGTGTTTGACGTCTAAAATTGGTTAAATCCAGTGGTCATCCACAAATTCCATGGCACTTCCATGGAATCCTCCGGGCACTGGACAATTTCTCAGATCCTCCCGCTATTCCCTGGCCCAGGTTTGTTTTCACTGAGGAGCTGACCAGCGTGATGGAGAAGTATATACAAACACTACATGGGAGAAAGATGGCTGCACACTGGAGGGATATTGATGACCACCATTCGTGCCTATTGTGGTATCCTACTGGTGGCTGGTGTTTACTGGTCCCATAAAGATTCTGCAGTTTGAGGGATAAACAGACTGGTTGACAGATCCTCCGGGCCACCATGTCGGTGATTGTTTGTGTTAATTTCTAGATATTTTTCATGTTCTGTTTCCTGTTAGATTTTATGGTGTTAAAATAAATAGCTTGGCTTTTTAAATGGAAGTAGCTCTTTGTTACATCATACACACAAAGGATGTGAGATGTTTGATATAGATTTTAGGACTAATGAGGGTTTAAAACATTACATTTTAATTAATAAGAATAAAAATAATTTAGACATATTGTAGTACAACTTTAAATATATTTAAATAAAATTCATTTTAAATATATTTAAATAAAATTAATTTTTGCACGTAGACCATAAAAATAGAGGTGGAATAAAAACATGAAACTTTTTTGAAAATGACTTTTTGTATGTGCACATTTTTGTGTGTTAAGTCGCAACATTGGTATTTGACACAGAGAAAAATGTAATAATTATTTATCGGCTAATCTTTAACATGTCCACCATAAATGATCCAGTCTAACTAAAATATAATGAACATTATTCATTTTTTGTCTTTTTTAATTATCAAATTGAGTCGCATCTTGGCATAAACATGGCAATTTAAAGATTAAAAATAAAAAACTTAATTAAAATGTGATATGTATGATTAGGGATAAAGCTGACTTAGACTACAGAAAAGAAAAATTAATTTAAAAATCTATAATTTTTTTTAGCTTGCTATTTTCTATTTCATGCACACATTTAGGGTTTAAAAGGGGATTTTTAAAAAGGGGTGCCAGAAAGTTAATCTAATAATGTTTTTATGTTTGTAATTGTCCCTCACAATGACCAGTACCATCTTTAGTTCCGAGTGATGCTGGTTGGTCCACTTTAAACAGTTAGTTTGGCACAGTGTGAACACTAAGTGCACCCTGACACAGAATACAGTGCAGTCTGAACACAAAGCAAACTAAAGACAGGTTTGAAATGTTTCTGAATGTCAAACAATTGGAGGGAATTTAAGTGGAATCACCAGATTTTTCAGAACACCAGAAATAACTGCAACAATGGGACCGATGGATTGCAGTTCATGTTGGAGAAGTTGCTGGACAGAAATTGCTAATCACAAATTTTTGGTCGTGTCCTTAACTAAATATATTCTGGAAAGAGGTTTTTTATGCTCTCAAAGTAATTTTAAACCAGATATCCCATCAAGCCCACTTGTGGCATTACTGGGAGCAATTATTGATGGTATAGATAAACAAGACAAAATATACCTCTTAAATATATTACTTACTGCAGCATTGAAATGTAAAACTATTGGATGGTTAAAACCAGACCCTCCTTCATATAATGTATGGATCCAAAAAATATGGAGTGTATAAAGTATATACCAAATAGAAAAAAACGTAAATGCAAGACTCCAAAAAAAAAAAAAAAAACATTCGTCAGGATGTGAAACCAGTCCATAAGACACCATAATGCAATAAGGCTGAGTCTCAAGACCTGTATCGGTTATACCTGTACAACATAATTTGCTTCCTGATGACTAAATGTGGATTTCTCACTTTTTTTTCTTCCTGTTTTGGTTTTGTTTTCTTATCTCATTTCTGACAAAAATGTGCTTAAAATAATGACCACAACTCTGCTGTACATACTGTATATAAGACGTATGAAAGCAAGTTATATCTCATGCTTTATGATATTGTTGAAAAATTAGGTAAAAAAAGAGGACCTTCACACCTTGGATTTCTTCACAAGTACAATAAATAATTACTTAATGGAAAATATGGAAGCAGACCTGCTGGATATTGTAAACTGTTCAATTCAATTCAGCTTTATTTATATACCCCAGTATCAAAGTCGCCTCAAAGCGCTTCACACACAGTTGATCATACAACAACAGACATAACACACAATAAACACAAGTAATAACTACACTAAACTAAGCAGACTCAGGACATCCTGTCCTTAGACCCTCCTTCTCGGTAAGGAAAAACTCCTAAAAAAACCCAGTTGTGGGGATAAAAAACGAAGAAACCTCATGGAGCCCACATTGAAGGAGAGATCCTCTCCCAGAATGGACAGGCAGATGTGCCTAGGACTGTTATCACTTAGCTCATCTATATTCTAAAATAACAGTTCAGGTTTGTAGCCTGCAGCAGGGGGTCTTCATCCAGACAGGGTAGTGGGGGGTGGGTAGGGGATCAGGAGGTCCATGGGAAGTGAGGATGAGGGCACATCGGTCAGCACAAGAGCACAGACTGGATCAGCTGAGCTCCAAACATCATGGGGACATCCATCAGCAGCCAGGTATCTGAAACAGTCCTCACTCGTCCAGAGGGGAGTGGGAGAGAGGTAAAACGGTGAAGCTGAGCATTTTTCCTGATGTTTAATAGAAATAATTGTCCCAGGAAGCCATCGCCCAGTGCAATAAAACCTTTGACCAGCTTAGAGACCATATTATTCTAAGTTTATACCACTGATTCCCAAAGATTGGTCCCGACCCACAAGCGAGTCGTGGGAGGGTGAATATGGGTTGCCAAATGTTTCCTTTAATCCGTTGTACCGATCATGATGTGCATGTGCAGTTAACCATTCCGACTTCCAGAGCTTCAGCCTCCAATGTTTGAGCCTGGTAGACAAAACAACCCATAGTGTACATTTACTGTTACCTGTACCTCCACCTTTTTGTTGCTTCTCATCCACCACGGTCTCACTCACGGCCATAATACAGTTGAATGGATGGGGGTTGGTACTGCATAAGAATTACTGTGTCAGGTTAAACCAGCCTTCCCTAAAACAGGGACATTCATGGGCATGAGGGCAGTTATTACTGGTTCCATATTAAAACCTAGTTTGTCATTTTGTTGAGAGAAGCTGGTTTGGGGCATGTAGGTGTTTGATTACAGCTGTGAACCACCAGAAGCCACTTTATCTTATTTATTTATGGTGAGGACAATTTTCATGCTTTAATTTATACTTTTTTAAATTATGTTGAGAAACAAAGATAACCAATCAGAACTGGACATTATCTCCTTGAGATCAGCAGATTTTCAGCATAAGGGTGCTTTGTAACAATTCAATTCAGCTTTATTTGCATGGCACCACTTCACAACAATGTCATTTCAGGGCGCTTCACAGACATCAATTTGAGCTAATTCATAATAAATAGCCTAGATAAGGAAAACCAAAAGATTGCATCAAATCTTGACTTTGATCCAATCTCCCATCCTGAGCTGCATGAGGCGACAGTGGGAAGAAAAACTCCTTTTTAACAGGAAGACAGGGACCCCCGGCAGAACCCGGTTCAGGAAGGGCCTCGACTGGCTGGTGGAGATGACTGGAAATACACGCACTGCCTCCTGTACCCACACTGTGAACATAATTTACCAAAAACAACTTTATTCTACTTATTCATAAAGATATGTGTGTGTGTGAACATGAATTTGTACTATTCTGTGGTACAACTAAAAGTTTGGGAACCATTGTTGTAGACATTCTCTGACATTTTTCATGTTTTCTTTCCCTCAGGTCTTCTACCATGCCTCCAGGGACGGTGTGTCATCTTTCAGCGTTAATTATCCGAACACTGTTGACTCTCCTGCTTGTAGCCGTTGGCTGGCCCCTTGTTTCCACAACCAGTGGTGTTCAGGCAGACTTCTCCCCCTCCGATCTTTATCCCACCTTCATACGGAATGACACACTGTTTGAGCACCTCGCCCTGCATCCTGATCCCAGCGTGGGTTGGGTTTATGTTGGAGCGCGAGATCATTTGTTCCAGTTGGATCCATTCCTACGACTTAAGCTCAAGGATGACACTGGACCTGTCACGGACAGCCGGGAATGCTTACCCCCTGTGACGGAGAGCAACTGCCCTCAGGCAAAGAAAACCAGCAACCACAACAAGCTCCTGCTGGTTGATCCGTACTCTATGGAGCTTATTACTTGTGGGAGCATCAACCAGGGAATCTGCCAGAAGCGTAGCTTGGGTTCTGTGGATACAGTACTTTTCTCTACAGAGAGGCCAGTGGATACTCAGTACGTCGCAGCTAACCACCCCAACGTCAGCACCGTTGGGCTTGTTGTTCGTCCTCATCCTGACAGGCGGCCAGTGTTGTTCGTGGGGCGGGGATATACCAGCAGCCATCCGCCCATTTCCACCAGAAACCTTGCCCAGGAGCCCGTCTTCTCCTATGAAGAGACTGCCAAGCTGGCGGTGGCAGGCCGTCTTTCAGAATACGACCATCATTTTGTGGCTTCGTTTGCTCACCGTCACCACGTATACTTCCTCTTCTACAGGCGGGACCTACAGTCACCATCGAGGGAATATCGTACTTACATCTCACGCGTATGCTTAGATGATCAGTCCTATTACTCCTACGTGGAGGTACCCTTGACCTGTCGTTCCAGAGCGGGTAAAATGTACAACCTCCTTCAAGCTGTCCAGCTGGGGCTCTCCAAGGATGGTACCGATAGTCAAGATTCAGAAATTCTTCTGGGGGTCTTCTCTACTCACTTGGCTTCCTCAGCTCAGCCCAGCGAGGACTCTGCTCTCTGCATGTTTAACCTTGAAGAGGTGGACCAGAGGATCAACTCCACCAGAAACCTGTGCTATACCCAGATGGGTAAAGAAGGAGGAATGCAGGCAGCTTACATCGAATATGAAGTCAAATCGAACTGCGCCCACCTTCCAGAGGTGAGATCCGCCATGTTAACAGTTGCTTCTGTCAACATAATGGTATCAGGTTTATTTAAGGAAAAAAAAACTAGTAATTACAGGAGCATGCAAAAGTGGCTGTCGACACCTTTCACTTTTATTACTATCTTTCTTTAAATGTTGGTTTTTGGTTTATTTGCTAATTTATGCTAAAACAAACAACAAAATGAGCAAATAATATATATTTTTTAATTATAAGGGATTAAATATTAGAAAGTGGATCATCCTTACTGTACGTTATCACCCTAAAAACTCATTACTACCTCAGGAATTCCAGCTTCAGTGTCTTTGGGAATGTCTCTGGGATCTTTGGGAATTGTGTCCATTCTGTCTACATCTGCTTCTGCTGGTGTTCATCCGTATTGAGAGATGAGATATACTTTTATTATCATTGAGCCAGCGTCCCAGCATCAACGAAATTAACATTCCAGTACAGCCCAATCCAAGATTACACAAAAACACGGACATGACTTACAGGATCGAACAATACTGAAGCGCAGTAAACAAACACAAAATCTCTAGTAATACTACTTGCAACACAAAAGCACTCAAAACTCTTTTTTTTAAAAAAAAAAAATATATATATATACCAAGTATCAACACTACTATGTACAAATACAACCAAAACCTTAACTAACTCAACTCAAACTACCAATTATCTAATACAAAAAACAAACGCAACACCAAGTGGTTGTAACACCACAGGAACAAGTACTATACAAATATTAAATACTAAGATAGGCTATACAAATCCGCAACCCAAAGCTAAGCTAGGCTAACCACCACAAATTGTTTCCAAGTTTCCAAAGTGACTAATCTGCAGTCCAAACGCAAGCCAAGGAGAAGCCCGTCTGTCACCAGTTTCTCATTGAATCAGTGGAAGCTGTGTTCTTTTATTTCCTTGTTGTCAGTGGGATGGCTGGTGATTGGCTGATTTTTCTGGCGAATCCGGAGGTCGCAGGCGAAGTTGTGTTGTAGTGAACCAATCCTCTCCGGGGGGTGCAAGCAGGAGATGAACCAGATGATTAGTGAATGACAGGCGTCTGTTACAGGAATAATTATGGAGGACATTCACCATCATGTCCCTCAGTTTGTGCACGGCACAAGAAATGTATGGAAACGGGGACAATGTTGGACAAAGGGAGGAGAGGACAAGCAAGAACATGTGCAGAGGTGTATAAAATAAATATCTGATCCTCCTTTTGGGATTATTTTAGGAAAATTGTCTAATAATTTGCTTTTTAAATTGTAAAGAGACTTCATTAACATCCTGTAAATGAAGTGGAAAGACGCCTCTGCATTTGGGACTGTATTAGCAGTTATAGTGAGAAGAGGTAAAAGTCTGAATAAAGAGGAGATTAGGGCGAGCAAACTTTCCTAACCTGCTGTAAAAACGTCCAGGATTCAGCTCAGCGTAGACTCGGATCAGTCTGGGTGAGCTGTAGCTCATTTGTCTGCTATTTTGGACTGGGCTCGTTTTTTTCCCTGGGGTGTAGATATTTTGGCCTGCAGGACGGACACTTTGTTTTTTTGTGATAAAGCGGCAGTGCCAGAGAGCGAAAACAAATGGTTTCCTTTTTCTGTGCTCCATAAATTCCACATGACTGAGTGAAACCACTCTGTGGTTTACATTGAGGAAAAGATGGCTGCGACGGCGCTCCACCCGCTGCTTCTAATTGTACGTTTGGGTCACAGAATGTTGCTAAAAAGAGAGATGACTACTTGCAGGAGAAATGGGGATCTGGTATTGTGTAAAAATTAATTTGTAACTCTCACAAACGTTTTCCTGCGTTAACATATAACACACTGCTGCTTTTTGTAGCTCTGTTTTCCAAACACAGAAAAACACATGTTTTTTTCTCTTTAGTGAATATAAAAGCTGCAGATGTGCATCTGAAGCGCCCCTCTTATAGCAATGTAGCTGTAAATCAGTCATTTAGTAACAGAAACATCTGCTGCTGTGTAGGATGAATTAAAAACCTAATAAAAGATCAATTCACACGTGTGAACACAACATATCTGTCCGCATTATCAGGCCCACTTTGCTAGTACTGGGTCAAACCACGGCTGTGTCTCAATCAGCGCACTAACACTACTTCGCGCACTATGTTTAGGTGCGTACTGCGTTCACACTGACATTTCAGGAAAAAAGTCAGTGCACTGAAAGTACCCGTATGCTGCCCTAAAAGTGGCCAAAAATCTAGTGTGAAACAATGGACACCTCACGCACTAAACCGACGCCATCTTGCTGACGGAGCGGAAAAGGAAATGCTGGACTTTCAAAATAATGGTGGCAAACAATACTGCGGTGGAGGCTAATGCGTACAGACGTTAGTATGAAGTTGTTTGCTTACGGTTCTCATGTTTACAGCAGCTTGTTACATATCCGACCAGTTGTTTGAGACTGCGGTAACCGACCCAGTACAGTTAACATACGTAAATGTTAGCAGTTTTTTAGCCGTGTAGGGGACACAAAATAATAATTTTGACAAAATAATATGTGACTTATGGTAAGTGGCAAACGTCCAGTATCCCATTTGAGACATCACTTACCCATAACGGTGCGCACTCTGCACTGATTCCAGCGCACTGTGGAATTGAGACACAGCCATTGTGTCATAGATTTAATAGGTGTACATAATGAGCCCAAAGACAGAACGAAAGCATTAAAGGGAAGGGTTTGATACTGGGAGTGGAAATGAAGGGTCAGACCTGAGCAAACCTCAGAGAGGGGAGCAACGTGGAACACAAACTGCCATTATTCCTTGAACATCTTTATCTAGGACTACTTAACTCATGCCTAAGACTGCTTTACTGTACGAGTTACAGACATGAGTTTTGCGAGGAGATTAGAACGTTAAACCTCGACTGGATCCCTGCAAACAAACACAATCAGCTCTCGTCCTGATCCATCTGCATCGTGCAAGATTTCAACCATCTGTTTGTTATGGCTGATGATTAGTTTAGGAGATACTTACTGTAAATCTGTTTGCTAAATGCAACACCAGCAATGCTTTGCCATGACGTGACTCAATGCGCTCATTACCAGCCATGTGTCCAGATGATTGCAGGCTGCACAGCACTTATCAGCATGTGTGTAATCACACACTCCTATCAGCTGGTCGTTTGCCAGCATTAAAGCGTCGCACCGTTCCCAGGCGAGATTTTTTTTCAGTTTTTATGATTATGAGTTTTTATTGATTGAGCTGATGTTGTCGTGTGGAAACTTTATCTTCATGCTCATATAAGGTTATATATTTAGCTTTATGTAGCTGGCACATTTATGTAAAAACAGGATAATATTTTCATTGTTTGATGGATAAAAGTTCAGTACTTCAGTCCAAATAAGGCATTTAATGCATAAGTTTATAAGAGGCAGTGAAGTGTAGTCCACCACAGTGGAGCAGGCTTTGTCCACAGAGGCAACAACAGCTTCTGAGAGCTTCTGGCTTCTGCCATGTTTTCTACATGTGATTTGATGTATTGTTACCTGATCTGCCCCACCAGAACACCCTGTATGCCTACCCCTGTGGCTCGGACCACACTCCCAGCCCCATGGCCAGTCGGATCGCCGTGGAAGTGGAGACCATTTTGGACAGTCCATCTGCCCGCCTCACTGCTGTGGCTGTCAGCGTCAAGGCGGGACACACCATCGCCTTTCTGGGGGACTCCAAAGGGAACGTACACAAGGTAACAGGCTCCTGGTGGTTTCGTGCTATACGTGGTTTATGTGGTTGCCAGATTTCAGATGGAGATCTCAACAATCAGTTCAGTTTAGTCTTCACCATTAGTGTTTGCTGAGAGTGTTGGATGCTGACACCTTCCTGTTCCTCTGCTAACTGAGGAAGGACATGGGGTTAGTGTGCAGAGGCCTGCAGAGTGAAGTCAGCATGACAGAAATCACATAAAGTGCAGAGTCCTGCTATTTGTGTCTCTCATAGAATTAGATTAGACTTTGCTCATCTGCTCGTCCCTTTTGACTGTTTACAAACCCACAGTCAGAGAATCGAGGTTGACTGACCTCGTTTATGATGGCTTTTTTTTTTGTTTTTTTTGCTTTTGCTGTTGTCCAGTTTTATTCCAGCTGCTAACATCTCTGCTAATGTGTCGTCTGTGACTGCCTTTTGTTTCTAATGAACCATGAAGGTCCTGTTGGTTACCGTGGAGATTTAATAGTATTCAGTCTTCATATCATATACTATCAGGGGCTTCACTTCATGATGTTTTAAAGGTAAATTTGGGTGCTACACTTTGATCCATCATCCATATCGACTGATGGCTTCCTGAGACATATTTACCTGCATGAAAATGGGAACTACTCGGGTGACTTTTTTACCTTCTGCTGCAGAACATTTCCACATCACACATTACTTTATTCATTCATTAGGAATTCCTTAAATTACTTGACTCATTTCTAGGCCTGATTTATTTATTTCTCAACTACTTTACTCCTTCCTATCTTCTTCACTAATCCCTATAAATATTTTACTCATTGCAAGGAGAATTTGTTTACTTGGGGAACCCCTAATAGTACTTTATTCCCAGGACAACTTAACTCTTTCAACATGTCTATCATGTTTTATTTACTCCACTAGCATCTTTTTTTAAAATACAGATGTATCATCTCGTACAGACTTAAGCAGGTAATCGCTGCAGTGTTGTTGCACCTGTTAGTCTGATCTTAAAGGAACCCAGACGTTTCAGGCTCACAGTGGGTTCTTTTGGTTCAGACGGAGGTCAGAGTAAAGCTCAGTCTCATGTAAGGAGACGAGGGGTGTCCTGTTGTCAGGATAATAATGAGAGGCCATAAAGAGGATTAGTGATATCTGGCAGTGAGTGGATCAGCAGTAAAAGCTCTTTGCGGCATGCATTTTAATCACAGATCATTTATTTGTTTTCAGTTTGATTATTAGTTACTTCAGCATTGAGGTCAGTGGACCATGGAGGCAGTAGAGAGGTCTCCTGATATCAGAGGTTTACAGATTGGAGCTTTTCTGGATACAATGGAGTCTTTGTATCTTTTTTTCTCAATGGTGGCTTGTAGTTAGCCCCCCTGCATGAGCTGAAATAGCACAAAGACCCTCATTAACATAATCTTGTACAGTTACATCATACAGCGTCAGTTAAACCTCGAGCTTTACATCAGTTCTATGTTAAAGAGCACCATGTCATTTCTGAATGGCAGTTATTGACAACGGCCTCGTTGTGGTGGTCGGCTTTCCGTCAGCCTTTCCTTTCTCTCCATTTTAAGAAGGTTGATGGATATGTCATAGTTTAAAACAAAAAATTCCTGTTTCACCACAGGAGGAAATGCCTGAGATTGACTGCTTTTCAGAACAATAGCTGGTGCATGTGGAAACGGCTGATACCAGTCAACTCTGATCGAGCAAATACGTCACTCAGTAATTACGTGAGAAGTTGCTTCTCTTTACGATAAACGTGACCAAAACCAGGGGACACAGAAAACAATCCTATCATAAAATGTTCTTACCTTACCATATACCATACTATAGAGGCCATGCAGTCATGTGATCCCCACTGTTGACGTCACCATTTTGGACGGCATGTGTCCAGTGATAACCACTTAGGGCCTAGCATATACACACAGGATAAAGCATGGATTAAGCCTAAACACACTCACACAGCAAGTATCTGTGGATGGTCTATCTATATATATACCATAGCTGTTTCCCATATTGTGGGGTAGCCTAGAAAAAACACCCCCCAAACCCCCTCCCCTCCATCGCCCCCGCCGGCACCAGCGTCCCTTCCCCACACTGGCGTCCACCCGCCCCCCCATCCCTGCACCGGACAACCGGGAGGGCAGCCCGCACACTCGGGCTGAAGACCCCCAGGACCCGCCACAGGCGCCACCAGGGAGAAACCGGCCAGACCCAGAGCGCAAACACTGACCACCACCAGTACCCAGGAAACCCAGAGGACCACACAGCGGCAGCTGCCGCATCCCGAGAGGGACAACACCCACCCAGGCACACCCCCGATCATCACCATCAATGTTTTCGCTCTCTTTAAATCTGCACAAAAAGAATTAAAAACTTTATTGTAATCATTTTATTTTTCTCCCTCTCAAAACGTTTTCCTGGTGTGTAGCCCTATATTGTGTATAATGTGTATACTATGTACATTGTGTCTGAAAGCATTAAAAGGAGGAGGACATTGTCCTGCAAATCTAAGTGTGGGTATTCAGCTTGCCCTAAGAAAATGCTGCATTAAAACACTCTAAAAACATTGGGAGAGGGTCCAGGCTTAAAATTA
>JBAMHV010000003.1:2908167-2936279 GCA_037177535.1 Pseudomugil gertrudae
TTTTGGACAAGTTTAATACCAGTATGGTTACAGTTTGCATGTCTGATGTTGCTCACAGTGGTCCAAGAAATGCTCAGAGAGTTTGTGTGTTTGCTCAGTCACATTAAAAATTAGAGGGAACATTGGTATACGGTGAATATTAGCAACATAACGAGGGAATTTACTGGAAAAACATAATTGAAGGAGCGATCGATTGTTCTGTATTCTCAAAAGAAGAATTTTTAAGCTGTTAGCTAATGCTATGCTAGGTTAGCATCAGTAGTGATGTTGTTGCTAACAGGCAGACAGTATAAAAGTCTGTTTTGCTAGTTCAGAGGGCCTGGTATAATAACGGAAAATCCGCTCTATCCCATGGTATAAACTGATCACTTTATGTAACGAGACATTCTTCCGATCAAATTCACTGGTATCGGTGGGCAAACTTGAGCAATGTAACGTAAATAAAAACATGACCGATGTAACAAAGCCACGTCATTACAGGTCACAGAGAGTTAAACTGAAACTGGAGAATTGCAGAGTCATTAAGAATTTCACGTCATTATGGGCTGAGCAGAGCTGACGAGTACCTGTCGGCTCTGCTCAGCCCTGCTGCAGTGATGTCTGACTGCAGCTACTCCTGCTGTGTTACAGAGAGGATGGCGATGAAGAGGAGGGAGGATTGAATGGAGTCAAAAGACAAACAAGGACATTGTTCTGTTCCACACTTCACAGCATTTACCATTTATGAGATATGAAGAATAAATCATCGTTTGAGCGGCAAAACAACTGCCAATAGTGGCTATTTAGAAAAGCGCTAATATCACCGATTTAATCGGCTAGCCAATAAATCGCCTGGGCTCTGATCTAAGAGGCTTGTAATCTGAAAAGTCTTTATTAGAGACTCTAGTGCATCGGCAATGAGTGATCCACGGCAACACCCTTATAAAGCACATTTTCATCCTTTTCATTTTCAAAATAAAAGCGGTTGTTGTCCCGCAGGTTTGGTCCGCTGGAGTTACGTGCAGTTTGAACACAAACCAAACCAAAGGTGTGAAACTTGTCCAAAGCCCCCACCTAATCGCACCGCGCCCCCTGAACTGGTGTGAATGCCCCGTAGACTCTTAACTTGATAACTGAGGCTGTTCTTGAAATATGACTCTTTACTGGAGTTAAACTGGTATATATACGTATATTTCTGAGGCTCTGCTGGGTTTTATCATCTCCCATCAGCTATCCTGTCCTTTCTTTAGATCGAGCCACTTTCTGGCCTGGTGGAGGGAGGCACCATAGTCACCATTTCAGGCTCCAACCTCGGCCAAAGGGCTGGAGACATCCTCCACTCTGTGTCAGTTGCTGGGGTGCCGTGTACCGTCATACCACACCTGTATGAGGTATCCTCAAGGTACGTGTAAACTTCTGAGAGGAATTTAAATTGATCAGATTTCTAAATGAAAGTTCAGATGCACGAGTCAAGTTAAAGCAAAGACTGGTTCTGTCCTCCAGGATTGTGTGCAGAACAAACCCCCATCGAGAGGAGAAGGTGGGCCACGTGTCTGTGGAAGTGAGTGGAGGACAGTTTGGCCGGTCCAGCCAGACATTCAGCTACCAGGTACGCCATGCTGAATTCCCTCCAGCATGCTGCGTAGGATTGTTTCTGAGCACTGCGTGATTTAAGTCGCTAATAAGATGAAAGTCTTCTGATTGTTCAGGGGCTTTTATTCCTCCTGTATGTGTGGAAGTTTTACTGGTGATTCTTTCTGGAAACATGCAGGCCACTTTCATTCATTCAGTTTAGGGTCGCGAGGGCTGAAGCCCATCGCAGCAATTAGCATGCGAGAGGCAGGGTGCACCCTGGACGAGTCACCAGTCCATCGTTAATGACTCCTTAATAACTCCAAAACAAATAACAGTGCGTGACGGGATCATGTCATTTCATTCATTTGCCAGAACTGCTGCTGCGTTTGTGTATGGGACATGTTCAGTCCATCTTTAGCTGTTACACACATGGACTCACATCTGAGAATACTTTGGTATCCAGCGGAGCTTACGATCCACCGTGAAGGGTCCGGGTCGTGGAGACGTTTATGCTGATATGCTGGTCTTTCCAGAAGCGATTGTTCCAGACGCTTTGTGGTTTGTTAAGATGCAGCTGTGCCAACATAATGAAGCTAGCTGCGCCTAAGTACGGTCCAACTGGATTGGCTGTACTACAATACTGCATTTTCCTCCGGGGATGAATAAAGTATCTATTATTATTATTATTAAATATGCTGCCATTTTGCCTTCTGGCTTTTTCTAACTGTGCTGTCATGAACATGTAACATGCTAACGAAGACATGGGCTGTCTCAATCAGCGCACTAACACTACATCGCGCACTATATTTAGGTGTGTAGTGCGTTCACACTGGCATTTCAGTAAAAAAGTCAGTGCACTGAAAGTACCCAGATGCTGCCCTAAAAGTGGCCAATAATCTAGTGTGAAACGATGGACACCTCGTGCACTAAACCGATGCCATCTTGCTGACGGAACAGAAAAGGAAGTGCTGGACTTTCAAAATAATGGCGGCAAACAATACAGCAGCAGAGGCTAATTTGTATATACGTGAGTAAGAAGTTGTTTCCTTACAGTTCTCATGTATACCTCAGCTTGTTACACATCCGACCAGTTGTTTGAGACTACGGTAACCGACCCAGTACAGTTAGCACACGTAAATGTTAGCAGTTTTTAGCCGTGTTGGGGACACAAAATAATCATTCTGACAAAATAATATGTGACTTACCGTCACTACTGGTAAGTGGCAAACGTCCAGTATCCCATTTGAGACATCATTCACCCATAATGGTGCGCACTACAGGAAAAAAGGGCGCAGTGCGCACTCTGCACTTATTCCAGCACACTATGGAACTGAGACACAGCCATGGAGAGTCTGAGATGTAGCTCCTGTGTTTCCCCACACACCCGGATGCCGTAGAGAGGAGCTCATACTGATCATTTGTTAATGATGAGCTTAATTAACAGCTTCTGTCTGCTACAATATTTTGCTTTATCCATTAGCAGAATATCCAGAATGCAGCATTCACGCTTCAGGGCAGGAAGAAGCCCACATCTGTACGAGCTGAAAAAGGCCATTATTGAGGACATGGTTGGTGCTTGATGAGGACACCCAGCTATGATGTGTTGGACTGGTCTACCATAAACCCATAAATGACCACAGACTGGACTGAGCCTGTCCAGTGGCAGCAGTATCAGATGGTGGATCATAAGTCTTCTGGTTGGAGATAAACATAGATTTGGGTTGATTGGTAACCCTTTAGTAACTTGCTAAAGGTAGCACTGTCTGCACCGAGCGATGGGCTGTCCGCTGAGTCATGCAGCCTGGTTTTTAGTCTACTTTGGGTGTGCTGTTTCGGTCGGGAGGCGGACCTTTAGAGGAGGAGGTTGGTGAGCCATGCACTGCTTCACAGACTGAAGATTAATTTTCCTTCTCTTTCCATTGTCTTCTTTATTTCAGGATCCACAGCTGATGGGAGTTTCACCCAAAAGGGGCCCAAAGGCAGGAGGAACTTCTCTCAGCATCGCGGGCCAAAACCTGCTGACGGGTCGACCCTCTGACCTCACCGTCACGGTGGGAGGGGTGGCCTGTAAAATGTGAGACACTCACACATACATGCAGCTGATGCTTCACAAAGCGAGCAGAATAGGTTATCGTGAATAAGATCATCACGAACACACACTTATTTTTCTGCAAATACAAACTAAGGTGAGTGATTTGACCAGTAGAGCCCTGTGACCGGCATCAGCCTCAGGGGGTCAATCTACCGATCAATGAGTCAATAGCGTCTGTCCAAATGGAAAACATTGATCACACGGGATGAAGTGATCGTGTTAAATCAGCTGTGATTTTGTTCTCGATGTAAATCAGACCATTCTGTGACAAAACAAACTGGTGGTTTGTAACTGTACCTGTATTAATCCCCGCTATCATACAGACTGGTCATGCTGGTGTTTTGTAATTCATGCTGACCCCTGGTGTGCGTTAGAAATGGTTCCTCTTACTGGTGTTTTCAGCATATCAGAAGTCCAGAGCTCCAGCGTTCAGTGCGTAACCGGCAGCAGTAACAGGACAGGAGATCAACGGGTCACACTCCATTATGGCAGCAGCCAGCGTCACCTCCACGCGTCCTACCGCTACACCCACAACCCCAACATCACCCGGGCCTCGCCAGCCGCGAGCTTCCTCGAGTAAGTGTGACGGTGTGTACCCGAAGCTGTGAGCTAACAGCCTGAAAGCTGGAGAGTCACAACTGTTTTTAATGGTTTGTCACGTTAGTGGTGGTCGACTGATCTCCGTGCACGGCCACAACCTGGACGTGGTGCAGGAGCCGTGGATGTCGGTCACTTTCACTCCCAACAAGGCCATCAGTCAGAATACCAGGAGGAAGACAAAGAGGAGGAAGAGGAGACACTCAGAGCAGATGGAGGACAGGGGGAGGACCATCCAAAGGCCGGACCAGATGGATCCTCTTTGTTCTGGGGACCCGCTCTGCTCTGTCAAACAGGTGTGCATGTGTATTTTGGCCACCATTTCTCTGCATTTTCCCTCAGCCTGTAAACATTTCGGCCGTGTTATGACGCATCAGCATGAAGATTTGCAGATTTTTTAGCAGATTTCTTTCAGTGTGCATAGTTTTTTTCTCTGGAGACTTGGTCATGAAGGCCCCACATCTTGTATCATAAAGGATAAAAGGGGCGTTCGTGGCGCATGAAACACTGCTTCATGTCCGTTGTGGGCGTGTGCAGGGAATTTTAGTGTTTTTTGCTTGTTATAACCCAGTCGTGGGACCAACGGGGGGCACAAACAACCTTCGTGTGTATGTACGAGGTGGGTACTAAGGAGAAAGAGCAACCTTTTAGTTGGTGGTTGGATTCCAGTCGACTCTGCAGTGTTACCTGTATTGTGTAATTTTGGATCGGCGGTACCAGGATGTATATTGGTTGGTGCCAGGACGCTGGCTCAAAGGCAATGAAGCTTCATTCATTCATTCATTTTTGGCCCTGAAGGGGTAAACGTGAGGATAAAGAAGGACTAAGAGGAAATGTTAATATGCATCTTTCTTTTTGGTTCCACCTGTAGTACACGGAGCGCTGTGAGGTCAACTCCTCCTCCCTCATCCTGTGCCGCTCTCCAAAGGTGGACATGTCCATCTTGGGGTCGAAGGTCAAAGTGGAGTTTCTGCTGGACAACCTGCGCTTTGACTTCAGTTCTTTGAACACTCAGGCCTTCAGTTATGAGCCCAACCCTGTCCTGCAGCTCCTGAATCAGCAGGACCCTCAGAAGGCGTACCGCTACAACCCCAGCAGCTTCATCCAGCTGGAGGTCAGAATGGCATCATCACAGCTGTCACATGTTCCTGTTCCAGAGCTGAAAAACACTGTCCACAAAATGTTTAAAAAGCCCCCTCAATACATTTTCATTTCATTTGCATGTATACAAGGTAGCTCCATCCACTTTCAAGGCCTTATTTTGCACTTCCACAGCCAACCATTTCACATCATAATGCTGCCTTCCACAGTAGGAACCGCCCAGTGAGTTTCACTCCGCTCCTCAGAAACCTACTAGGAGGCCTTTATGTACTGTCTATGATTTTGTCCTGAGCCTGCATGAGGCTTTAATGTGTCGTCCAAGTGAAGGAAACAAAGTGCTAAAATGCATTGTCTCATTAAAACGTCAGCATTTTGAACATTTTGTCACCACCAGTCCGGGCTTTCCTCTAAAATGACCTCTGTTAAGAGTTCAGCATCAGATGTTTAGAAATCTTAAGCAGGACATAAGCAACAAGCCGAAACAGCAGAATCTGTGATCAATCAGAATAATGTGATTCTAACAAACATTATGTTAAACAGGAAAACGTTTTCTCTGATGTTTCTGTAAAATCAGAAACACTTTCAGTCACCTGAACTCATGTTTATAGTTAAATTAATAAGTAAAAACTCCAATACGTTTACTTTTGTGGAGAACTAAATAAATACTTTTACAGAGCTTAGTACCAGAGTATCTGATTCTCCTGTTTGACCTTATTGAGGAGCTGATTGTTTGTCTTCTCTCAGGGGGACAACCTGGACCTTGCCATCACTAAAGAAGAGGTGGTGGTGTTGATAGGGGAGGGAGTCTGTGCTGTTAAGACCTTAACCAGAAATCATCTGTACTGTGAGCCCCCTCCCCAGCAGCCGCCACCGGGATCAAACTGCAACAAGTGCGAGGGCTCGGATCATCTGCCTGAGTTCACTGTGAGTCCACCATGTCTCCTGTTCAGCAGCATGGAGATACCTCCGAAAAGATCTCAGAGTTTTATTTACAGCAGATAACAATCAAACGTGTGTGTTCTAGGTCCACATGGGCAACCTGAATTTCTCTCTTGGCAAAGTCCAGTATGACAACCTCAGCCCGTCCACCTTCCCAATGGAGGCTCAGATTGGAGTCGGGGTCGGAGCCTCAATCGTTGCCCTCATTGTCCTCATTATCGTCCTCATTTACAGGTAAGTGTTAGAGCTTCAGATTTCAGCGTCATCCCAGCACTAGTAGTAATGTAGTAGTAGTGTGTAACCATGGTGATCGACAGACAGTTTCCAGGAATTTATATCCCATCCACGAGGTTTACAATGTAGCCAAATGACATCTGTTTTTACCTGGAAAAACCTTCCACCAATCAGAGGGCTTAAATCAATGCTAATGTCCAATCGGGAGGAACTAACAAGACAGTGGGAAGATCTCAATCTGTCTTAAAAGAACAAAAAAAGATGGTCATGTATGGCTGGAGTAGAGCAAAGATGCATTGTGGAGCTACAGAAGCAGTAGATAGTGATAGGATACGTAACTAAAGAGCTAAAAAATCACTCCAAGAAAATGTGTAAACATGTTTAACATGTCTTTCCTGATCCATCCGATCTGGTCTGTGTTGCAGGAGGAAGAGTAAACAAGCTTTAAGGGATTACAAAAAGGTCCAGATCCAGCTGGAGAACCTGGAGACCAGCGTGAGAGATCGCTGCAAGAAAGAGTTCACAGGTAGGAGGACAAACCTGTTTAATGAGAGAAAATAGCAAAAGATGGGAGAAATGATGTAAACTGAGAGTAAAGAGCCTTCAGCAATGTCTCCTCTTCCTGCGCCTCCATCCAGACCTGATGACAGAGATGATGGACATGTCCAGCGACCTGGTCGGCTCTGGCATCCCCTTCCTCGACTACCGGATGTATGCAGAGCGCATTTTCTTCCCTGGCCACCGGGAGTCGCCACTGAGGCGAGATCTTGATGTCCAGGAGTGTCGGAGGCAGACTGTAGAGCAGGGCTTGGTACAGCTGTCAAACCTGCTCAACAGCAAACTTTTCCTCACTAAGGTGCTCATCATCATCATCTTCATCATTGGCATCCCAGCTACATGGCACTTTGAAGATAACTCGTGCATTTTTTCAGGGAAAACACATAAAACATCTATTTTTTCTTTTCTCTTTCAGTTCATTCACACTCTGGAGAACCAGCGGACCTTCTCTCCTCGGGACCGAGCCTACGTGGCCTCCCTTCTGACGGTGGCGCTTCATGGCAAACTGGAATATTTCACTGACATCCTCAAGACTTTGTTGAATGATCTAGTGGAGCAATATGTGGCCAAGAACCCCAAGCTGATGCTGCGGAGGTAAGGAGCTGGGATTGGATAGGGAGTGTAGGTCTAAGCTTACAGCTGCTTTAACCAAACGTCTCTTTGCAGAACGGAGACTGTGGTGGAGAAACTTTTGACCAACTGGATGTCCATCTGTCTGTATGCTTTCCTCAGGGTCAGTCAGCTGTTCAGCTGTTTGTATTCACACAGTTACAAACCACTGATAAAAAGCTGGTCTTTGCCTGAAGCCTTTAATCTCCTGAAGAATGTGTTTGTATTAAATGCATTGTGTGTGTGTGTGTGTGTGTGTGTAGGACTCAGCAGGAGAGCCTCTTTACATGTTGTTCAGAGCCATAAAACACCAAGTAGATAAAGGGCCAGTGGATACTGTCACGGGGAAGGCCAAATATACGCTGAATGACAACCGCCTGCTGAGGGAGGACGTGGAGTACAAGACCCTGGTGAGGAGAGCGAAACAAATGAAGGTCACATATAGGTGTGCTGTTTTTACCAACCCTCTTTGCCCTCTATGGGATTTTCCTCTTCTTCTGCAGACGCTGAATGTGTTGGTGCAGAGTGGAGGAGTAAACGAGACGCAGCCGTTGCCCGCCAAAGTGCTGGACTGCGACACCATCACACAGGTGAAGGAGAAGCTGCTGGACCAGGTGTACAAAGGCACGTCCTTCTCTCATCGACCCCACGCCGACTCCCTCGACCTGGGTGAGAATCCATGCAGATATCACAATTAGATGAGAAGATTACAGATTCTGTGCTAGCAGGGTGAGCATCTGTTGCATCCTCTAATAACTTTAATAATGATGGCTGGTGTTGCTGTGGCAGCAGGACCTGCTCGTTATGTCCACCATGCTGAGTCACCCGAAAACAGACACTAAGTTCAAGCTTTAAGTGGATTTACGGCTCTGTGCACCCTCAGAAGAGTCAGATGCACAAGAGAGTGTGCAGAGGGGTCGACCAAACACATAGATGTAGCTTTTATGATCCTGTTTTCATCTATGAGGTTTAAATGGAAAGTTAAAAACATCCTGACTGCAGCAGAAAATGGAAGTTTGGAATTAAACGGGCAGCACGGTGGTGCAGTGGTTAACTGGTTTGAGCCTCAGCTGGGGGAAGTTTGAACAGTGGCCTTTCTGTGTGGAGTTTGCATGTTTTCCCCATGTATGCGTGGCTTACCCCCACCCACAAGACATGCATGTTGGGTTAATTCCTATGGTTAAAAGATCTCTTATCACGTAAAAGTTGCTTTGGATAAAAGCATCTGCTAAATAAGAATAGAATAGAATAGAATAGAATAGAATAGAATAGAATAGAATAGAATAGAATAGGATAGGTTAAATGGAGTCAGTGTTGGTATTCGGGGCTCTGAAGCACTTTAAGGAAAGCTGTAAGACTTCTAACAACGTCGGTTGAAAGCTAGGATAAATGGATAAATTTAGTTTGTACAGGAGAAACTCTGAGTGTGAAAGAAGTTTGTTTGAGAACTTTTCAAAAATAATTTGTAGACAGATTTATGTTAGTCTCCATGATTCAGTTTTGTGACTTTAATGCCTGCATTTGCTCTGTCTCGGATTATATATCATGTTTGTGCCACTAAGGCCCAGCAGTGCCTGACTAGGAACTACCTGCAGTAGTTTTAAAGGGTTATTTTGGTATTTAAATGTAAATGAATCCTCCCGGCTGGTTTGCAATACTGGCCAGAGTCCAATCAGGCTGGTGGAGCGCATCATGGGAGGAAAGCTCTGGGCTTTTGGGAAAGGACCCGCCTCTGCTTTTATAGGAAACATTAATAACAGCAAGTTGTCCACAATTTCATGAGAATATTGATTTTATCAGTGTCTTCTGGGCATTCACTGTTTTGATGGTTATGCTGCTTGTGTCCAGAGTGGAGGTCTGGCGTTGCCGGCCACCTCATCCTGTCAGATGAGGACTTGACATCCGTGGTGCAGGGCAACTGGAAACGTCTCAACACTCTGCAGCATTATAAGGTGAGAACTTTACCTGATGGACCTCTGCAGAGTGAAAGAGGAAAGTTGGTATGTGCCGAAATGTTGTCAATGCATATTTCATGTTGTTTCAGGTCCCCGATGGTGCAACAGTAGCACTGGTCCCTCGCCACAGCAAAAGCATTCACCATGACAACCACGACTACATAGCTGGAGAGAGTGAGTTTCAAAACTGACATTTCAGAAAGATGAAGCATCGAGATCAGTGGAAGATACTGATGGTTGTGTGTACAGAGACGCCGATGCTGGAGGATGCAGATGAAGGTGGAGTAAAGCTGTGGCATCTGG
Organism: Pseudomugil gertrudae; assembly: GCA_037177535.1. Lineage (NCBI taxonomy): Eukaryota > Metazoa > Chordata > Actinopteri > Atheriniformes > Pseudomugilidae > Pseudomugil > Pseudomugil gertrudae. Next base: position 2,918,110 of record JBAMHV010000003.1, read on the forward strand.
TGAAGGCCAGCGAGGAGCCAGAGCTGCCAAAGCACCGCCGAGGCAGTCTGAGGGAGAGGGAGAGGGCCAAGGCCATTCCTGAGATTTACCTGACCCGCCTGCTCTCCATGAAGGTACACACACACACACACACACCTTTAAAAACCAAAGATAACCTGCTTCTGAAGCAGAGAAACCTTCAGAGTCATCATAACCGGGCATCAACTACTGGGTGGACAGATGATTCTCATGGTGTTTGCTTGTTCTTCCTTACCAGTTGTTTCCATGGTGATGTCTTCCCCTTGGTTGTTTTCAGTGACTAAAACCCGCCACCACAATAACATCAAAGTAGAGACGTTTCTACTTGCAGCAGTACATTATTGGTTTCCTGTTGCCATGGATACTCATGAAAGCAGATGTAGAAAACGAATCATATGAGTGATGCATATATAAGTGTGTATTTTCTCCTGTTGGCCCAGTGCTTTGATGGTGTTAAACTCTTAAATATGCCCCCCCTTCCTGTGGTTGGGTTTGTTTTCAACTTTTTTCATCAACTTTTGGCCGGTTGTATTTTAAATAAGTCAACCAGGTAACCGAGCGATATCCGGGGTGTGTTTATCACGCTTTATAGTGAGGGCTCTTAACAACATCATGCAGTTACAACAACTGCTCTTACAAACAACTCCTTACCGGGAGGAAAGAAGAAGAAATTCCTCCTCTTTGATTGGCTAGGACTGAAAGGGTTTCATTCAGCACATGAAAACAATGGAGCAACTATATATTCATGCAGACTGGTTTCTGTTTTACTTTGGTGTTTAAACCAAATCCAGTAGCTACGAGTAGCAGGAGAGGCAGCCAGATAGCCTCCATGTTGCTCTACGTCACCACCTCTATGATTCACTGGAAGAGAACTGAACCTGAGACCCCCAGTTTTATAAGCGGACCAGAGTTCACCTGTTTGGTCCGAACCAGAATGAGACTGAGCGTTCACACTGTATTATCCATGGAAGCGGACAAAACGGGGACAGTGTGAATGAGTGCTAAATGAGCCCATGTGGCTGGTAGATTATACAGTTACCAGCCAATCAGAATTTCCCTTCATCTAGATGATCAGTTTAACTGGATGCGTTGAGTTGTGTTCATTTAAATAGTTTTAATGATGTGTTTTTAATGATGTGCTGTCAATGTGCATTTACGTTGTCCTGTTCTGCTAAACTTTGTTTGGACAGCAGCTGGTAAACACTGAAATATCGCAGTACCCGTGTTCGTACCACTACGCTGTCTGCACATAATGGTATGCTCCCAGTCTGTGCCTGCTTATGATTGGCTGCATAAAGTCCTAATGTTCATCACTGAGCCATCACCCACCAGAGCAGAGTTTTGCTTTTGGTGCTAAGTTAGAGCCCTGCTCCAGAGAAAGGTGGTGTTCTGGATAATCCACCATGGCGTAAAAGAAAGAGAAAACAGCGTTCTGATTCTGGAATGGCCTACCAGCTAACCCAGTAACCGTTCTGCCCAGTTCTGACAACACATTTTCACTCCTCTTTGTGATTCAGGGGACGCTGCAGAAGTTTGTAGACGACCTGTTCACCGTGATCCTCAGCACCAGCCGCCCGGTACCTCTGGCTGTCAAGTACTTCTTTGACCTGCTGGATGACCAGGCGGGACACCACAACATCACCGACCCGGAGACGATCCACATCTGGAAGACCAACAGGTACATGACTGAGAGTCTGCAGGTGTCCTGCTTCTCTCCGTTAGCTAAACATGTGACATGTCCTCTCTTCTTCAGTCTCCCTCTGCGCTTCTGGATCAATATCATCAAGAACCCTCAGTTTATCTTCGATGTCCAGGCGTCGGACCACGTGGATGCTGTCCTCTCTGTTATTGCGCAGACCTTCATGGACTCCTGCACCATTGCAGAACACAAGCTTGGTCGGGTGAGTGGGCCTTTCTGTGAGCTGGTGCTGCTTGTGTGACTCGCTGTGCTCCTGCTTGGAGCTCCAGGTCTCATTTCCATCTGATTTGGTCTCTCCTCTTGGGCAGGACTCTCCCATCAACAAGCTGCTGTATGCCAGAGACATTCCTCGCTACAAACAGATGGTGGAAAGGTTTGCTCATCATTTGGGATTAAATTAACTTTATCCTTGGATGTAACTTTAAAACTATAAAACAAATATGTTGGATCACCCTTATCATACAATTCTATAGGTTTAATCCCAGCATTCAGCCATCCTGGTGCCACTCTCATCATGGCTCATCCTGACTATTTCAGTCTTCTTCACAAACTGTCAGATTAAAACACTTTTTGATACTTTTACTAGATTTCATGTCCGTTTCAGATGCTTTAAAGACTTTACAAAAGTAAAAAAATCTCCTTCCTTTAAAGATGCACTACTCACAAAAAGAAATATTTGTCTTTTTGAATGAACCTAAAATGCAGGACTCCATTTGACTTTCTCTAAATGTTTTAGTGAACATGCACACCTGCTCAGTGTTTAAGTGTTTCCTCTACAACATACTGTCCTCTTGATGATGCCGGTCCCTGCAGGTACTACGCTGACATCAGGCAGACCATCTCAGCGAGCGACCAGGAGATGAACTCCGCTCTGGCTGAACTGTCCAGGGTGAGTCCAGCTACACTGTCCACACAGCTGAGAGACGATGAGCAGCCTCTCACGTCGTTGCTTTCTGTTTCAGAACTACTCAGGAGAGCTCAACTTCCTGGTGGCACTGCATGAGCTCTACAAGTACATCAACAAATACTACGACCAGGTATTTTTCAAATATTACCCTTTCACATCTGAGCTAACAGGAAAAGTCCACGTGGGTAACATGAGAGGCTGAATCGCCACAAACAGGAACAGTAGCGTGTAAATCTGTGTGGAAAAGCTTACCCTTTATGTGATCCATGGATGTTTTCCACACACATCCCATCCAGGAGGTTTCCAAACCAGCCACAGCATGTAGTGTTTATTGGGAGACTCTATGTGGTAAATTCACCATGAGTGGTCCATAATAACATCATTATTTATCAGAAAGGTCACATAATGTTGCTCAGAGGCCAAAACTTTGATCTTCAAATTGTAATGAAAGCACTTCCTGTCAAATTTCCCACCAGTCAGGGTTTAAATGACCTGTAATGTCCAATCAGAAGCGGCCAATGATCAGCGAGGGAGCAGAAAGAAGTTGTGTGTGTGTGTGTGTGTGTGTGTGTGTTGGAAACTAACAAAAATAATGGCTGGAAAAAGCCTAGGCCTGTGTCCAAATGTGCACCCTATGCCCTACGTAGTGGTCACAGCATTTTGTAGGCGTGGCCTAATGTCCAGAGAGAAAGGAGTGGTGCACTCAAAATGACCCACAATGCATCTTGAAAAGTAGTGGGCATTGATGGTGATTAGACAGGTTAATATAGACCACAATGCATTGCAGGTTGAAGCTTACAGGAGAGGACATAACACGAACATTAAAAGATTAACAATGAACTATAGATCATTCATTTTTATCCCGTTTTCATTGAGCAGATATGATGTAAAGAAAAGAATGAAATATAAGGACATAAAGTCTTTTCAGAAGACTTTGGATCGGATTGGGAATGACATCTTTCAGCGCGCTATGGTTGCCATAGTTACAGCTGGCAGTCACGTGATGTGGGACAGTGAGAAAATAGTGTGCTTTGTGTCTCAATGTCCAACAGAAAGAGGCGCTATGTAGTGTAGCCCTATGGGGGGATCGGGGTTAGGGCATAGGGGGCACATTCGGACACAGCTAAGATGTTTCTGATGTACGGCGGTGCCAAACCCATCTGAGTCAGAGTTGGTTCTGTGTGGATAGTAGGTAAATAACCATGAATGGCATAAACAGGAAATACATGTGTTTGTCTCAAGCCCAGACTGGTTTTGGTTGGCCGTTGTGGTGCTATATTTACTCATACATTCATTTAGCTTCATCTTAAGCTGATAATCTGACAACTGAGGTGTCCTGAAAACACCTGGATGTTGTCTGGAGATTGCTTTTTGTCAGAACTGTCCAAAAAGAAATCTTAAACATGTTTCAGTATATGATAAACAGAGGAGATGATGCTATGTGGGTTTTTCAGTCTGTCTTTGGCTAAATGAGACACAATCATTGGATTTACATCTCCATTCGTTGTTGTTGTGCTCTGCTGCATCCTCTGTGGCTTTGGAGATGACTTTAAACTCAGCCACAGCCAGATGCGGCCCTCCTCCCTCTGTGATAGAATAAAAACATCTTATTTTTACTTGACCAGGTTTTACTCTGGTCTCTGGTTTTCACAGGCTTTTGCTAAACATGTCTGTGCAGTGTGATGTGAAGGAGTCAAACTGTTGTCCCTTCTTTTCCAGATCATTACAGCGCTGGAGGAGGACCCCACAGCGCAGAAGATGCAGCTGGGATACCGACTGCAGCAGATCGCCGCTGCCGTGGAGAATAAAGTCACCGATTTGTGACAGAAGACATCCTGCTGAGTTACTGTTGGGATGTTTTCAAGCTGTGGGTCAGAATATGGAAGCTGTTCACACGGTTTCTGTTCTCGCCGTTGGCTTCAGCAGCATTTAGCGGACAGCCCGAGGCTCCGAGTCCTCTGTAGAAGCAGAATGCACCGACACTGACGGCAGATGGAGGAAGTGAGGGTGTGAAAGATGCGCGTCAGGTCTGCCGTCACATCTCTAAACACCACGAAGAGCAGAGGGTTGCATGTGTGCTGGGATGAAAACCTGACATGGTCCTCTGAAGCGGTTTGTGTGTTTGTCGCTGCTCAGCATTGAGTTCTTAGTCTCCGCTGTTCTGATGTCATATACTGAAGAAACGGGTAGAAATGTTAGTGTTTAGGCAGCTGCAGACACCACAGTTTGATGCCGTTCTACCTCAGCCCATAGTGCTGCATCAGGATGTCCTAACACAAACATCTAGTTTTCTCTGCCAGATATGCCTTCACAAATAAGTCTCCTTTTCATTTCAAGGTACTTAAAACCCACCACATTTTATTTATTGGTTTTATTTTTGTTCTTTTATCACGTGATCATGTCTGCATTTCAGATTTGATCTTTCTAAGGAACATGTCTCGTCTTAGGACAGTCGGTGTGTCTCCACGCTGAAGGGAAAGTGGTTTGTGTGCAGTTCTGGCATCAATCACACCGTTTCATATCCTGACTCTGATGCACATGATTAATACCCTTACTGCTTCAGAAGGTGCATTTCATCTTTACGTAACCGAATGAAACGGGCTTCGTGTTGATGTCCTGGCAGGGTACGCTCAGACGGGCGGTTCCTTTGTTTGTATTCAGGCATCTCAGGTGTTTGAGTCGGTTAGGAGGGGGAATCCAAACTGATGGATAACCGGTCTTTGCAGAAAAGGGTTGCAGCAGCGTTTCGTCACACTTTTCAGAAATGTCTCGGATTTCACATGCAGCTTTAAGTAACGGTGTTCGTGATCCACCGGATACGGGACTTATGACTAAATGTTTGTGTCAGCTCACCCATAGAGATCATGGGTGCATCAGTTTGAGCCTGATGTGTGTCCTTCCCGGGCTCAGCAGGTCAGAATGTAGCCCACGTTACGGTACTAAACACAACAACTAACGATGACTCGTATGTACAGATGGTTTGTTTTAGTTGAACACTGTTCAGATGGAGGGAAAACTAACGGTCAGGTTGTATAAATTTAGCTATGTAGAGCAGGCTCTGCAAAGAGCAGTTTTAAAGATGTCCCTTATTTTATGTTGACGTTGTACATACTGACTTTTAAACGTAACTGTAGGGATTTAACCTGTTTATTAAGCCAGTGTACATTTTCACAGATGTAATAAAGTATTATTAAAATGGCGTCTTCATTTTTTCTTTCAAGAACGTGCTTGATGATGCAGGGGCGGGTCTAGAGTAGCTCTGATTGGAGCACATGGAGGGGCACGAACTGGGGATAAGGATGACATGTGTAATAACAAGTAAATAAAGGGTTTTCTAGACTTAAGATGATAATTTTAAATCTAATGTGTCGTATGTTTGTAATCACTGAAGCTTTTGCTTTGATCCAAATAATCTGTGTAACTTTTACATCCTGTTCATCCGGTTCCAAACAGTAGATCCTGGTTGTAAGGCTTTCCAGGCATGTATAATACAACACCAACTGGTATCATTAAAGGGAAGAAAAAAAAACAAACTTTTTTATAAAGATGTACGTCAGGGGTGCCCAAGTCCGGTCCTCGAGATCTACCATCCTGCAACTTTTAGATGCAACTCCTGTCCAACACGGCTGCATCCAGTGAACGGCTCATTAGCAGACATCTGCAGCGCTGGATGACATGCAGAGGAGGGAATCAGCTATTTGATTCAGGTGTGTTGGAGAAAGGTTGCATCGAAATGTTGCAGGATGGTAAAGAACTGGACTTGGGCCCCTGGTGTACAATATATGCATCCATTTGATTTGGGCCTCTGCAGTTTACCCATTTACCCCAATGGTCAGTTTAAGATGAATATGTGGTGCACCTTTGGACTCGCAGCAAAACCCAATAGGAAATTGATGCATGCAGTACAGAATCAATCATATAAGAACCTATGTTGCGCAGATGAGCTATATAGAATGTAGATTCATATTTTTTTTTTAATTTTATTTATTTTTTGGATATTAGATTGTGAGTCTGTTGTCTGACCCATTCTGGACCTGTAGGTGGCGGTAATGCTCTTTACATTAGTTGCCAACCGCCGTTAAACTTCAAAGAAGAAGAAGAAGATGAGCTATATTGTTTGCCTATTGGGGGCGCTACGCACTATGTTTGCCAGGCATCAACTAACCGGAGAAGAAGAAGTAAATGCGGTAGAAGTGTAGGAAAGAAGAAGGAAATCTCTCCAACGCAATTTCATATTTAAAACGAAATTTGAATAGTTTTGTTGTTAAACCAAATTAGGGCTTCAGAAGATCGCTGTGGGGAACTCGCAACTGCTGATCTAACTAAAAGGTAACTACAAAATGGATTCAAGCTAACTCTCGCTAGCCGTCCCTCGTTTACGGCTAGTGCTAACGTTAGCTGCGGATCAATGAGTACCGCTTTTTATTGCTAATTAAAAACACTAATGTTCGGAAATGTTTGGAAAATTATCAGTGGTATTTTCATCCATATTTTATTCTAATAATAGACACGTTACATGTAACCTAAAGGCTAAATTTTAAAGTTTTCCGTGCTATCTGTGCTAATGGAAAGCTAAGTGCTACAATTTAGCGATTGCTAGCATGACTCTTCTGAAACTCAGCTGCTTTATTCCACTATAATACTAAAGTACATTCTACTATAGTCGGTTTGTATTATCTCTGTGCTCGTTTTATGTTATTACAGGCAATTATGGAGCCATTAGAGGAGCCGGGTCCTGACCCAGGTACTCAGGATGTGAACCCGTTATTTCTGCAGCAGCTGAGAGAGCTGGACATCCCCGAAGAGGCAGCAAAACAGGTGAGACAGCAGCTTTCTTTGGTTATCAACCAGCTAAAGCCGAGGAAAGTCGTGTTTTTCTTCATCCATCCGAACACAGTCTAGTTTACACAGTTTGTAAATATTATTTCCAGTTTTAGAATTTCATTTGGACCAAATGCAGCGTTTGCACCATTTTCCCTAAACTCTTAATTATTACCAAGACAAACATGAGTTTATAGTCAGTAATCAACTGAAGTCCAAAAATATGACTTTATAAATATATAGTATTAAAAAAATGAATACAGTCTTTGATCCTTAAATTAATTGTCTCAGTGTAACAAGATTAAACAGTTGTGTTTGCTTTTAATGGACCGTTTTGTGACTTGAAGCAAATGCTGGATTTAGTTCAAACACGTTTGTTTCAGCTAAAACAAAACTTAACTACTGTGAATCATACAACATATTTGTGGATCTAGATTTAACAAAAGCTTAGTTATATAAAATTGTGGTGGTTATTGTTCCAGTATACATCAGTTGACCGACTTTATTTTATGTTCTTCTAATAATTTCAGGCGCTCCTGCACACTCGGAACGTATCTGCTGAAGAGGCGGCCATGTACTACTTCAACAAGCTGGAGAATGAGGTGCCCATAAGCTAGCCTTAGTCCCCTGCAGGTACACCTTGGTACATTAGACCTCGTAGAGTACATCCAAAGCCAAATCTCAGTGTCTCTTTGTGTTTGCTCTGGTGTATAGGAGGAAGGCGATGAAGACCTTTCTTACAAGATGGTATTTGTGGTTAATATGGACCTTGCCATGGGTGTTGGAAAGGTAAATCCATTAGTGCCAGTGTGGACTGGAGACAGTGTGGACTGTTCAAGTACACACAATCCTTGCAGTTTTCTAAAGAGATATAAATCTTTCAAAATAGTGACTTTTTAATATGTGAAAATTGTAAATCTGCTTATGATGCAGAGCTGAGAGAAGGTAAAAAAATCACACAGTGTTAATGATAAGGTGAAGGGAGGCACCGTCTCCTGTTGGGAGTGCTAAGACTCACACCGGCAGTGAAGAGGGGAGTGAGGGGTCATGTTCCTGCTGACCAAAGCAGCACTCGTCAATAACAAAGCTCTATCAGTCCTATCGACCCTCATCATCATTCATCCCCATCGGGAAAACCAACAGGAAGAGGAAATATTTATTCAGACAGCTGACACATCTATTACGAGTTCAAATCTAGCTTCTGTTTAGCAGAAACTAACACGAGATTATATCAAAATACCAGCTCCACCTTTACAAGGAGGTAGAGTTGAGATACAAACAGCTACACTTACAGTTGTGTGACGCAACACCAAAGCCTGGAGGTCTATAATATGTTTAAACTTGATCCTTGTTTTAGCTGAGCAGCATGATGGTATTTATCTGGGTTACACCTCGTTTCTCTACACAACTTCTTTATTGGACATGGAGAGTTTGGCCCTAATGCGTGCACACACACAATCACACTCCAACCAGCACAGAGAAAGCATGCTGGGTCTTATGTGGCTTGGACAGATTTCTTTTTAAACACTGGTGTTATGCTGAGAACCTAATGGTCATTACAGCTTAACTGAATCTGCCATCATTGTCATTTCTGAGTCTTATTATGGCCACATAAAAACAATGGATGATGGATCCATTATCCATCATAAGAGTGAATGATAACTAGAAATGTAACATTACTCAGCTATTTTGCAATTTGCATGCAACTGTTTTCTGGATTATAGCGATGATGTGTTTGGGGAACATTGTGTCCAATGTCACACAAATATTTTTCCTGCAGTTTAACAGGCCTGTAAGTGAAAGTTGCCTCTTTTAAGTGATCCTTTTGTTTGGGCTAGATGCAGCTGAAAACAGGGAAAAGCTGGAGTTTTTAGAAACTGTGTGTGTTTGTGCAGGTGGCAGCTCAAGTCGGCCATGCTGCTGTGGGATTGTACCAGGCTCTACAGGAGAGGAACAGCTGGAGAGAGATGGCCTGGAAGTGGGACCACAGTGGGTAAGACCTGTCTTAATGTTGCCTGGAGGGATGCATATGCAAGTCATGCATCTCATTTTCATGTTTATTTGTTTTACTGTATGTGCTCTTTGCTTTCTTGTACTTGTTTCAGTGCATATAAAACTATGTTGGTCAACCAACTAAATCATGAACATTTAAATGTGAATGTGTTGATACAGGTCCAAGAAGGTGGTGGTCCAAGGCACCAACATGGCTCATCTGCTGGAGCTACAGGCCCTGGCTATGAGCCTCAGCCTTCCCACTTACCTGGTCCAAGATGCAGGGCTTACCCAGGTAGGTGTATTCAAACAACTGTTGGGGTTGCAAACGGTGCAAATATTACTCATTAGTATTGTTTTTTTCTTTTGTAATTGTTTTTCAGTGCTTCTGTGTAAAATGTTTGCATTAAACCAGTCCTTCTGTGTGTTTTGCAGGTAGAGTCTGGGTCCCGCACTGTACTGGCCATCATGGGAGAAGAGGATATGGTGAATAATGTCACTGGCAGTCTGAAGCTTCTCTGAGTGACATCATGTCTGATGGCCTCTTGTTGTTATGCCACATATAACCAGAAGAGGGCAGCATTTCCCTGCACACTGTTGCTACAACGAAGCTTAAAACACCTTGAACAAGAGGTAGAGAAGGGTGGAAGACATGTCCTGGCAGCAGTAAATGAAACCTTCAGTCCGCTATTATTTCCCTTTTCTTTCTTTCTGTGTGCTGCTTTGATAGCTGTTGAAAGCAGGGAGGGAGTGAGAGATGGAGTGGATCCCTCATTAGGAGGGAAAAACAAGGCCGGAGAAATTTCCATTTATGCCAACCTTTTTCTGTTCCTACACACAGGGTTTGTGTGTATATATATATATATATAATTGTGAGGGCTTCTTGTTCTGTATGTAACTATTCTCCCAAAGATCCTTAAACTAGACTCTGTAACAACACTAACTAAAACACGGCTATATTTTAGATACATATGACTGTTTGGGACATATTCTTTATCCCCCGCTGGGGGGGCGGCGTCCCAGTCCTCTAAGTATTGTGAGTTTCCCTGCTGTAACACGTCAGACTCGTGCAGATCTTGCTGTGAAACTACAGAAGTCTGCTAGTTACTCAAGGCTTTGAGCCTGGTGTGATGCAGCAGGGAAACTTAACACTTACATAATGGACCTACTCCTGGTGTAAGCGTAGGAATCCCTTTTTAAACATTTCTGTCTAATGTAACCAATAAGTGTCCCATATTTGCTCATGGGGAGTTTGCCATAATGAATTTAATCAACTTCGCAGCATGACAGATGGTTGTGTCTAATTATTGAGTAGTTTTTGCACATTAATCTTAATACACATTTCTGTAAGCTGTTTCAATGGTTACTAAAAAATGTTTGTTGGCATGAGTTTTGTGGAATCCAGTACTTATAGTGTATCTAAATAAATAAACGGTAGTGTTATGCATGCAGTATGAAATGTATACTAGTGTTGAAATTCCAGTTATGACGGTGTCAGTAATTCATTTCCGTGCTCCTTTTCTTATATGGTCGTTTTGTGTAAGTGCTTCTGAACATGGTTGCTATTAAAAATGTTCCCACAATGAAGTTTTTATAATCACTTTTTGATAGAAATGTATTTGCTGAAGGTGTGTGCAGTGCGGGGGGATGGTAGCCATGTCGCAGTGCATGCTTCAGACCACGTGACCTTGTTTTTTCACTGCGGTAACAATGGCGGCTTTGTGATACGTGTACATCGCCTCCGTGGATCAGCAACTGAGTTAACCTCCTTTTATATGCAGGATACTTTATTCAAATCAAACTATAGCACTATATTGTCCACACGAAGTTACATAAACACATGGACGTTACGAATCTGTAATAAAGTGACTGATTGCACTAATACATCACAAAGTGTTATGACATATTTAATATTGGTATAGTTAAGTACACCTAAGGCACATTAAATCGGTCTGAACCTCGGTAGCGAAGTGGTGGGAGGAGACCTGCGTCATGTGAAGGTTTGGTGGGTCAGCCAATCTTCATTTAAGGCAGGACATGAAACGGTACCTTATTCCATAAGCGTTGCTGAACGGAAATAACCAGTGTTCGTATAAACTATTGCTACACTCTTACGTTTAATAAAAATAAAGTCATGTGCCGTATTAACTTGTCGCTCAACGTTATTTCTTTGTTAAAGTTCGCGACTAACCTTGAGCAGCATTTATCGCCCCACTGAATCAGTAGCGGTTATCAGGTCTCGTGACAAAATCCAACATCGTCATCATGACGGGCTCGTTATATCACTTTGAATTATTCGTTATTTTACACTTCTGTAAAATGTTTCCCTCTGTGCGAGCTACAGAATTATCGGGATTATTATTTGTTTGCAACAATTCCTCTTGGACATCTCGGGAATAGGTTTATTGAGCCACTGGTTTTCGGGGTCTTATCCTGTTTCCGCAAGTTTGGGTCGAGATTCGGTCATGAAAACAAGGACAGCTAATAAACATTATAAAAACACAAGAAATGGGTGAATATTCCCAGTCCAACCCCTCACCAAATGCAACCAAGACTCATACTCCATTCATCTGACATAGCGATAGGTGGGGCTGACCCAGTGGGCTAACCCTGCCTTTTGTAGCCCTGAAACTGGGCCCCAGAGACCCCGTGTGGCTAACGCTTGCTATTATGTACTGGCAAGGAAACTCCTTCCACAGTAAATAGAGGAATATTACCCACAAATAAAGAAAAAAACAATAATCCCACTATAGAATTAAGATAAATTCCATAGAATTGAGTATGACAGCGAATATATCTCCGCAACTTTAAAGATATAGGTCCTCTTGGGGTGTACAATTGTCTCCCGAGTCCAGTCACTGTCTGTAGTTCCTCTCCTTATGAGCTACCAGCACACTTGTACAGCAAAATATAACTTTCGCACCCTTCGTCAAAGCAGTAGCCACCCTGTTTGACGTAATACGTACGAACAACAGATCGACGTTTCTGTTCACCAATCATGTAAAGGTATCTATCGTATGTGAAATGATTGACACATTACTGTCCAATCAATAAAGAGAGGCGGGACAGCTTAGCACAGACCGCCCAAAGAGCGCGCCCTTGCACGGTCGTCAGGGAAACCCCGTGCCATGATTGTGTGTCAGTTTCGTTGGGGCCTGCGGTCGGAGCCGGCGAGGAGGGGGATGGGCGCTTCAGCGAATGTAAGGACCCGACACAGAATCGGAGCCCCGTATAACATACAGCAGCGTATAACCCATTATAAAAAGCGACTGTAAATATATAACACACTAAAATAAATGGAGTTATTCAGCGGGGATCTATTGTAGACACTGAATGGATGTAGTAAACCCGAACAGGACAGGAAATTTAACTTTCCGCCAATGTGTGGGAGATACTGAGAACTTTGTTTCCTAACCTTGGAGAAGGAGCTACTTGTGAGGGCAAAGGATACAGGCGACTCCGAGGCCGATATACAGGCCTACTGGTCTAATTGGAACTGATGTTGGGATAACTCAAAAGACTTTCTACTGTAAATATTTTTTCCTTGTTTGTGCAAGCTTGGAATGCCTCTTTAGGTGAGTACATTAAACCTGTGCTGAGTGGTAATATACTCGCGAGCATATAAGGACTGTGATAAAAATGTAACTTAACCAACCATGTTTTCAGGCTATCATTCGCAGCTACGAAGCTAACCAACTTAGCCAACGGATATTCAAGCGTCCACCTAAGTTTATTAAATGAAGTTGGCTGCATCAATCGTGTTTTCACTTTTAAGTGACTTTCTTAGCTGGCTTTTTAAAACTAATATAGCAGTCTTCCCTGCAGGGCTGTGTCTGGACTGTTCTTCCGTGGTGTTTTTTTATCAAGTCCCTCGTGTTGATTTAGGTTAGCTTGTAATGTTGGAATATATATCTAATTGCCTGTTTTATAGCATCCATTACCACAACATTATTTTAACTATCCCTAAACATCAGCCAGATTTAGCAAGTTTCAGTTCAGTGCAACGTCCTGGTCGTTAATGCATTATTTTGGTGATCATTTTCGTCTTAAACACTGAAGGAAAAGACCATCTGCTGCTGTTATAACATCGTTTGTGTAATCACTTGAACTCTGTTTTGAGGCTAGACTGATACTAAACAGGAGTGGTGTTTCACATTAATAAATGGAGCATGGTTTGTTGAACAAGTTTCGATTATATTTCCTCAGAGGCATGGGATCCCGTTGTTACACAGCCCAAACAACCCTGGCAGTGCATGTTGTGGACTTTATTCCTGTTTCGGGTCATTTATTTCATATAGAAGTGAGTGGAGGAAAACAAGCTTTCTGTCTGCTGGACTTCAGCGCAGTACCCTACGACACACGACAAATGCAAAGTTGATCGCTTGGAACCACAATTTGTTGCATTTTTTTGTTGTTTTTATAGCAACGTGGTAATTAATGTCCACTTGCCTCTAAATCTGTCAAGTTTATGGAAACGTACTGTGGCACAATCTGCAGTTTGATCATTTTCGGTGACTCATAGCTGAGCAGTTAGCTGTGAGCAACAGCTAGCAGACTAGCCAAAGGCAGCGAATGCTAGCCTTTTAAGCTAACTTTGTGAATATTCTTCAGTTGGTTGTCCCCGGTTGAAGCCAAGTTACCTCACACACATTCACATTGTGTACCTTTTTCTGTTTACATAACACGTTTGTGCAAACTTGCCCCACTGCTGTGGATTTCTGGATTGAAATATCTCTTTTTAATGGAAAACATTGCTGTTAATCGCGTGAATGCATTCGTTTTTGGCAACACTCCTAACTTGAAAGTGAATGTTTGGTTGTTTTCTCTGCTTAACGAGTGTTGTTGGGTTTCCCAGCCTCTATTTATTTCCAGTCCTTCAGAAAAGCTTTGCTTTTGGTGACTTGCTGTTTTTCACCTCCCCCACCAACCAACCCCCCAGCTTCGGTGGCGGTTAAGAGGAATGGGTGGTAGGCTTTTATAGAGGAGAGCTCTTGATTCCCTTTTTAGCCTTCATTTGTTTGTTTGTTTGTTTCTGGGTTGCCAAACAGTGTTGCTTATCCAGAATTTTGCCATCTTAAGTTTAACGAAATAACAGATTTATGTTTAAACAAATATCCGTCATGAGTGATTACCCCCCGTGACATTTTAAGAACCTCTAATTTTAACTTTGTCCATTAGAATTTAAAGCCAGTAATCCAGCTGTAACTATTTTCGGCTGCTCCTGATGAATTGTTTCCATTTTTAAGGGAAGTTTTGTAGTGTTTTACGAGGTCAACGTTTCCTAAGAGGACAAATGGCTGTCCCATCCCCGCGCGAGCTGTTCCACGCACCACGTATGCCCTCAGCCCGCGAGCTCGCAGCGTGCACACAGCAAACACGCTGACAAGATGCGGTTTAACTGCAGGGCCCTCCAGCTTTTATCATGTTTCTTTTCAGCTCAAATAGTTCTTAAGGAACATTTAAATCGTCTGGTTTTAAATAAGTGTTTATTTTCTTAAGTTAATGTTGACATTGTTTGTTTTATGCTTTGATAGGAACTACTCTCTGCCCTGCTGTTCAAAGACAACTAAGGGTTTGGCTTGTTTCGGTGCCTGTTGGAAATCCGAGCCCTGTTTTCATTGGTTGGAACCAGCATTCTCTGAATATGTTTCACATCTTTTAATAGACCGTGTGGGCCGCTGCTTGCAAACCTGGCCACTCAGAACTGCTGGAAACCTGAGCTCCCACCTAGCACTCCCCCTGACCTGTACCTCCTTGTTATCTAGAGCTAAGACTGTTTTCAAACAGAAACAATGAAGTAGAGAATGGTGACTTAGTAATACAGCTCGCATTTTGGACCCCTGCGAACACACAGCGGTGAGCCATCTTACCTCAACTGCCAAAAAAAAACCCTTCACAATGAGCCTCTTTTGTTGTATCTTTCCTCCCTGCTCTTTCAGGAATTTGAACACTCGGTGTCAAACATCAAACTGCAGTTTATGTTTTAAACTGAGATGTGTCTCAAGTGTTGAATTTCAGACCATTATAGGAGGACTTGGGTTGGGTAACCTCATCGGGGCCTTTTTGTGGTAGCTTTGGTGATCTCATGGTAATCGGTGTACTTCATGGGAACCAAAGAAACATCTTAAAATGACAGGAAAACCTTTCATAAATCCTGGTTGGGTTGAGTTTGCTGTGAATGGAGGATGGAACTAAAATCAGCGTCATAATAAGGATATCTGTGCAGATGTGTGTGCGTGGACTTGTCTACAGGATGTGCACCCTTCTATGGGCCTCTGAAACTTTGGAGATGAAGGAATGTGCATATATGCAAGGTTAGCTTGGCTACATTTTCTTCTAGGGAGGAAATAAAAGCTGTCCCGCTGGTTAAAAATCAGGAAATGTAACTGTTGGTTTAAGTGCTGCTTGTTACCGAGGCAGTGTTTCGACTACAGGAAGCCAATCCCCAAATAGGGGATATTATTCTTGAAACTACGAGTGAACAAAATGTTTAAGCTGAAATATTTATGCAGACTTCACACACTGAGCTGTAGTGGTCTAGTCAACCTGAGAATTAGTGACAAGGACTGCCAACTGTGGCCCTAAAAAAGCAGCAAAGCTTAAACCTACAACTGTTTGACAGCCTGCAACTCCCATCACGAATCAACTTTACCATTTATGTTTTTTACAGCTGCAATGGTTTTTTATTTAGAAACTAGACGTCTCCATGTACAGGTGGATAATGTTTTTGTTGCATCTGAAGCTGGTTGTTTGCCCTGTCCTGGATCTTTTCATGGTGTATTCAGGAGGTCATAGGAAATGTTCTTGTGAAGACTTGGATCAGGATGAAGACGTTGCTGTTAGCTTACCATTAGCATTCTGATGACGCTCTGTATCTTCACATGGAGGGCAGGTGTAGCTGTTCATATGGTAATAAGGTTTCATTTGTTTTGTGCTGATGTGACCTAGTCAACCGAGCCATTGTCAAAGATCTGCCTTTGTCCAGAGGCAGAACGGTTGGATTTAATTATACGAGAAGCAGTTTTTACGGACTGTTATCTGCATGTAGGGGGTTATATTCAGCCATGTATATACAGAGGGCCTGAACTTCAACACATTTAGCTTAATACATTACAAATCTAGCTAATGCATTATATTTTATGGTAACCACTTTGTTGGACCCGGTTTAGGAAGAATGATATGAACCTAAAGGTACAGGTGTTGGGTTGTGTCTGTTTGGTATCTTTAGAGGAATATAACTTCTTTTTATTTCATACAGTAGGTGAGATATGATTTTAACCCTTAAAGCTCTGCTAGATTGCTGGCTTTCATTGGGTAAGTTGTGACAGTAGTTTACTTGTTAGATGAAGTTTTCCAAGCATTTTTTTCTCGTGCAGGAGATATACATTCCAGCCGTAATATGTTTGTTCAGAAGCTTGCTACGGTGAATCCACAATGAGTGATCCCCAATAGCACCGTTATTTGTCACATTTTCATCATAAAGAAAGATCATAGTCACTACTATTTAGCCAAGAGACTCCTATTTTGACCAACACAATATCATGAAACCACTTCCTGTCAGATTTTCAGCCGGTCAGACAGCTTAAATTCACACTAATGTCCAATTAGGATTAGTGGTTAGTTTTATGTGTGTCTGATCAAGTCCTTTATGACTGGAATAAAACCCAGAAAACATTTTTAATGAAAAAAAAAAGCAGCTGAGTTGGAGTCGGGTTTGTGAGGAAGTAGGTAAATAATATAATAACTATAAATCCCAAAAAAGAGCTGAAGAAAAAGTGTAAATAATTTCTATCATGTGTTTGTTTCAATGTATTTTTTCTAAATGACTAAATTCTCATGTCTTCTGTTTTCGTTGGCCATTGTGGTTGTACTACATTCATTTCTCATCATTTTAACCTTTACATTATAAGGCTGAGGCTTGCCTGGAAACATGGTTTCATATTAAGCGGGGTTTATAAGAAATTCTACATGTATTTTAACAGAAAAAAAAGTCAGACTGTCTCAAGAGATAACTGTGTAGTTCTGTGCTTATTAATTTTTTTTGTGAAAGCTAAATATGTCTTTGTTGTGTGATAAACGACTGCTTTAACTGTTTCTCCTGCTGCATTTCCTGCTGCTGTGTGTGCTCTGTGGCTTTGCCGTCTTGCACAATGAGGTTAAAAACAGTCACAGTGACGCTGCCCTTACTGCTGCATTTCTATTGGTGCAGGAGCTCTGGATAGTCTCCAATGAGGTGAAGCGTTTCCGTAGCGTTGGAGGAGCAGTGTTGCAGAGAGCTATGCTGGTAAATTCTGTTTTGTATGGAGGAGCAATGCTTCTTGGGAAAATAAATGAGAAGGCGGGGGAGACTAGGGGAAAAAAGGAGACGGAAAGGAGTGGGGTGAGGGAGGGAGACGTACATTTAATCATCTCTCTCTCTCATTTTATTACACCATCAGGATTTCTCGTTAATTTGCTTTTTTCTCTCTCACAGCCTGTGTGATACTTGGGTTAGCTTGCTGTATTTGTCGTCTTACCTTTTGAACCACAGGAAGCCATTTTAGCCTCACCACAGCAACACTCTCCTTTCCCCCCTGATCCTCTTACTCTGTTTCACCTAATCAGGCTGCAGGATAAAGAAAGGCGGGGGGGGGGGGGGGGGGGGGGTGTGGAAAAGCACGCCAAGCACACCAAAAAAACGAAAAAAAAAAAACAAACAAAACCCTTCTCTCCTCCACCAAAACACCACCCGCC
>JBAMHV010000003.1:3005920-3022105 GCA_037177535.1 Pseudomugil gertrudae
CGAGATAACTTTCTCGTTATAACGAGAAACTGTTACAATATGTTTTACATCGCTGTGGCGGTTAAACGCTGCCGTACATATTAAATTAATGTGCGTGTGTTTTCTGTCTCTCAGTGTTGCCCTGTAATGGACTGGTGACCTGTCCACGGTATCTGCCTCTCGTCCAGTGATTGCTGGGATAGGCACCAGCTACCCGGAACCCTTTATTTTAATAGGATGATGGATGGACAGATGGATGGATGGATGGATGGATGGATGGACGGACGGACGGATGGATGGATGGACTGATGGATTAATGGATGGACGGATGGATGGACAGATAGATGAATGGATGGACAGATGGTCTTAGTTAAAATAACTTTCATGCTTCTCCAGCTTTAAACCTTTTACACAGAACTGGATCACACAGGAAATATTTATTCACACTACAAATATAATTAGTATAATAATCAGTGTTAGTAAAACTGCATCAACCAACAAGCTCAAACTGGGACATAGAGGAAGAGGAAATGAGAGGATATAGTTCTCTTCCTGTGTGTTTCATTTGCAGTTCAGACTGTTGTCCAGACCAACACACACTCGCATGCTGAGCTTTAAACCGCTCACTTTATTCCCATTCATTCCTTTTCCATACCGCCTAATCCAGTTCAGAGTCATGGTGGGGCTGGAGCCTATCCAGGATATCCTAATCAGGATAACCAGCTCGGTCCAGTCTGACCACATCTGAGCCAGTGCTACTGGTACCATCTGTACCACCGCTGTGTGAAACTTCAGTTCATGCATGAGCAGGTCATAACCAGACCCTACTGTGCATACAGCGCAGATCTGACTCCGGTTGAACAAATGTCCACCAGTTAGCCCACAGCTTATAGGTGTGGTGCTAATGGGATTTTAAACATGCGTCTGAACATCCTGAGGAGAAAGGAACCGTTCCATCTTCCCTTTTCATTGTTTCTCTGTAGGGGGCAGTGATGACACATGGACGGAGTCAGAGGAGCTTCCAGAGGATGACAGTGCAGTCAGGTAATCGCTTTGTGATGTGAAATCTGCTCTCTCGCCTTGTCACAGGGGTTCACACTCTTTTATCACCGAGCAGCAGCTGTTAGGAAAACTTCAGATATAAAAGATATATTTATATGTCAGATGTCTGGAGATGGATGAAAAACCTGGTTGCATGTTGTTCCTCTCCTGCTCAGGAATGGAGATTCGCAGCTCTTTGACAAGGTTCGAGGACACGACATCAAGCTTCTGCGCTATCTGTCAGTGCGCTACATCTGCGACCTCATGGTGGAGAACAAGAAGGTCAAGTTTGGCCTAAAGTAAGGGAGCTTTACATCAACTCTGCTGTAATGCAGGTTTTATTTCCATCAGCTGTGTGTGTGTGTGTGTGTGTGTGTGTGGTAAACAGGATGGTTTAGTCTCTCTGATGCTGCTTTAATCTCATAAAACTGGTTTAAATAATTATTTAAACTATTTTAAGCTTCTGCTGCATTGTAAGATGCAGTCACATGATCATGTGTCAACATGTCAGATTAATGAAGCAGTGTGTGTATGAAAGTTAGGCCGTTTCTCAGTCAGGTTTAATCAGAAAAACTGCATGTATCCCAAGCTTTTCACTTCGATTGAAGACTTCACATGTCTTCAGTTAGACCTATGATAAGTGGGTTTCTGCTGTTTGGGATGGGCGGTTTTTTGGTGTATCGTAACACTTGGAAACTGTTGGCAGCTGCTAGCAAGCTGCTGGACATGTGTGCTGTGCTCTCAGCACTCAGACTCAAACGCTACATGAGCTCAGCCATAAACTAGAGACTCCATTCTTGCCTAAAATGGCAAGCTGGTTGTGGTTCTGGAGCTGGTTCACAGGGTGGATAACAGCTCACCGCTCAGCTGGATAGAAACGGAGCCCCGCTTCAGCTGTGTGGAGTCTCCACCAAAGCCACTGACAGACAAAACTATCTCCAACGAATCTAACAATTATCTTAATCTGGCTCCCTTCACTGGACTTGAATGGCTCCTAATCAAGTTCCCCTGGAATGTTGTGTGACCTGATGCTCAGCCTCTCCCATACTCTGAGGCTGTGGCCCTTCCCTTAGGAACTCTTACTGGGCAGAGATGGAGAAATGAACTGAGATGGAGTTCACAGACTCGCTCATGAACAAATCCCAGATTTGTTCTGCTTCCTGAAGCCAAACTGGGAGCTGGTACCTGGAGGTTCTGCCTCTGGTTCTACTTCTATGTGTGTAAAAGTGACTGCACACACAACCATAACAACAGCATGTATGTTATTTCTACAGTCAATCCAAACCAGAACCGTCTCCCCATAATCTCTCTGGATTAAAACTTTGTTTCCTCCCTTTAAGATCAGAAACAATGTGAACATCTGTACGAGATATATCCGTTAGTGGCCGCGTGTGCACGTTTAGTGTGCATGTTATCTGATTTTCTTTGTGTGTGTGTGTCTGCAGTGTGACGTCCTCTGAGAAGGTGGACAAGGCCCAACGCTATGCAGACTTCACCTTGCTCTCTGTGCCTTACCCAGGTAAACAGCAACCTCCTTATAAATCACAAGCATTAGCTGCATGCCTGCTGCAGTGTCAAGATCTGTTAGCCTCTGTCTCCTCTGGCTTTTGAATCAGCAGTGATCCTGTATTACTCACACACTACTTCCATAGTTACTCTGTCTGGAGTTACATGCATCCCCGAGCTGGCCTTCCAAACCTGATGACAAATTGGTAAATGTAAAAGTGGTTGCTCTGAAACACCCAACAGTAATGATATTTTTAGCGAGTCTTCTAGCGACACTTAAAAAAACCAGATCCCATCTGTCCATCACATCAGCGTCAGACTGTCAGCTGTTCATGTGGACTTTTTTTACACAACATTCAAACAAAAACCAGCACAAATGCTGGTTTTTCTGGTCCTCTGCTGGTGGAGATGAAGCTTTGCGGCTAGAAACCTGTGTCCAGAACAGGGAAGGGCAACTCTGGTCCTTGAGGGCTGCAGTCCTGCAAGTGTTTCTCTGCTGAAACACACCTGACTCAAATCAGTGGGTAATTAGCAAACTTGTGTTAGTTTGATGTTTAAGTTGTGTACAAGTCTAATTAAATCTGATGGATCAGGTCTGTTGCAGCAGGGAAAGTCCTAACACTTGCAGGACTGTGGCCCTCGAAGATCAAAGTTGTTCATCCCTGGTCCAGAGTGTGAAAGCAGGAGAGGTTTGGCAGATGTGGATTAACATCTGGGAGAGTAGATGCAACCATCATATGAACCAACATGTAGTTCATAGAAAGCATACGTCAGGCATCACGTTGGAGTGTTGGTATAACCGGAACATGTCTCTCTTTCAGGATGCGAGTTTTTTAAGGAGTACAAAGACAGAGACTACACAGCTGAGGGTCTGGTGTTCAACTGGAATCAGGTAGAAACTCTGCTTCCAGTTAACCCAGTCTGTGATGAGAACTGGGTGTTTTCTGACTCCTGTGTCTGCTCTGACAGGACTACGTGGACGCTCCGTTGACAATCCCAGTGTGCTTTACTCAGAACTTGAACATCGATTGGACTCAGTACCAGGTTAATTCTCCTCCTGTGTGTTTCTCCTAATCTCCCTGTTTTTCTCACTTCTTCTTCACTGGTCAGATCTCTGTGCCGTGACCAGTTACTCAGCTGTCCTCTGTAGTGTTTGTGGTGTTTCACTGCCACCTGTTGTCCACATCATCAAGTGCTCTGCTCTAAAACCTGAAACAACAAACCACCCATGATGTGTTCTTCATAATTCAACCCAAAAAACGTTTGAAAGTCCACATAACTCCAGTATGGTCCTCCAAAGGGACAGATTCAGATGAATGGATCACTAGATGTGTTTAATCTGAAAGAGGTGGGCTGAAGCAGGGATCAGATCTGCAGGACAGTGGGGGACCAGTACCGGACCTCTCTCTGTATAAACTAACTTTATAAGCGCCGCCTGTTCAACTTCCTGTTTACACACATATCTAAGCAGCCAATCATGTAGCAGCAACTCGATGTGTTTAGTTACATAGACAGAGTAAAGATGATTTGTTCAAACGTAGCATCCGAATAGGGGAGACAAAGGATAAAACTCTTAAGACAGTTTTTATCTTTTTTTAAAAAAAAAAAAAATAATGGTAAAAACTGCTCAGCCCCTTTTAATCCCATTCAACATCCAGACATGATGGTTTAAGACAAGTCAGATTATCAGGTTAAAATGATTAATGTATGTAATTACTGCAACATAAAGGCCAGCCAATGCATCTAAACAGGATTCAGTCCTCTGCAGTAGTAAATAAAGCACTTTGCAGGAGTATCACACACACAGCAGTGACCAATCATCTGCAGATCAGTCTCTCACGCCTCTGCTTCCAGGGGAGGAAATAAACACACAACATAAAATATGTAATATTTACACATTCCAGCTTTTTAAAAAATAGACAGCACGTTTTACTATTTACACATTACACCCGCTCTAGCTACTATACAACCCAGCTGGGCTGGGCATCACAAACATCATCTCAGCTTTATTCCAGCCTCAGAGAACCATTAATGCTCGTTTTAGAGACACTTAGATCTCTCTTGTTGATCCTAAATTCCTCCTGATTGAACATTAATGTTAATTTAAGTTCTGATTGGTGGAAAGCTTGACATAAAGTGGTTTCATCATCATCATCTCCAGGTCAACATAGAGGTCTCTTAGCAACATAGTAGTGATGATGATGCTTTATGCAGAAAACATGGATCACTCCATGACTTCAAGACTTCTGTAGATTAGCTTAAAGGTTAACTATTAATCACAATGTACCCAAATAAGCTTCACAGTACTGTTCCTGTTGTTAGTGCTAATTCTCAGGAGTGCCAGAGATCTGTAAGAGTTTTATGGTTTATTGTGGACCAAACAGCACCTGTGTGAGTTGTAGCCTCAGTTTCCTGTTCCTAGCTGCAGGAGTAGCACCTGGTCTGCTGCTGCTTCATGGCTGGATGTGTGATCCGAGATGCTGTTCTGCATGTTTTAGTTGGAACCAGTCTGTCAGTAGGTCAACAAATCCTCTTTTTCCACATCCTGATGCTCAGTTTGAACTTCAGGAAGTCGTCTTCCGCATGTCTACGTGACTAAATACGTGACGCTGCTGTCATGTGATTGGCTGGTTGAGTGTTGAGCTGATCAAGTTGACAGTGTATGTGGTTGTTACCAGCTTTTAGACCAGAGTGGTGATGATGATGAGTAAAAACAAAAACAGGAAGTTCACTCATGTTTTTGTGTGTTATTCAGTCCTGGGACCTGGTGCAGCAGACCCAGAACTACCTGAAGCTGCTTCTTCACATCATCAACAGTGATGGTAAGTGGTTGTTACATGTGACTCCTCTGTACTTTCCACGTGTTTTAAGAACATCAGAGGTTGTCTAATTAAATTTTGTGGCTCATGATTTTTTTGTTTTTAAATTAATCTGAACTGGATGCAGCGGTTTGGATAAATCCAGATCAGCTGCCTGAGCACTTTTTAAAGTTGTTCTCAGTTTTTTTCTCATCTGAGAAAAAGAAAAGCATGGAAGATGTGTTAGCCCTGATTCCATCAGACCACAGAAAAGCCTAAAAATGAATACATTGATTACCTCAGAGAAACCTGAGGACTGCTGGTGATCTCACACACAGCGGTGAGCAGTAACATTATTCTGGGCTCAGTCTGAGGAAGATGCTGATGTTCCAGATGTGAATGAAGACGTTTCTGAAGATGTTGATAAAAACACTGTTTATAGCTGAACTTTATTAAAGTAGAAATTATTTTTAATGTTTGGATTTGGTAGAAGATTGGCTGTTATGGAGGGAAGATGGACTCAATGTGTGTGTGGGTTCACCCATGTGTGTCTGACTTCCAGCAAACTTGTGCTCAAATCCAAACTCAGAAATGATAAAAATATTTTACTCATATTTGTCTTTAACCTCATGTAGTTTTGGGTTAAAATGCTTCAAGCAGACAAGTCGTTAAATACGTGTTCACACTCACAGCAGTGCAGGAGGCGTCGTACACTTTCCACACCTCGCTGTTTCATGTGAGCAAGTCAAAGCAGATAGAGTCTGTCTGTCCCTCAGTCTTTTTTCCTGTTTTCCTTCACAGAAAGTTTTTTTTCTTCAACTTAAACCAGTTAAAGAAGAAAATCTGATCCACAAGCATCCCCTGGTCCTCAGCGGCCTGCAAGTGTCAGCAGTTTCCCTGCTGCAACACACCTGACACACATCGCGCTTAGTCAGCAGCCCTTTGCAGAGCTTAACATCAAGCTTTGCACAACTCTGCTATGATCTGAGTCAGGTGTGTTGCAGCAGGGAAACTGCTAACACTTGCAGGCCGATGAGGACCGGGGGATGCTTGTGGACCTGCAGCAGTAATGAGCCGTGTGGTTTGTGTTTCAGATGACAGCGGCCTCTTGGTGCACTGCATATCAGGATGGGACCGAACGCCTCTCTTTGTGTCCCTCCTCCGGCTCTCCCTGTGGGCAGTAAGTTTTTCTCCTTTACCATCAGTGTTCTGTATTTTGGACCTCCTGGGAGCCCAATTTGGCTTTAAAACATTCATTAAGGAAAAAGCAGGACAAATGAAGCTCTGAGCTACAGGAAGAGTTTGATAGATGTCAATCATCCACCCCACACTTACAGCTCCAGCTCTTTGCCCATTTATGTGTTTCCTGGAAGCAGCAGCACATGCGATGCTGCCAACATGGCGACGGTAGAACTCGCCCTACGAGCTGCACTTTCATTCTTCAGAAACGTACTGGGAGGTTAGGGTTAGGTTAGAAATTATGTTGAAGCCACTTTCTGCCAGAGATCAACAAGTGAGCATAAAGCTGTGTGTGTCTGGAAAGGGCTGGAGTCAAACAAAGCAGATGTCTCTGAGCCGTGCTAAAAAACCGTTTGAGTTTTGTGAGGACGGTAAGTAAATGGTGCAATCAACTGAAGGAAAACATGTGAATATGTAAACAGTTTTGTTTGCTTCAATGTCATTGTTGATCCGTTTTCCACAAAGTATTGTTAGTAATACATCGTGTTTAGTAGTTTTGCTTTGCTATATCTATTGATAAATACATTTTACATAAATTAAGTCTTGTAATGTGACAACTGCGACTGTCCTGAAAACATCATTTTACATATAAAAGTGTGTTAGGGGTTAATATGAGACATAAATGCCCAAAATGATGATCTGTCTGAAAAAAATCAGTGAAGGATAAAATGTACCGTCCTTCTGCCGTTTCCATAGTAACGTAAAAATACCACCTGAAATTTCACTTTTTTTTTGTAGTTTTTTTTAAGTTGCAACATACATTGTTTTTCTTGCAAAAGCATCAGAATCTTTTAAACATTACTTCTAATATTAATGATGAAGTAATATTGGTTCTGGTATACCAGCGTGGTAAACTGGGCCACTCTGCAGCCGGATACGTGATGCCGATACTTAATTATCTCACATGTTCCCTGTCTTCCAGCAACAACCATGACGACCTCGGGGAAAGTCCATCATCCACAATGTGCTTCAGCTGTTTTAGTTTTTATCTTCATGTCTTATTGATCAGGAAGAAAACCAGATTTAAGTGTTACAGTTGTTTTCAGGAACATTTACACACATTTAACAAAACACCAAAGTTCGAGCTAACTGCAAAACGTTCACTTCTCAGGTTAAGAAAAAGTTTCTGTCAGCATGTCTGGTCACATCCTGATCAATAATCATTGATTGTTGCAGAGAGGCGATGGTGGCTTTGAAGCGAACTTAAACCGAGGCGTGAAATGGGAATGATGGGCGTGTTGTTTACCTCCACAGGATGGTGCTGTGCACGCTAACCTGGAACCTGCTGAGATCCTTTATCTGACCATTGCTTACGACTGGTTTCTCTTTGGGTAAAAACCACCTTCTTGTTTTCATCTCTCTGAATTATTATTGAGGATTTTTTGTGGTCTCTATTGTACAGCAGCTTGCCAGGAAGGGAGTCAAACAGAGAGCTTTGTATTTACTTTGTAATCGTATGAAACGTTGGTTTATTCGTTATTCCTGACCAACCTGGTCATCCTTACATTTCCTCAGTGAAGGAAGACTTTTTTTCTGTCTGGTTTCAGATGTGAAATGAACTAATATTTTCTGCATCTCTTTCCAGTCACATGCTGCCAGATCGACTCTCCAAAGGGGAAGAGGTACTGCTGTTTTTTACCGAACTTTCATAAGATCAAAATGACTTCAGCCTCAAAATGAAGCCATGAAGCTTTAGAAGCTCACCTCACTTGGTTTAATCTGGAATAAATGGTCTTCAGCTGAAGTCTGTGGATGTGCTCATCACCAGACATGTCTGATAATGACTACATTGTTTCCATCTGTCTTCTCTCTTCCCCAGATTTTCTTTTTTTGCTTCAATTTTTTGAAGCATATTGTCTCAGAGAAGTTCTCTGCTGTTAAGAAACAGAGGTACGCTGTATCATTCATGCTGTCACGTTGGAGTTTATGCTTCATTCTCAGCTTCAGCTGAATCTATTCATGGCTTTTTTTTTTTAGGAGGAAAAACTCTCACTTCAAAGACGGTGATTTCACTGTGGAAGACCTCTGTCAGCTGAGTAAGCCTCTGTTGTATTAACTATTTTATTATTGTAGCATTTTAGCTTTAATTGGATCAGCATGGACTGAAGTAAAGGGTGATGTTAGACATCGTGTTGTATCATCTCTTCATCTTTTGTAATACACCTAAATGTTTGAAATGGTGTATGCCAAAAAGACCTTTAAAGCCATACACACACATGCCTGCAGCAATTTCCCCTTTATTAGTCACACCTGTTCTTCTATGTTTATACACAAGTTTCTGCCTCATGTTCGTGTTCCTCTACATGCCCACAAATACACGGTACGTGTATTTAACTCGCTGGCTGCCACAGACATCAGCCAGAACAATGAGTGGCAGCCAGTGAGTTAAAGTAGTAGATCGTTATTTTATAATTAACATTGGCAACAATGAAGCCATCCGAGTACAGGGTCGTTTTCCGCTTTGCCTCAGACTGTGGTCCAGAGAAGATGGACCCTGTTCACATGTGGTTCCATCTTTACATCATAACCTGCATTTGTGGGCTTCAGGGTGCATCTTGTGATGATAGTTTACACGGTACATCAGGGTATAAGGGCTTAGCCCTCCCTGGATGTCTCAGAAAAGATTAAAAATAATACATTAATGAATATTTTTTAAAAACTGGTTGTTCTAATTCTTGATTAACCAACAATACATAAAACAAAACTAATAATAACAAAGAGCAAAGTTTAAACAAAAACACTTAATGGTTTAAAAATGGGATAATCATTTACAACCCAAGCAGATCAACACAGCTTCACTGGACTCTGCGTGATTGACAGGTAGTGTGACACGCCCCCTTCATTTGCTTCTCGTTTGGGTTAAATCTGCGCAGCTCCAGCGGGCGAATTTCTAACAATGACGGATGACTTGATGTGAGTGAAAGAGTTCTGTGGAGCTGAACTCGAAGCAATGGCTGTAACAGCAGAGATCCACACTGGACGCAGAGGTCTGACTGCACGTCTGTGGCCGCTCAGTGCTGCAGCATCATGATCGAGCAGTCACAAGCTCACTTTGAGAAAGCCTGACACCTAATGTCGTTTTAACTGATGAATTCAGAGCTGTTTTCACAGTTTCCCCCCAAAACAACTGGATGTCGCATGTGAACGTTTCCCAATGATCTACAAAGAGAAACTAAAGGGTGAACTGATCTTATAGGGTGACCTAAATGTTGTATATTGAAATGGGACACTTAAGTTAAAATGGGGTCCGTTTGGCTCAAAAATATACGTTAGCCCTCCCACTCAGTGTGACCACAAGCTGTCACCCATCATTCAGAACCACTGATGAACATACTCCGAGTCAGAAAATTGCACATCTGTGTCTACTTCTGAAACACACTGGGGGTCACAAAACCTATATTAGAGTCCTGAAACATTTATTCTGGCCTGGATTTAAATCTGACATGGATTATCATTGACTTGCCATGTCTGCCAGGTTATGTTACCGTTCAAGAAAACCTGAGTTGGTGTTCACAGCGGACGCTGCAGAAACCATCTCTCCTGTGGCATCCATTAGAGTACTGGATCATCAAGGTGAGTTAGTAATGTGCAAAGCCTTGCTACAAGGGGTCAGGATTCATGAGATCTGACCTTTCCCAGTATTCATCCCTTTTCCCTGTTAACCACAAGAACCTCATCTCAGACTTCCCAACACTCTTTGGTGACGTACGTTCCCAGACCACCGTTTTGTCTCATGACATTACTTTGACGTGTCAGAAACCTATAAAACAGCATGTATAGAAGGTTAGCCCAGAGGAAGGGGAACTGATGAAAAAGGAAGTGGACTATCTTGCTGAAAATGGCTGGGCGCTTCCAAGTGTTAGTCCTTTGAGTTCTCCTTGATTGTTGGATACAAAATCAGACGGCAGTCCAAGATTTTAGAAATGTAACGGCGATGTAACAGCGAGCGACACAGTCACAACAAGCTACATGGAGCAGAGAAAGCATTAGGGTCAAATGACCCTTCTAGGGTGGAAACATAAAATAAGTAGTTAAAATCAGAATATTTCTTATGCAGTTGTTCATTTACCTTAATGTTTTAACTTCATGAACTCATGAAAACTTGTAGTCCCAGAAGCTTTTTCAACATGTACAGATGTGGAATGTCTTCATTAACATGACGATAGCATGAGGACGGGTTTTAGAGTAGGATGTTTGTGCTTCATTAAAATAGATAAGCTTCTCTGACACCACCCTAAAGGTCTGTTCTACACCAGCAGCATTTTATGACTGTACAACTGGAGCTGAAACAATGGCTGGTTGTGGATGTGAAACTAAAATGTATTGTAATTTGTAAATGTAGTGTAATTTACATCCACACCTCTACCGTCATCTACGAGTTACAGAGATGTTACCACGGCCAGAGGCTTCATCTCTGCTTGCCATGACGCAGCAGATTTATCTGTTAAATATAAAATGGTCATCACTGTCATTTTAGCTATTAAGCATGTATGTGAAACTTTATCACAGCACATAAATTCTTAAATCATGAAGACAAGATTTCATGTGACTCTATGAATGGAACCGAACATGACGTGTTAATGCCGCCAGCCACAGATGTTGCTGGCTTCAAGGCTTACAAATAGATGAATAACCATTTATAATTCAGGTCTGTTTCATACATCTTATAATACATACATCTATCTATTCATACATCTATTGCATCTATTTTCATTTTAGAAAACTATAAAATTTTATTGTCCAGTAGATCTATGATCATTTCAAATAAAAACAACTGGTTCTCTGACCAATATAGCTTTTGTTCCCTTGTTTGTTCGATGTTTTATTAAGATATAGTTCTTCATAACATCTGCATAATCAGATGAAAGGCAGGGCAATTGTAGCTAGCCAGTAAAAGCAGGAGTTTGATCCGGTCATTCCAATAGACCGCATGTGTAAAACTCCAGTCCTCAAGGGCGGTATCCAGCAGGTTTTACTGTTTACCTGCACTAACACACCTGATGCAAATCAAATAGATCCATCAGCCTATTA
This sequence comes from Pseudomugil gertrudae, assembly GCA_037177535.1. Lineage (NCBI taxonomy): Eukaryota > Metazoa > Chordata > Actinopteri > Atheriniformes > Pseudomugilidae > Pseudomugil > Pseudomugil gertrudae. The sequence goes on from JBAMHV010000003.1 coordinate 3,017,515, forward strand.
AGTAATTTCAGTCAGCTGTGTTGGAGCATGGAGACAACAAAAACCTGCTGGATACCGGCCCTCGAACCCGAGTTTGACACCCCTGCACTAGACCATCATCGTTGTCCCAGTTTCCATGCAAATGAAAGGAATCCATGTATTCCACATTGCATCGACTGTGCGAGAAAATGTTTTAGACTTCTGACTTCTTCTAACTTTCTCATCAGACATGGAAGGACTGTGGAAGGAAATCAGCTGCAAAAGATACTTGAATGATTTAGTCATACGATTACAGGATCAAAATCAGGATTTTATAAGAGTATATCTATTCTGGCATGAAAGCAAATAGATACAATCTCAAGCCTTTTATCCACCTTCTCTATACTTTAAGTTTGTATTTAGACCTGCTTTCAGAGAGTTTGTGGACGCATTATCAAAGCAGAACTACTGAAAACCATCAGGGAGACTTTGGATAGTAAACATTATGACCAACCAGCAAAAAATAAAGTAGAAGAACCTCACAGACCACCGTGCTCTACTCTCTGAGAATGTACATGATCATAATGTAGTCCATCATAATTATGTGTACCACTGTCTGAAATGACATCAGAACTCGGGAATGCTAAACTCTGCAATGCCCTCTAGTATTTTGTGGGCAGCGACATATATATGAATATAAAAGGGCAATAATGAGGCTTTGTAGGGCAGCTTTTAGCTCTGTATTCCTGATGTATTTAGCTATCTGAATAACAAACAGAAAAACATGTAAGCATCATTATTGGAAATTAAGCTGGATCAATATACACTTACACAGTACAAAAGGACATTTGCTAGCATGTGCAATGTGAAACCCAGGTTTATTTTAACATTCACTGCATAATTAACTGTGTTAGTCTGGTTTTAAGAGCTTTGGTTTATCAGTTTTCTTCAGCTAATATTTGTAGAAATGTCGGTTTTGCCCGCAAAGTCGGGACCTATCCAATGAGATTCTGATGGGACAGCATAAAACAGATTCTATCCATGTGGGTTCATCCACGCTGCCTGCAGCAGAAACACCATTAAACTAAACTGTCACGGTGGAGGTTACACAGTGAGGAAAACACACTTATCTCCCACTTTGGGGCAAGTCAGAGTGTACTCCAGCCTCCTGAACTCAAGCTACTGTACAGTTTGCATTTCTCTGAAAGAATATTTGTGTCATCTAAAAACTACAAAAGGAACATTTTTGTTTCACTATTACAATAAAACTCTTTACGATATGTTGAAGGAGAATAAGACTTTTGAGCACCAGCTTAGTGTAAGGACCCTTCAGTATTATCTGACACTGCTACATGTCAACAAAAAGGAATTACCAAAGCTGTGCAGTACAGGTTGGACATTTTCTCTTGATATTTATTTTTACCTCTTTTCAGAATTTATTCTATGAATGCAGATGTTTTAAGCTAGAAAATAATATTAATGCAGATGAAGGTTAAAAATCTGAGAAATGTATGCAAAAAGGAAAGCTTGGGAGAAATGGTTCAAAGGTCTCATGCTAAAAAAAGAGAAGTGAGGAAAAATTTTATCTCAGTGATTAAGAGTATACCCAGTAACCAGGTGAAGCGGAGTTTTTCCCCCAGTGAGACAGCTTACCTGTCCCAGGTTGATGTAAACAGCATTCTGCAGGAACTCGGAGGCCTCCCTGGCCCGCTTCTGGATGGCCAGCACTCTGACCGCTTTCACGCAGGCCTCCAGCTCGATCACGCCTGCGTTCTTATACTGCAGGAAAAACAAGAGGTGGTTGGTGTTAATGACAAATTAACCGTCAACAAAGGTCATTTCGAGTCTTACACCCCTCCTCATAATTGCAGTAAATGTTTTCTCGTTAACACCCGACCACACTCATCTCTGCAAACGTGTCCTCATCTTCCCTGCTGAGTATCCTGTGACTGACACATCACCACATGAACATACACGGGAGTTCATCTGCTTCCTTTCACCCTCTTTTTCTCCCTTATTAAAATGCAATTAATATCTAATAGACTTTGTGTTAAGATTTAATTTAATTCAGAATGAACTACTTACAGGTAAAACGGCTGTAAGGGAGGTCAGTAATAAAAGACGGTTATTAGAGTAAAGATGATAAAGGACAGGTTTGCTTCTGAAAATGTGGGTGACATTATGAACCTCTTTTCAGGAGCATCACACATACTTTTATATCATTATGTAAGAGTCACAGCCGACTCTGCAGCTATATCACAGTACAAACCCTACACAGTTTGCTTAATAATACTTTTAACAGGTTATCACTGATTAAAAACTTTCTATTCTAAGAAATTATACACACTCTTATAGTGTTTTATTGGAAGTTACGTTTAGTGACTAACAGATGCTTTCATCCTGTACTGGTGCACATTTGCACATATCCATGTAACCTCAACCTGTAATTACTGTCCCCCATGTAGATATCATGTAAATAATATGTGAATATTGTGTCGTTATTGCTTATATTTAAAATACTATTTTTCATTTTTACTTTATTTATTTAACTGTTTCTCTTTGTGCTTATTTTTAATGTAGGAACAGTGAGAGCAACCTGCCACTGGAGTCAATTTCCATGTTTGTTTGTACAAACATGGCGTATAAAGTGATTCTGATGTACTGGTCTGTTTAGGTAAAACTAACTAAACACTGCCCCCTGCTGGGAGATATAGATGCTACATGGAGCTAACCATTTTTTTTGGTTTTGTAAAAAAAAATTTTAAAAAGACTACTAATAATAGAAGCAATGATTGTAGATTAAAAATGAATAACTATAATGAATACACAAGCTTTCTCATCTCATACATTCACTGAACTTCTGGTTTAATGTCATAACAAACGTGTAACTCAATTAAAAATAAAACAGATTTGGGATATGATACAGACACTAAAGTCTAGATGCAAGTCCTGACAGAATAAAAGCATTACTGTTCGTAATGAAGTGGAGAAAAACTCTTTATGCCTTCAGACACAGAGAAAAACACAACGTGGAATAATGAGATTTTTCTCTTTTCAGGTGTTTACAATTTTAAAGACATTAGGAACCTAACAAAATAATACATTTAATGATGAAGGCATCAAAATCAGATTTATCTAAAATATAAGCAAACAGAAAATAAACAGAATTATAGATGAGTGTCATTAATCTGTCCTTCCACTGGATCCACATCTAATTTAATATAGTTAGAACTCCATTACTGCATCATATCTTAAGAGCACAGTGAGAATAGTGGAAGTCCCCTGGCATGGTTACTGATTCTGCAGCAATAACTTGTTGCATAAGACTCAGGATCTCCATAAATATGCTGCTGGTTTTATTACCATGTTAGACACCTATGTAGAGAAATGGAAAAAGCAAAAGATTTTAACTAGAGTCCAGCATTTGGCACATTTATGTCTCGAGAATATGTACAGGATATGTAAAAGTAGGTGAAGTAACCGTCACGTTGCTTTTGGGAGCACTGGTACAATCCCACAGCATTACAGAGCCTGGCTTTGGGACCAGGTACTGATGATAGTCTAGACAACCCTTTTCATATTGGGTCCAGAGCACAGAGCAATTAGTTCTTCCAACATTTATCTGGAATATTTATTGCTCTAAAAACACAATATACATTCACTCTAAATGTTTGAGTGTTGGGTGAATAGAAAGGAAGAGACGGAGAACAATTATTATGAGAATAAGCAACTACACTTCAGAAACAAGCCGAAAAGCCTAAAATGCCACTCATGTCCTAAAGATATAGCATTAGACAAAACAGGTTGCTGAAATTTGCTAATTCCTCCACGTTTATCCCCTCATTTCAGCCTGCATCTTCACATCTGAATGTTACTTTAACACTCATCTTCTGTCCGATTCTTCACGTATAAATCTGATGTCATCTGATCACGATCAGGTTTATATACATAGCTTAGTTTGCTAAAGTCCTCAAGAGTTAATAAAAACATTTGCAGCAGCCTACAGGGCATTGAGATAATAAAACATTCAAATAAACAAGTTAAAAGATGAAAACAGGGGGGAATGTCAATATGTTGGAGGCTACAGGCGAGATCGAGAGACGAGAAATCTCTCTGAAAATACTGAACACAGAGATGCCGCTGCCCCGGGATCACCTGGGGCAATGGGAGATAGGGGAAATCTCAGCTCTGGATTCATGCAGGCAGACGCTGAAGCCCAGATGAAGATGGAAAAGTCGCTGTGCTCATGTAGAGGAGATTGAAGAGTTCTTTACTTAAATTGGAGAGCAAGATGACAGAGCCAACTCTGCCAGGCGGGAGGAGGATCAAAAGATAAAAGCTGCCTATGAAAACAGATGGAAGGTGGATAGAAGGATATGCAGGAAGCCACAGAGCTGAGCCAAGTGTGGGAAGCATGAAGTGGTCATTAAGATAAAGGCCAAGGTGATCGGAGATAAGGACACTAAAAATATATTAAAAGGAGACATAAGATGCTGTTAAATCCTCCTTTTTAACATGTAAATCATGAATTTATTGTCTGTATAAAGCAGAAGATAAATGCTTTGGTCTGAATTCCTGCTTATTCTCGCTCCACACACACCTTATAACCCTGTTCTGAGGTGTGTATCGCTCC
>JBAMHV010000003.1:3035941-3048390 GCA_037177535.1 Pseudomugil gertrudae
GCTTCATGAGGCCAGACTGGGAGCCGGTTCGGCTTCATGAGGCCAGACTGGGAGCCGGTTCGGCTTCATGAGGCCAGACTGGGAGCCGGTTCTGACTGAACCACTTTAAATCAAACTCTGTTCAGTGACTCCATCTCAGTGTGGAAAACGTGTAACTGGTTTAGCAGCTCCATCAGAGACGTCTGTCTTTGGAAACCAGAATAGAAACTGTTCTCAGATGGTGGTGAAGCTTTTCCAGTGTAATATCTGCTGGTAGGAGTGGAAACCTGGTGGTAAAATGGACCTTTGGCTCCAGGTCCTGCAGTGTGTCCTTCAGCAGAAGTTCCACATCCTCGAAGGCTCAGGTGAGCCAGGTGAGGATCTTCATCTTATTTAATGAGGAGAGGATTTACAGTAAACCGTAGGATCGAAGGGAAGAACAAACAACACCTCCTTTCAGGTTAAATGGAAATGTCTGACAGCCAGTATGGACAGAAGGGACAGTTTGACTTTCCACATCATCCTTTAAATAAATGTTGATAAAGTTTCTTTGTATAATGAGTAAACCGTGCATCATGAAACTGCAGCTTTCCAGAATTCTAGCCAATTGGATGTAACCAGTCTAACCAGTTACGTCACCTCTACTTCAGAACAGATCCTGTTATTGCAGAATGATGAAGATGTCGAGGAAGATGCACTATGCATGATGGTAGCTGATCCAAAGGGCTTTTCATGACGTTGAAACGAGGTCCAGTTGATTCCTGTGGGTGCTGTGGGTTCCCTCTGCAGAGCCGGTTCGATGGCTGATTTACCTCAGGACCTCTCTGTGTGCCTTTTTGTTTCTTCACATTATCACAGAATCGTGTTTGATCCGGTGTTTCATGCCTTTTCTCTTTCTGAGACGCTTTTAATCAACATTTAGCTAAGCGCAACATTGTGTCCCTGAAGGCACAGTTAGCTGAAGCATGTCCTGCAGCATGCTGAGGGGAAATTAATTTACCCAGAGTGGATCAAGCAGCTTCAAGTAACCACACACACACACACACACACATACATTCAAACTAAACTCAGATTTAGGTATAAATTTATCCCAAAAAGTTCAGTCTGGCAGGTTTTTTATAAAGAGGAAGCTGTTTTTGAGCTATGGGCGTATTTCATCCCGTTTTTAAGTGATGGAAATGTCTCGACTGTTCGGCTTCATACCTGCAGGGAAATTAGGAGAACAATCAGTATCCAGGCAGTCCTTTCAGGCTCCTCTTCACCTCCTCCGGCATCTTTTCTGGGTTTGCAGAGTCTGCCTGTAGGTTAGAAGCAGCTTTCCACTGGACACCTCAGCAAAAACAATCCCAGTTTAGCCGAAATTCTCACTTTTACACAGTTTATCCCACAGAAGGCAGGTCATTGTTTCTAAATAAATTTTAACTGTTTTTAATGCCGCGTTGCACTTGCCCTTCTGCCTGGTTTTCATTTGTACAGCTGATGTTTTTTTCTTCTTCTTTGGGTGTAAATTGCATTTAATTGTTTGCAGGTCGGACTGCAGTCAGACACGAACTAAGCTGCAGGTGGGAACTGTCAATTAAAAAAGATGAAGAAAAATGTTTCCTCTTTTCTTTCTGAACAAATGAGATTTAGTAGGAAATAGGAAGCGGAGTCGCTGCAGAGGCCGTCAGACATCTTGCTCTCCATGTCAGAACTGGATGGACCACCACCATGTTGGTGGGAAATGACCCCGCGTTAGAGGCAGAAGGAAGGTGGGCCGTTTGAGAGGAAGGAAAGCAGCAGGTCAAAGCAGGAAACGCCTGATGCTGGATTTATGATTTCACATCCACTCAAACCATTTATGCTGGTGAGCATCCAACAGGTAACCGAGCAACAGGAGGAGTCTGTGAGGAGAGGTGTCAATCACAAGTTTGATCATAAGATAATTCAGCGGACACTGATCCAATGTCTGGAGCCGAAGATTGATATGAGATTATCACAGCTAACATAAGTCCAGTTAGAATCCAGTTAAAACCAATTCATTAAACCATTAAAGTCCAGTCTGTTAGTCCACTCTATGATTACTGTTCAAACCCAGAGGACTGGGAAGGGTCAACGAGCAGCATAGATGAGCCATATATACCTGCTGAGGAAGAAGAGGAGAAGCAAGTTACTGACAACAACCATGTCAGACACATGGAGAGTACAGAGTGGAGTCCAGTGCATCCTGGGACGTCCCCAGTAGTCCCAGTCTGTAGCTGCAAGAGCCAGACTTAAGCCTGGTCTGACAGGAAAGGTGCATGCAAACTGGGAGCTTAGTGGTTTGATCTTATTTATGTTATTGTTTAATTTCAGTGGAAATAAAGTAAAAATATAAAGATTTGTATTTTTCCTTTTCCTGGCCTGCATCTGTTTTTATTTATTAAGCCTATTTTTCTTAATCACAGAACTTTTCTCTGTTTATTTAATAAAATTCCCAGTAAAACAGCATCTTTAGCAGCATTAAAACATTTCCCAGGAGCTGAAACAACCCAGAAAACAGCGCGCGGAACTTGTCCAGGTCTCTGCCTCCACCTGCTGATGGATGGAGAGAGAGGGGGTCCGCGGATGTCTCTCCTCCTCCTCCCCTCCCTCCCTCCTCCTCCTCCTCTCGCGCCATGAATGAAAGCTTCATCTTCAGGTATGCCTCCTCACCCTCAGCTGCGCTCCAGCGACAGTCAGCAACAGAGAAGCGTCAGACTCTTCCTCATCCTCATCCTCATCCCCGCGTGAAGCATCAGCGCCGCGAGACCTGCGCGAACTTCAAAGCTCAAGTAGTGTTTTAAAGAAAAGAGAAAAACCATGGCGACAATAGGAGATTTCGACCCCCTTAACTCCACCGTACCTGCGACAAAGATAGAAATCACGGTGTCCTGCAGGTAAGAGACTCCGTCCGCGCGCGCGCCAGCGCTCCTGCTGCACGCGGGCTACTCTTCCTCACTTTAAACTCTCCTTTTCTGTCACGTGCTTTGACGATCTCTGATATTTTGGTGCGTAATTTGAGACTTTTCTCCACACTCTTCGTGACTATGAGCACAGAACAACTCTTCTTTCTTTCTTTATTCCACGGAGGGGTGTGCGCGTGCTGTGGGTGTAGAAGTGCGTGGGGGTGTGCAGCAACAGAAGCTGGATTTATTCTGAGAGCTCTGATGGAGACAGGAGCTGTTTGAATGAGGAAAGATGGAGGTGAAAGTAGAAATAAACCGGTAATAATGTTATTTATTAGAAAAGAGGGCAGGGACTCTAACACGTGCCATTACCAACAGTCTGGAGCTCTTTGCTCATCATTACTGATGAAATCTGGTAAAACTGCGCGTGCTGTCCTGAGGAAGGAGTCTGTGATGGATTCACCTGATGAACTTTGTGTTCATGCATGTTTCTCTCACATAACATGCATTTTATTCTGCATCATGCAGGAGATGGAAGAGTTATCACAAATACAGCTGCAACTCTCTGAGTAATTACCAGGAACCTCTTAATAATCAGGTGTGTAAATCACAACTTTGTCACAATATATTCCACTCACCTTCCACTTTATCAGGCCACAATTTCACCTCTCTGTTTACACAGATCAGCCAATCACATGACAGCAATTCTACACATTCAGACATGTAGACATGTCAAACTGAGATCGGGATGACACTTTGAACGTGGCAGAGTTTGTTATCTGAGTGTTTCAGAAACTGGGATTTCCACACACATCTGTAGAGTTTACAGAGAATGTTCTGGAGAAGAAAATATCCAGGTCAGATTGGTTGGAGATGATAGAAAGACAGGAAGTCAGATAAGCACTGGTTCCAACCAACACGTGCAGAACAGCATCTGAAAACATCCAACCATGAAGCAGCTGCTCTACAGTAGCAGCAGATCACACCGGGTGCCACTCCTGCAGCTAAGAACAGGAAACTGAGGCTACAACTCACACACACTCACCGACACTGGACAATAGAAGATGGAGACATGCTGCTGGTCTGATGAGTCTTCAGTTTAGCTCCACATTCACATGAAAGCATCAGAACATGGTGGAAACATCATGAAAACATGGATCCATCCTGCCTTGGATCAACGTTTACCTCCACAGCCTGAGTGTTATGGCTGACCATGTCCATCCCTTTGTGATCCCACTTCAGCATCTTCTGATGTTGACCATGTCACAAAGCTCACATCATCTCCATGACGATGAGTTCACTGCACTGCAATGTTCTCCACAGTCACCAGATCTGAGTCCAGCAGAGCCTCTATGGGATGTGGTAGAACGGGAGATGTGCAGCCAGTGTGTGATGCTTCATGTCAACATGGAGCAAAACTCTGAGGAATGTTTCCAACACCAAGTTGAATCTATGACACCAAGTATTAAAGCAGCGCTGCAGGAACATGTGGGTCCTACCCGTCACTCCAAGGTGGATCTGATAAAAGTGGACAATGCCCCCAATTAAAACCTACTGAGAGTTTTTACATGGAATCTGCTGACATTCTTCCTTTTTATAGCTCTTTTTATTTGTGTGACCATAAATAGATTTAGAGCCTCAGGTGTTTTTTGGTCACAGCACAAGCTGTGTGTGTTGAGCCGTGTGTGTTGTTTAATGCACAGTTTTATAATTATTAACATTATTAACACTCCTCATTAACAATATTTTGGCTACTGAATAACAGGACACAATAATTCCTGTAAAATAAAGTGTAATTTCATATGATTAAACTGTGTTTGTATAGTGCCACTCCATGACAATGTCATCTGGGGGGCCGCACAGACACCAGTTTGAGCATCGCTAAGGGAAATTGGACGTATGAGGACCAGAAACTGCTGAACATTATCAGCGTAACAGAAGAGAGCTAAATGTAAAAGAATTAGTACCTGACATTGTGGAGAGGATCATATTCAGAACACATTTATTATTTTATTTTGAATTTTATTTACTTTGATTATGATTTTTAGTCCAGTAATGTTTCTTTGCTGTCATTTCATGCTGTTTTCATGTTCAGCAGGAAGCCGTGCATGTGATGTCTCTGTAATCACTCCTGACGCGGCTCATGCACGCCATCCTGTGTGATGTATAAATGAGAAACCAGGAGGGCAGTGAAGGGACCGCTGTGTGAAAGGGTTAACCCGGGGCTCAGAGGCTTTCGGGCTAAAATGTTCTGATGAATCCTCCACACACAGTTCAGCGCCGAACAGATGGACTGTTACGTTTACATCCTCATTCCATGTCTGAAAGGTGAAAGCAGAAGTATAAGCTTAACTAGCCTGTTCCCAGCTCTATCCCATAACCTACATTTCCTACATGCATCCCCTCTGTCCTCCTGAGAAAACAGATTAAACTAAACGCTTCAAACAGCTCCATCATCACCTCCTGTGTTAAACCGTTGCTCTTTAAACTTCAACCTTATATTGATTTAATTCCTTCTCTTAAAAACTGGTGAATGATTTTACTTTGCATGAGCCGATCTGTTCCATAGCTTTACTCCTGATACTAAAACACCGTCGTTTTTAGCCCTTCTCTCACTGAAAACAAATTCTCAGTGTTATATGGATGTTAATTATTTCTGACTCTGAACATGATCCATGCTGTTTTAAACTGAAGAGTTGATTCTATCCTGTATTATTAATCAATCTAACATCCCTTTTCTGCATATATTTATCCTTTGTGTATTATTTTTGTATGCATTTCCCCACACCTCTACACACTTACTCGTTTAGGGTAAAATTAGACATCAGGCAACAGCACAGCAAAGACCAGTGTTTACAGATTTCCTTCATCCTCTCAGACAGGAAAACTGCCACGTTAAGCGTTTTATCCAGTAGCTAACAGAGCCTGGACATGGCAAGTGTGACAAGCTGTTCCTGAACCTCAGCATGCCCTGGAAACACCAGTCCACAGGGGTTAGAGAGATGTGTCTCAGCTCCCTGACAGGATGTGCTGGCTCTCAGAGCGCCATGAGGAGCACCACTGCAGATCAAGTAGACGCGAGCTGAGGGTAGAGCTGAGGAGGTTAAGAGCAGGATCAGAAGGAGCTTTCTGACGGCTGACCTTTACATGGAAGGAAATAAAAGAGGGTAAATCTGTTGCTCATCGCCGAAGCTGTTAGATTAGCATTTTGGGTGAGGAGGTTGATAAGACCGATTATTCCTGATGAACACACGGGAGAGTCGGCGGGTTTTGATCCTCGGCTTCCTTAAATGGTTTGTAGATTTTCTTCCTGTAGCTCCAGTCTTTGATCTGTTGCGTTCTCATTGAAGTATAAGTTTCACACAGGCCTGCACATAAAATACTAAAATAAAGGATGAATTTTAACACTTACAATGAGACTTTCTTGTGATTAATTGTGTTATATACACAAACAGCCAAGTAATGGTCAGACTGAGAGAAACAATACACAAATGGACAAAAATGTCCAGAATGATACACAGTGGCTGTGTCTCAATCACCGCACTAACACTACTTCACACACTATATTTAGTGCGTAGTGCATTTACTCTGACATTTAAGTTAAAGTCAGTGCACTACAGTACCTGGATGCTGCCTTAAAATTCAACAATAATCTAGTGTGAAACGATGGACGCTTCATGTACTAAACCGACGCCATCTTGCTGACGTAGAGGAAAAGGAAGTGCTGGACTTTCCATATAATGGTGGCAAACAATACTGAGGTGGAGGCTAATTTGTATAGATGTGAGTATGAAGTTATTTCATTAAGCTTCTAATGTATACTGCAGCTTGGTACATATCTGATTTTGTGTTTACAATAACTCATGGATCCGATCTTTTGTTTGAGACTGCGTTACAGTTAGTATACGTAAATGTTAGCAGTTTTTAGCCGTGTAGTGGATACAAATGAATAATTTTAGCATGAAGCAGAATAATCTAACCGGTTATACGTCACTACCGGTAAGTGGCAAATGTCCAGTGTTTCATTTGAAACAGCACTTACCCACGATAGTGTGCACTACAGAAAAAAGTGTGCACTACGCACTACATTCCAGTGCACTACGGTACTGAGACACAGCTAAGTTTTTAATGTTCTCTTAATGCACCACGTCAGTAGCAGTGTCACTGTAAATCACTGTAAAATGAGAACAACAATAATGTTCATGAGAATAAAAAAGAAGAAACTGGATAGCAAGTATTTAATGAGTAAATAAGACGTACGGCCACTGTTATAAAGCCGCTTTCTTTTACAGAGTGTCATTGAATATGTCAGAAGCTCAGAAATAACAAGCCTGTCAATCACAGAGTGAACGGTGATAATTTAAGATCTGTGATTGGCTGGAAGTTGAGTGGGCGGTTCTGTCCTTGTCTCAAAGTTTGAGAACCAGTGCTGTAAATGACATCTTTGCCATCAGCACCACGTTAGCTGCTGTAAAAGTGGCTGCCTCCATCAGATCCGTCTGAAAACAAGGAGATGAGCTCCAGCTGCACTCGCTCACAATCTGCCCACATGACACATATTCAGTTTTTATTTTAACTCTGTCTCCTCATTTCAAAGTCTTCAAAAACAAACGTCAATAGCAACTGTTCCTGGGAAATTTAATGAGCTGTTGTTAAAATGAGACTTGAGATGACCGAGACGAAGAAGCAGAAAGGATGCTGGAAATAAAACCAGTCAGATATGTTCCACTATAAGTGTCACACCAAAGTATCTGGGTGGGCTCAAAAGTGCTACTTTCCTACCAGACACAGCTGTAGCAACTCTTTGTTCCATTAGCATGGATCTACACTTTAATTAATGAAACGTGTTTTTCTTTGTCGGACTTATCTCGTGTTGTTTCTCTACCAGGATACTCGAAAGCTTTTTTTCAACCTAGTTTCTTTCATCCATCCATTTTCAGCACATGGACAGTGTCAGTCCGTCACAGGACCAACACAGAGAGACAGCCATGCTCATTGTCCTAGAGATATTTTAGAGTCCCTCATTAACCAAACATACATTGCTATGTGTCTTTTTGAGTGTTATTATTTTATTGATTTTCATGTAAAGCACTTTGTGTTGCCTGTGACAGGAAAAGGGCTTTATAAATAAATCAAGTTTTTAAGTTTTAAGTTTTTTTTAAGGACCCACTTCATGCGTGCAATGACCCCCCTACCCCACCCTGTGTTTTATGCTACCAAAGGTGAGATTTTCACCATAGATAATAAAGCCGATGTTAAATTAAGAAGACTTAGTTTATTTTCTTGAACTAGGGACAGTGTGTGGATATTAATCACAATGACTATAAATGTTCACAGGGACCCCCTGTGCCCTGTGGGGGACCCTCTTGAAGTGTCCTGGACCGTAGGTTGGGAACCACTGCTCTAGAGGCTGTACAGCTTTGTTACCAATGCTCACAGAAAAAACATTAGCAGTGGGCTCAGAGATGCATATATTTATTCTCAGATGAATGTCGCGCTGGACTAGATGGTCCAGATTTGTGGAGGTCTGGATGGACACCACACGACAGCAATGTGGGGGTGGAGTGATGTTCTGGGCTGGTATGATAGGGAGAATGTTCTACTGGACCATTTACTGCTATGGTGTAAAAGCATTCCTTCGGGAGTAAAAGCAACGCTCCATATGCTGCAGAACCTTTCGCTGCTTTGCTTATAAACGGAGAAAAGGTCATGGTGGAGCCCCCGTCATTTCCTGCAACTGTGGAAGAACATTCTGGTCTCCCCAATGAGATCCAGACAGAACCTGTCCATGTACTTCCTGGTTTAATGATGAGAGAGTTGCCACGGTGATATATCAGAGAAGGAGACTGTTGTCCAGTCTTGCCCAGTGATTACTGGGATAGGTTCCAGTGACTCTGAATTGGAATAATTTGTTATGGATAATGGAGAGATGGACATCAGAGAACATGGGAATTATCTGGAAACATGGTTTTGTTTGTTTTAGAAAAAACAGGTGAACAGTTTCAGTTTGTTAAAACCATTTTAAAACCAGGATAATCTGGAACTCTGGATTCAAAGGGATGTTTTCATCATTGGAAGATTGTTTAATAAAATCAAGATTAAAAGACCTGACATCATCTTTGTACAAAAATAATCATTCACATTGATTATTTAGGGGAATAAACTAAATCTCAGCATCATTTGGATCGTAGTGTAATACTACTTTAATGTCTACAAATACTGATCTGTCAGTTTTATTTTCCATGATGTAAACATTTAAAGCTCAGCATCCAGAGTGAGTTCATTCTGTTTGTTTTCACGTAAATGTCTGCGTGATCAGGAAGAAAATGAGATCTGATTGTGTTAAATCAGATATCACTATGCATCCTGAATATGATCCAAAGCGTGAGTGAAAGAAATTTTTAGGTTTCCCCCTGAACCCAGATTATCTCCTGGTTCATGTGGCGGAAACAGAAGAAAATCCATCTTTAAAGAGAACGACTCCCTGAACAAATGACTGCTGGTGCATGGAAGCCATGGTAGACCCGCGTTAAAGTTTTACGTCTCCTTGCTGCACATCACCTCCTCTCGGCCAGCTCTCCCTTCTCTGGTCTAAATAAAGTCTGGATGGAGAGGGTGTTTGCAGCTCCCGTATGGGGGGCTGTGGTAGCGGGAGTCATTGCAGATTTTGACTGTTTGTTGACTCATCAACAGACTTCTGGATTTGACTCACTTATTAAAAATATTTTCTGATTGGTAGGGGAAAACAGAGACGTGTTTTATTGCAAGTTTTTGTGGAAATTTGCCCCATGTTGCCAAGAAACTAAGATTATTAGTGCAGTTTGCAATATTAGATATGATTGATCTGGTTTCAGGCAGACATAATAACACAGAGCCACCTTGGCAAGATGGGCTCCATCAGTGGCAGAAGACACACATTGACATGCAGCTCGGTAAACTAGAGTTTGATTACTGCATCATATTCAATATTTGTAGAGTGGCAGCACATAGATTTCCCATCAGAGTTCAGCATGTGGAATTTAAAATGGAGCAGTGAGTCATGACATCGTTTTTTGATGAACCTACAGTCTCACTGGATTAATGCAATGAGCTTCCTTTTATTCCCCGACTTGAGCGAGGGAAAAGTCCAGGAGCACTGCAGGGAGCTTCTGTCTCTATGGCAGACTTCAGCGGGAAGCTGGGGGACTGTTTTCTGGCTTCCAGATGGGCTCACATCATCTGGAATCGGTGAACAGGACAGATATGTCTTCTAGTGTTTGCAGCAAGCTCTAACATATCTTCTACCAGACTGTAGTAATCTAACGAAGCAGACTGTGTGACTCAAACTGCTTTCAACATGCACAGCAGTCCTGAAACGCTGTAGACACATTGTGAAGTGGTGGCTTAAGAGAAAGTCTGAAGCAGTCACTTCTAACTTTCTGGAGACATTTTTCACTGATATCCTGGGTGAAGAATCAGCAGGTGAAACAAAGGATTAAAATGACAGAAAATAAAAGCATGGATGTCTGCTTCCTGCTGACCTGTGACAGTTCCACAGCTGCACATTCACCAGATAAGTTTTCTTTGTGGTTGGGTAAACATAAATAAATAAAAACAGACCAGACAGTCTGGGCTTCCTCCTAAAACGTACCCATTAAAAACAGCTAAAAAGAGGCTTGGTTCTTTTCTGGGACCCTGAAGAGCCAAACACGGTGGACAAAACTACATATTGATAACACAACAAAGTCTCGTCAGCTAGAGGGTTCTTCAGGTTTGCAGCCGAAAGGATCAATGTAGATCATTCCCGATGTGGGCTAAAACAATCAGCTTGCCCGTTCTTCAGAGGTCCTGAATGTTGGCAATGATCTCCTGCAGATCTGACCACATTTTGTGGAGCTTCAAGCAATAAGCTCAGACCCCCAGGAATGTAAAGCAACCCGTTCCACATGTACTCCTTTGATATGAATGAGGGTGTAGTCCACGATAGCGTCTCCTTTAATCTTTTAAATGTTGAACAGCAGCTTGTTGTCTCAACTTTTGCTCAATAATCCGACTCATTAAGGCATAGACATGGTCAGCAACAATACTCAGGTGGCCCACTCTTTCACTGTCTTTGCTGGGGTTCCCCAGGACTCTGTCTTGGGGCCCTTCCTTTTCATCATTAACATTCTTCCATGTGATTGCATTTTTTGTTGACACATTATTTGTTTTCATTGTTACGCCGATGACACCCAGCTCTACCTCTCTCCCAAATCGTTTTCTTCACCCCATCAACCTCCCTCACCATCTGTTGATTGGTTTCCATCCACCTTCCTCAAACTGAGTAGTTCTAAAACAGTTCTGCGGGTAGGCACGTCCCACAATCTGTCCAAATCTAACTCCTTTCCCATTTCCATTAAATAATCAATGGTCCTACCTTCCCTCAGATAAAGAATCTTAGTATCATCCTCAATGGCACACAGTCACACATTAGTGATATCACATTGTCTGCATACTTTCTTCTGTAAAACATTTCCCGTCTGTCCTACTCTCTCACTCCTGTCACCACTGCCGTCCTTGTTCATAGTCTTGTTATCTCTCGGACTGCTTACTGCTCCTCACAAACTGCAGCGCCTCTATAACTCAGCAGCAAGCATCATTACCCTAGAATGCAGCATATCACTTCCATTTTGCTCCAACTTCACTGGCTCCCCATAAAACAGAGAGTTGACTTTAAAAGTTAACTTATTACACCCAAAGCACCCGATTTCCTACACCGCTCCTCCTCCTCGCTCCAGCTTCTTGTCCCCCCGGCCCTTCTCGTTCCTATGGGCAGGAGGGCATTCAACTCAAATCAAACATTATTTGTATAGCACCTTTCATAGTCAAAGTCATATGAAAAACAACATAAAATCCAATACAAGAAAAAACTAAACAAAAAAAAAATTAATACACACCTGACCACCCTCCCACCCCCCAAAAGCCATGCTGCACAGCACAACTCCAGAAGCACAGCCTCAGTCGCCATCACTCATATAATTTACAAATAAGTAAACATCTGGCTGGCACACTGAGAGGAAACGATATCCTGGGCATCCACTCACATCAGGGCCCAGGCTCACTGTAACCGGAGTGGGTGTCACTACTGGATCAACCACACCTCATGGTGGGCCCCCATTTACACCACAGCCAAAAGGCTACAATACAAGGCCCCCCACAGAAACAGCCCTCCACAATGATCCTGCACACCAAAAAGACATAGCCTCCAGTGAGAAGGGTCCGAAGAAAACACTGGAATTAATAAGGTTTAAAAAGTTTAAACAAACTAAGACCAATAAAGAAAAAAGCTAAAGCCAATCTGGAGCCAATCCCAGCTCACAACGGGCGAGAGGCAGGGTACACCCTGGACAGGTCGCCAGTCCATCACGGCTCCTCGTGTTAACATGTTTGGAATGAGAGAGAAAGTAATTATTAAAACATATCGGCTATCCAGCATTGCTATTTTGGAGCTGTTGGAGGAACTCAGCTCAACAAAACTCCTTGCAAGTTTAAAGTGTTTGGCATCTGGGTGATTCCAGCACACAGTAGCCAACACAGCAGGGATCT
>JBAMHV010000003.1:3055883-3068565 GCA_037177535.1 Pseudomugil gertrudae
CACACAAATTAGTTTACACAGATTACAACACATGTATTACACACACACAAATGATATGAGACTTATTTCTCTCCATATGTTCAATGCAACCCCCTCCAAGGACCAGGAGGGGAGGGGACCAGAGTCCTGGTGAACCAGCAGCCCACATGGAGAACAGAGCCCGCCCACCGCCGCACACCCGCCATAATGCCATAAAGCTATATGAGGCAGCCATAACATACAGCAATAGTTTGTCCTCTCGCCTGCTGATGCTGGGGCAGACTCAAGCGTCCCCCAAACCTGCAGCTGAAAACAAATGGGTTTGTTTTTACAGAGAAATTTAGTCAGTGACTTGAACCACGGAGGAAGGTTTATGAGGAATAACTGAAAACAAGATAATTAACTTTAGTAAATAATTTTATATTTTTTCCATTTAAAATGTTTATTTATTCATTTAGTAAAACAATTTTAAAGTCACATTTATGTCGTTATTGTCTCCAAGCTTGTATTTTTTCCTGCATTTATTCCTCCAAGCTTTCCTGTGTCTCCTTTGTACATTCCTGTTTGGATTTCTGCCTTATTATCCGAATAAGGGGGGCAGCTGCAAACATGCAGCTAACAGAGAAACTGACTGAAGTTATATGCTGCATGGATTGTTGAAATGAGAACATTTCACAAAGTTATGTGAACTTTTGCTGAAGCTTGCAATTTGAAGAACTTTTCCTCCTCTCCCCGGTCCACCACAGCCAGAGATAAACACACTCTTTTTAAAACGCATGGGAGCCTTCCTTAATTCTGTCATTGTACACGTTTCCCTCAAAAAAAAAAAAAAAAAAAAAAATCTTTTCAATTATTTCATTAATCACAAATATTATTGAGCACAAGTTCTTTTGGAGAAGCCCTGTAGGCTTCTTCTACTGATTTATTTCTAAGCTCAAATTCAGATTCTCACAAATGAGGTTATTTTCTTTTCATTACTGCTTTCCTGCTTCCCAAAAGCACACGCACATGTCTGTGGTAGGTCATTATTCTCTATATACCATCATTCCCCTTTGAGGTAACTGATAAAACCAGGATCTTTAGGTAATGTATGATACATCTGCCGTTACCTAAAAGGTGGTTTAGTATTTTTTATTAGTCAAAGTAAATGAGAGGGATGGGATGGATGCTAATTTCATTGATATAATTTATTATAGAGCTGTTAACCAGAGCACGACTGGTGCACCTGTGTACTAGGTGTACTCTGTAGCAGTGTGGAACTGTGGCACAAAGACCAAAATCCTCCATGTAGTGTTAAAAAACTTATGTTGAATGCCTGACCTGATAGTTTCCTGTTGTCCCGTCCACAGTCTGTCCCATCCTGTATTTATAGCCCTGTTGAAGCCACCCCAGATGCAATGCATGACTTCATGTTTTGAATGGATAACATTAATTATTATGAATCTATAATAAATCTATAATAAAGTACATATCTGTTGCTTTCAATAAGTAAATCTCTTGTAGCGCACATGCATTCCACGGGGCAAACCTGCATGCATCTTATGTGTATACGTGTAAATGCATCTGTGTGTGAAATGTTCCCATAGTTCTGCTCCAGTGTCTCCAGATGCTTTCACTGTGAGCGGTTGTTTGTCTCTCTGTGTTGTTCCCTGTGATGGACTGGTGGCCTGTCCAGTGTGGCTGCCTCTTGCCTGCCGGTCGCTGGCACAGGCTCCAGCTTCCCCGCAACCCTGAATTAAATTAAGCACTAAAGAAAATGAATGAAAAGTGAAAGCTGGTATAATCACCTTCTCTTTGCTCCAGAGTGTGCCTTTAACAGGACTTTTAATTATCTGCCTCCAAAAACAGTTTTAGATTAAATTCCAAGATCGCTCAGTAGAATTGATGTTTGTGCATCTTGACTAAATGTGCTGTCTCACAGAGTTAACGTCCTGCATCACAACAGCAGGGTCGTAATGCCCTTTTTGTTGTTCACATTTAAGAGACACTTTGTAGTAAGAGATAAGAACTTATACAAACAAAATCGGACTCATTCGGATCATCTGTGCTCTACAGATGTATCATAATTTTCCCATCAGAGCAGCATCCCTCCTTTGTCTTTATTCTACATCATGTTTACGGCTGCTTACAAAGCCAGAAACATCCAGTACTTTTCTTATTCTGTTTCTCTCTGTGTTTTTAATACATGGCATTCACTCATATTAGTAGTTTGGTCAAATGTTATTTAAGTGCAAATATCATTTATGCACTAGGTGACAGGCCCAGTGGTCTGACATTCATTTATCATAATGTCAAAACCCAACATGATATAGCGTACACTTTTGGATCAGACCTACTGCCTCTTTGGGTTTTTAGAAAGTTTTTCAATCATGGCGATGTCTCGAGTAAGGAGGAAAGTCAGAAAGTCAGACTTAAATCCCTCACGTGGACCTAAGAAATGTCAGGCGCACCGTTACAAGCAGGACAAAAGTTAGTTGCACTCAACAACTTTTTGGTTTTATTTGCAACCAACATGTTCACACTGCAGAGCCCTGGAGGAAATCAAAGTTATCTGAGCTTAAATCTTCTCCTCTTCTCCTCCTGCTGTGGATTATTCAAAGTCCTTTGGCGACTGATTAGCTGAATCCACATTTCCCAGCAATGTTTATTTTCTGAAAAATCTAAATTGACTAAAGAACAGATGAGCCTTTCTTCTGCTCAGGCTGCCAGGTTTTATTGTAGCCACATTTAGAAATCTTCTATATGCTTTTAGGTTCATCTCATCTGCCCACTTTATCTTCCTCCTCCACTGCTATAACTGTCTGTTGGGAGGCAGTTGGAAGCAGCCAGCCTCCCTGTGACACATATTTTGTCATGGTTTTTGTCGCGTGGGCTGTCAAAATGCACTGCCAGATTAGGCTCGAGGCACTTTTTGATGCAATTAACAGTAATCAAATTTTCACACTAATTAGAAGAAAGAAATAATTACTGCTCTGCCAGAAAAGCTGTGGAGATCATCTTGGTGAAGGCAAAGGGAGAAGTTAAAACAGAGCTTATTAGGAGATCATTCTGTTTAAGAGTGAGACAAGGAGCCTGAAGATTTTATTATGTGCTAAAGAACTTTTGTAAACTGTTCTAAAACACACTTTTCAGGCACTAGACTTAGTGCAATTAGATTTCTAATGGATCAGACCAAAATCTGTATAATAACCTATAGGTAATGAAAAGTTAATTTGTGCAGCCAACTGAGCAAATATCCATCAAATGCACCACTTCAGTCAATTTATTTAGCAAGTCCAGCCATGGATACTCACTCAGGAACAGGGCTACCATCAGTTCTCTCCTCTAGGTAAGATAGTACACACACAGGGCATTGCACTGCCAGAAGATAGCAAGGCAGAGACAACAAAGCTACATGAAAAACATGAAAGCTAGTCATCCTACATGGCAGGTCCCATCTCAAATCCAGATGCTATACACAATGATATACACCACACAACGAGGGAGGCAGGGGACGAATGTGCATCTGAGCTTCTTTTCAAGATTAGACACTCCAGCACTGTGCTGCATGGGTTGCAGCTCTGACAGCAAGTTAAAGGGGTGGAGATGAACATGTCTAACTAACGTCTAGAGAAGGCTGGAATAGAGACGCCTGGTTCACAATAGGACACACGGTCCATAGTGGGGGAGAAAGAGAGACCTATGATCCTGAGATTTTCAGATACAGGTCAATAAAATGGAATGATCAAACAACATCCATAAGGAATAAGCACCGGAGGAAAGCCCTTGTGATCAATACACTCATTCAGAACTATAGCAGTCGCAGTAACAAAGAAAACGGGTAACTGGAGAGCTACCAAGGACTCAAGGAAGAGCAGGAGAAATGCCTAAGATGAAGGCAATAGTAGTGCCCGTGCTTTTTAGTGCACTGAATGGAGGGACATGGCCACGTCCCCAGCATGGGGGGACATGGGCCCAACAGATACCTGGAGAAACACCAGTATGATACAGGTAAATCTTAGGAAGAGCCAAGACTCTACACAGGGCTGACCAGTTCCCAGAACTCTGGTAGAACTGGAGATTACCAGGCAGGTGGACCACCTGGGTTTTCACGGATCCTGGTTGAAGATTTCTACAACAAAGTGAAGACACAATGGTGTGTGTCAGAAACTTTATTTGTTCTTTCTTTTCTCCAGGAAGTAATTATTAAACTTTAAATAATTGAAGAATTCAACATAAATACAAGTGTTTTGCTGGAATCTCTCCGAAAAGCCTGGAAGGTCTTTTTTTAGGTCCATTTTAAAACTCAAATCCTGAGAAGAGAAGTTATGTTTGTCATCTCTCTTTAAAAAGATTTTAGATAAGAAAAAAAAAGAAAACAAGAAAATGTGTACTAAGGTCAGATGTAGGGTTTGGGTGCTGTGTTGCATTCTGGGAAATGGCGGCCATGTTGATGGTCTCCCAAATGTAAACAATCAGCAGCGTTGCAGCACTGAGTGGAGAGAAAATAAAAAAATGTTGTTAGGATTTGCTAAACTTAGAAGCCAGGAACTGGAATATGGAGAAGATGAATCCAAAGGAAATTCCTACAGAGCGGCGAACCGATGAGGACTCCTGCTGCAGTTCTGCACAGCCTCTACCTCGTTGGTGGAGACCATAGCAGCTCCATAGTTATTCGTCTCCTCTGCAGTTTGTAAATGGATGGGTGCAAGAGCTGCTGGTTATAAAGCCAGTTAGTCTAAGCGGAGAGCGTAACACCTCATTCTGCATTTAAAAAGTGTATTAAACTGATACACTTCACTGTCATATACATTAATGTGGAAGGTTATGTTTGGTCATCTTATGGCCGCGGTCAAAGCAAACCCACAATCCTTTTTCTCTGATGCTTCTGTGGTTGCATTTCCACGAAAGAAAACGGTGAAAAGTTACCCATTTACGGTCTTTTCACCATGGCGAGTATATGTGGTGCAACAACACTCACAACACAGCAACGGTTTGCCAAGGTTTATATAGATCACAAACAAGACACACACACAAACAAGACACGCACACACAAACAAGCCAGTGGTCCGAGGAGAAGTTAATCGAGCCTCCAACGTGACAGCTCGGCATGACATCATGATGCCCAAGCCCTGGTGCAGAAATAATTATCTCCCAAATACGGGATAAGTGCAGAAATGCTGTCAGGCATGAGGCAGCTGCTTAGAGCCTCTCAATCACATCCAAAAATAAAAATGTCTTCTAGGATTGGTTTCAGTCATTAAAAGAAAATTAACATGTAGCCAATTAATATCCCATATTAACAGCAGAAGAAATAAACTGACACACTAAAAACATGCTGCTTTTTTAAACATTTTTTTTTGCATCTAACTAAAAGTAAATGTTGCTTTTTCCTCTCTGTGCTTTGATCTTATTTCAGTCTGCAGATGTGGTGCTGAAGGTTTTTATTAAAGGCGAAGTTTTAAATGTCATAAAGCAGTTAGCCGTGAGAGAAGTGTCATCAGATCCCGCTCAGGGATTTGGCTCAGGAAAATAATACCGGTGTTACTGTAACGCCGGTGACACTGGTGCCTCCATCGTTTCTGGATTCATTAGCTCATTTCTGACAGAACCTGACTGCCAGCCTAACCTGCTCCCTCGGGAGCCACACTGCCATGCTAACCTACTTTTCTTTCACAACTTCTGGTGAATAACAGACTACCCTATCCCCACTGGTTCTGACATTTTCTGACCATGTTGCGTGTGTCATATGTGTTTCTAAATCCCGGATCCACTGGGACAAGCTCAGTTTCTCCTCGTTTCATTTGTCCTCCTTTATTCCTGCTCTTCCACACATTTCATTACAGACTCCAGAAGAGAGAGCGAGAAGCTTCTCTTACTGTCTTCAGTCTGCCATGTTGTTTCCCTACCTCACTATGAGGCCATTATAAACCCACACACACCCACACACACTCAGTCAGAAATGCTTTGTTACTGACTGCATAGTGTCGGAAACCGTACAACCTGCTTGCTACTCACCAGCAGCCAGAAAGACTCTTTTGCAAAGATTTCTCTACTTGTGCGTTGCGTCATTTTTGACTGAATGTGACGCAAGCGGCAGCGTGGATGAACCACAGTGACATACCCAGAGGTGTTTTATGTTTTTCGTGATTACTTTTTATCAGGCTCGCAGTAAGAGCTGTGAAATAACCTTTGCTGCTTCACTTCAGCTTCACAACATTATGAAAAAATGGCCAAATAGCCTTAGTTTTTAAATGAATACCATGAAACTTAAAGCCAGATCTGTAAAGTTAATAAGATACTAACAATGAAGTTGAATGAAACATTTAAAGAGTTGCTATTTGTGATGTAAGCGTCATTCAAAAACAGGACCAGTAGAAAACCAGCAGTAAAAGTTATTAAAGTTCTTTAATGCAGGGAAAGGGAAAAGCTTTAGGTAAGATTTTAACCCTTAAAACCCCACTAGATCTCTGTCTCTCAGGTGCCATTGTTTATATCCTCACTAGGAACAGAGGTGTTTAACACTGTGGGGTAAACTGTGATGTACAGATGATTCTTTAGATGAAATGAAGAAGCTTTGCTGCCATCGTGTAGTCCAGGATCATTCAGATTTATTCAACCTTTACATGGTAAAGCCACAAAGCGCCCGTATTGATCACATTTTTATCAGTGAAATAAATCGCCATCACTACTGTGTCTTTTGATGACCTAGAAGTTATGATGAATCCACCTCATGTCAGATTCTCCTCCAACTAGATGGTTTAGGTGACTGTAAAGTCTTATCTGAAGCAGCCAAAGACCAACAAGTGAGCAGAAAGTTGTGTGTGTGTGTCTAAAAAAATGGAAATAATGGTTCTCTGTTGCTGGAATAAAGTCCAGAAGATGCACAGTAAATAGCATAAAACATGGTAAAAACAGCTAAAAAGGGTAAATATGTAAATAGTTTCTGTTGTTTGTTTGTTTAAATGCCAACCTTTTTTTTCTCCTGAAAGCTGATAATATGCAGATAAAAAGAGCTTAGTCATGGTTGATGTGTGTGTTATTTCTATAAAGCACTGTTAGTATAAAGTCTTTGTGATGCTACATGGGTCCAATATTGACTTTTTTTTACGATTTTGTCCAATTCCTTACTTCTCAAACCCCGAACCTTTCAGATCACCGCAGCTGATTGATCTGACCGATCAGCCGATACACACATCGAGGGTTTTCCTTCCACAGATCTGTGAAGTCCAATATAAAAACGTCAGAAGTCTAAAAGTGGACACGCGAGCACTCGTCTCACTCGAACTGATCTCTATGGCAACGTATCCAGACAAAGACACACACAAGCTAATGCACGCAGCAGCACTTACACAGATCAGAACTTCACACACACACATGGAGGAGCCCGTTCTTACAGATGTTACAGTAATAAAGATAATGTGCTACGTTACTTTGATTTGCTAATAATATTACTGTAACACTGATACAGTGTGTGCATTACAATCCTCTGTAGGTTTATAGAGTTTTAGGAGTCTTATAATTAATATATTTATATTTATTTATAAATATAAACAGACTGGCTAAAATATGTAAAAACGAATTAAAAGGCCCAGAATTTTTAGGAACAAACAATGAAGATGAACACAAACCTGCACTTTTATTTTACAATTAAAACGTTTGCAAAGATGTCAGGCTGCATCGTTTCATAAAGAACTACAAATCCAAACGTGTTAACTACGATAACAGCATCTCTGACGCTGTCCGGCCCACAGTAACAGGAGAAAACCATATTTAGGAGTCCCATGAAACTCCAGCAGACACTAATTCTGAGATTTCCATGGAAACCTGTTTTTTCTTTTAACTTGTCTTTTCCAGCATGAAAGCAGTCAGTATGATGGTCTGGCTGCTGTATTGTGCTGATTTCCATGGAAACTTCTTTGAATGGGAATTCACAGAACTGTCCCCCAACATGTTAGAAGATGTTTTACGATCCTAAATGGCAGATGAACCACACACGCCTTAAGAATGTTAAATCAGGATAAAATTTCCACTTGTTTACTCTGGGATCAGTAGGAAGTGTCAGAAGAAACATGGAGTCACCTGATAAACTTAGATGAGGAACACATTTGCTCACACATACACTCACTGTCCAATGTATTAGCTTCTCCTGTTCAACTTCATGTTAACGCAGATATCTCATCAGCCAATCACATGGCAGAAACTGCATGTAGTCCTAGACCCAGTGAGCATCAGGATGAGGTTAAAAAGGAAGTGACCCTGAACGTGACATGGTTGTGGGTCTGAGTGTTTCAGAAACTGCTCATCTCCTGGGATTTCCACACACACAACCAACCCTACTGGTTACAGAGAATGTTCTGGAGAAGAGAAAACACCCATGTCCCAGTGTCGGACATCAGAGGAGAATGGACAGACTGGTTGGAGATGATAGAAAGGCAACAGGAAGTCAGACCCGGAAAGCGTGCTAACCATGTCCATCCCTTTATGATCAGGACGATGCACCATGCCACAAAGCTCACACCATCTCCTGCTGCTCTCTAGAACATAATGAGTTCACTGCACTGCAATGTTCTCACAGTCAGCACATCTCAGTCCATCAGAGCAGCTCTGAGGTGCAGTGGCTTGTTGAATGATGGCACTTCTGAAGGGAGGAGTCCATCCTAGTGGCAAGCTGCTCCTCATAAAGTGGACAGACAGAAACCTACACTATTCTGCGTTAGTCCTCGAGTGGATGTCTCTTTTGCTGTTGTCACTTCAGGATCAAATCATGTGATGGCAGCCTTGTCCCCCCTGCCAATGTACACCTTCTCCTAAATCATGTGGAAATTGGGCGAGTATGTTTCTGTCCTAATCCTCGAGGCACACCGGGACTCCCTAACTGTGGGCTTGTAAATATGTAACAAGGAGCTTTGTTTCAAGGATCAGTGGGGCTGGAACTAGCACTACTGGGCATGCTGGCAGCTGTTAGCAGAGCGGTGATGGAAGTAGGTCTATAATTGCCATCCATGGCAGCAACATGACACTTGAGGTTGCCTCAGAACTCAGAATCTGATGGTATTAAAGATTCAATGTCTCTGCTGTATGTGTCAACAGTGTAAATTATGTAGGGGCATTTCTACTTTGTAACTCTCACTTTTGCATTGTGTCTGCATAGCGGCGCATTAGAAATGCAGCATCTTCTCTGGAAGAAACTGTTCATTTAATTTCACTCCAGAAAT
The DNA here is from genome assembly GCA_037177535.1 of Pseudomugil gertrudae. Taxonomy (NCBI): domain Eukaryota; kingdom Metazoa; phylum Chordata; class Actinopteri; order Atheriniformes; family Pseudomugilidae; genus Pseudomugil; species Pseudomugil gertrudae. Next base: position 3,065,060 of record JBAMHV010000003.1, read on the forward strand.
ATTGAAATAGGTTTTATGATATGTTTTATTTAACTCTCTCACTATAAAGTGGTATGTTTGAAGCTTTTGCAATGAGATTATCATGTAATAATGTTATTTCCCCCCTAAATGTATGTCTCTGAAATGTGACCAGATGAACAGTTAGACCCGTTTGCAGTGACTAGTCTGAGATATCTGCTTTCTCCACTGTTGTTTCCTTCTCATTACAGGTAGTTGCTGATGTTGAATGTGTGTCTCTTTTTCTGCATCCTGCAGTTTGGTCGGACGGAAGTGATTGATAACACACTGAACCCCGACTTTGTGAGGAAGTTTGTGCTGGATTTCTTCTTTGAAGAGAAGCAGAACCTTCGCTTTGATGTGTAAGTTAAAAAATCTCTGCTGTCCTGCTGTCTGGTGCCACTGTTGGATCAGGTCATCACATCAAACCTCCTGCTCGTTTGGGTGGCCGGTTCTCACCCACATGGTTTGCTATTCTCCAGCTGTTTGTGTTTTCACTCATCAGATTATTATGAGATGCTATAAATCAACATCATTGTTTTTTGGCCCAACTTTTCCTGCTGATTTCCTTTTCCACTTCTGAAAACTGTTATTGTGTCTATGCCTTTTGTTTGAAACAAGGCATGAAGGTCCTGCTAGTTTCCATGGAGACGAAGAGGGTTTTATAGAGAAGTATTCTTCCTATCATGTATCACACGCTTCACTTCTACCTGGACATTTGAGGGCAGTCCCTGTATTCTCCTGACTCTGACCATTGATCATCACTTACCAGTATAAAACCTCTTTTAACCCTTTATTGGGTAAATGTTCATATTTCTATACTTCATTGGACAAAAGTCCAAGAAGTGACAACCACACCGACTTCTTCACACCAATGATCACAGTTAAGACGACATCCAGCTCCTTTGAGACAAGTCTGAAAATAATTTTTTGGGTGCTGACAACAAAGCGTGGTAATATCCTCCATTATTATTATAATATTCCCGTTTTACTGTAGCACAGTTACTCAGCAGACATTACGTTACTCATCCTGACCCTACTGTACTTCCTCCTTACTCTTTCATAGGCATTCTCCAGACTTCTTTACTCATTTCAGGACTACTTTAGTAGTTCCTAGATAAAATATGCAGCTGTCTCTGCTCTGAGTGCAATGTTGTTTTCTTTCAGGAGCATATAATCATTCTAAATCATTTTAGTCATATTCTCACAGGTCTCATTTATCGTTTGGGGCCAGAATGATACATACAGTCTTTGTAAAGCTGTTAGTTTAGTGTTCAATAGATGTATTTGTTCTGAGAATAACCAGCGGCTCGTACCAACATCACGGTTCCCTGAATGACAGCCAAACAACCAAAGCATGATATTTAGACAAAAACCTTTAATGTGTCAAAGAAAAGTATGTCTCAGTTCTCTTCTGTCGAACATAAATAACTTGAATGAAATTGATTGAGTTTTCTGTGATTACAGTTTAGTCAGAAGTAAAATGATGGTGTGCAGCTCGGCTTTCCTCATGCTGCCCTTCAGCAAAGTGATTAACTCCTGCTAACCCCACATTCGCCTGTCCCCACCCTGTCTGAGACCAGAGTTTACAATCACTGCTGAATAATAATGACTGTTTTGCTGCTCAGCCTCTTCTCCATCGTATTAACTCTGCAGATGAAGGATGCAGATATTGTTGTGTTTCATTGTGAATTTGAGTATCTCTGAACGTGGCACAGTTGTTCTGAGTACGTCAGAAGCTGCTGATCCACTGGGAATTCCACACAACCATCTTTACGGTTTATAGAGAATGTTCTGGAGTAGACATCCTCTCCAAACGGCTTTTTAAAGCGAGTCTATGACAGCAAAGCAGACAGTTGTGTGTAGGTGGGGAGAGAGGTGGACTTTTACCACGTCACCCTTTGAACATGGGATCGATGCCTCTGCAGGGGGATAGCAAAGAGACACAGCATGAGGTCAGGTAGAAGAAGAGACCAGACTACCTGGCGCATCCTTCCTATTGATCCGAGTTTGTTGCGGGCTTCACTGCTCTGAGCATCAGATGTCTGATTCCAGCCATCTGACGAGCTCGTCATCAAGATGCAGTGATGCTGTGTGATAAAGTTTTCATAAAAACTATTAAACCAGGCTTAGGATGTCTGTAGTCTGAGGGGAGGTTCAACCAGATGTTTGGACTGGATAAATACTATCAGGATGTTTTCTGTTTCATGCTTTGCACCGTTCACACATCAGCTCCAATTAGCTAATCATTCAGTCTAAAAGAAAAACTGTAAAGCAGCCGGTGAGAAGAAAAACTGAGGCCAAAATGTCATCTGAAAAACGGAAGCACAAGCCAAGAAAACCTGATAAGGCTTGAAACCAAACCACAGATGCATCCTTATGTGTGTGTGAGTCTGCAGCCTGTTGCTCACGGAGAAAAAAAACACTAAAAATAAATGTGCATTTTCCAGTGTTATGTAATAAAGTGCAGATAGAAACAAATTAAAGGTTTCAGCTTGATGCAAAAAATTGTTTTCCTCCCACATTTGCAACATCTGCATGTCTTTCATGTTCTTGCAATAAAACTTATGCTCTGTGCTATATTTCATGTTTTTTTTATTATACCATCATGTTAAAACCTGATAATGTTGCTTTTTTTCCTCTTTTAAATGACAATGTGACAGTTTTGTGCTTCCGTACGTAATGCTTTATCTTCTCCACTTAGCTCTGGTGTGACACTTTGGGACTTTGAGCAAACCTTTTGAGTTTGTAGCTGCAGATTATTAATGTGTCAACTAGTCTGTAAATTGTATTCATGTTGCATATCATCCCTTTACCTTCACCGCTCCCTTCCATAAAAGGCCACTAGCAGTCAAAATTCCTTTAAACAGAAGTCTAATTAAACTTTGAAAACGTTCCATCCATGCACCTATCTGAATAAAGTGATCCTAAAAAGCACAAGTTCATTTCTCAGGACAGTTCATTTTTCTATTTGACTCGTCTGAGACTGTTGAGTGTCTTAATCTGCTCATCATGGTAAAACATCATGGTAACAAAGCTAGTGTACAGACTTTCTCTGGATTCTTATAATATGAGGATGGTACGAGGGTCTTGGTGCAATTTGGGAGGAAGATTAAAAAAACCACATCCTCCTTTGGTTTAGTTTGTGTTCAAACAGCTCTTAAAGTGGACCAAACTGCCTGGACAATGTGAAAAATGATAGAGATTTTATATGATGCAGGTGGTGGTTTATAAAGTGTGGGCTGATTGTGGGAATTTTTATTTTTGTGGCCAAGACAAGTGTTTAACTAATCAGGCACCTGGGTTGCCTTTATTGTGAAGCCATGCAGGATTTCCTCACCGCTCCATGCAGTGCAACTACATGAATAAAGCCATCACATAGCAAAACAACAGACTTTAGGAAGATGGTCTATTGGCTATCTGTATGGAGTCTGCATGTTCTCCCCGTGTTAGCGTGGATTCTCTCCGGGTACTCCGGCTTCCTCCCACAGTCCAAAGACATGCACCTT
>JBAMHV010000003.1:3104737-3120220 GCA_037177535.1 Pseudomugil gertrudae
TATATAGCCACATATTTTTCTATATATTCTATACAGCAACAGAGTGATTCAAAGTGCTTTACAGAAACACTGAAACATTAAAAAAAAGAAACATTACTTAAAATTAAAATAAGAAAGAACTTTAAGTAGTTAAAAACCATTAATATCCAGATCAATTCTCTCAGCATCTTCCTTCATTGTTTAAAGCAAAGTTCTTGCCTGTATCAGCCTGAAACTGACATTAAGATAACTGAGCATCTGGAAAAGAATCTGATTAATATCCAGTGAAATTTCCAGCTTCATCTTCCTCTCTTTGATCAGTTCATCATCAGCTCATCTCCTGGTAGCAGGTCTTTTCCTCCACAACCTCTGAGCAAGCAGAGGAGTTAGGGATGGGTTTGCCTGTGGCTGACAGTGTGATATGGACATTTTTCTATCGAGCCACTGGTTTGTGTGTTGAAAGCAACACGCCTGTAAAAAAACCAAAACATTTCTTTAATTATTTGCAGATGTGTGCAGCTGTTAATGTAAATGGAATAAAATGCTCCTATTTAGAGGACTGGTTAAGAACCTACAAAACATTCCCACTAAGGTGAAAATCATCCACTTAATAATAACAACCAGCGTCTGTAAGCTCACTCCATACACGCAGACTCCTGTGTTTGTCAAAGCTGATCAAGATGCTCATCCTGCACTCTCATTAATCTTTGTTGAGGCTGCAGAGCATTTCTTAATTCAGATAGCTTGTCAGTGAGGAGAGGCTCAGATGCCCCTGAATGCTGTGTGTGTGTTTGTGTGTGTGTAGAAATGTAAGCCGTGTTCAGACCAGTGGGAGGTGCTTCCAATACTGATTGATATGAAATATTATCCCATGTGTGATCGCTCTTGATTCTTGGCAATAAGATGTTTGCAGGTTGTCTAATTAATGAGTAAGAACAGATGTTGGGAAAGACGCTGCCCAAAATACTTCGTCTCAACTTCATGGTTTGTCCCTTTATGAACATGCATTATGCAGCTTTGCAAACTTAAAACTCTGTGTTATGGATTCGTTTGATCATACAGTGACATCTATTATGCTCATCTGGGACTGTTTCTGCCCAGCAGCGCCCAGAAGCCGCTGGAAAGCAGCACTACTTTTGCTTCAGGGACACTGCGTAACTTTGCAGTACAGATCATGTCGCACAAGCATATGGATATAAACCTTCAAACGCGCTGTGATTTGAATGCTCACCATGGCTGATTCAGCAAAGAAATGCAGGATTACATCATCAGAGGAAGAGAGAAGATGAAAGAGGGACAGAGGAAGAGATAAGATGTGACTAATGGGACTACTTTTTCTGAAGAGAACTCACAGTGGATGGATGCAGGTTTAGCTGTCGATGGGAGACGCATCACTGACAAAGTTCAACTGAGGTTTATAGTGGTCTTTAAGTGTAGAAGACACTCACCTCTGATGATTGCTGAAACCTCGGTTCTTTGGTGAACACCTTATTCAACGTGGACAACATCATCTAGCTTTTGTCAAAGTTCATCCTGTTGGTTATCAACATGATGTGCGGTATGTTCAGGGGGAGTTCTTATGAACACTGGGTTTGTCATTGTGCTCGCTGACCACTTTATTAGCTCCATCACAACAGGCGGATTCAGTTTCCTGTTCTTCCTGCAGGAGTGGCACCCAGTGTGCTCCTCAGCTATCTGCTTCATGGTTGGACGTGTTGTGTGTTCAGAGATGCTGTTCTGCATATGTTGGTTGGAACCAGTGATTATTGGACTTCCTGTTGTCTTTCTATCATCTCCACCCACTCTGTCCATCCTCCTCTGACATCGTGAAGACCTTTTGGTCCAGACAAACTGCTGCTCACTGGACATTTCTCTTCTTCAGGCCAAACCATGGCGATGGTTGTGTGTGGAATTCCCAGCAGTTTCAGACCAACATCTGAATGTATGTTTAAAGTCACTTTGAGTCATTTTTCTGTTTATCACACACTCTTCCTTCCCTCTCCTCGCCTCTGCTGCTTCACACATTAGAGTCCGCCTGGTTTGGCTGTGAGGAGAACTGAGGGTGTCCATACGCTTCACATTTTACACTGCAGTGTGTCTAATGTTCCCTCGCTTCCCAAACAGAGTGAATAGTGGATGAACGGTGGGGGTAGCCATGATGTTTGTGCTTGTCTGAAGCGGGACTGATTTGCTCCCTGTCCTCCTCAGCTGCTATCTTCTGACACGCAGACTCTTGCCTAAATCCAGTTTCTGACAATCTAATCTCAGAAAAATCAAACGCTCCACTCAGTACTGTGCAGTCATCTGAGGTTTGACAAAAGAAAGAGTAATGAGTAGAACAGACATCAGCTGGCCCACTTTATAACTTCACATGCTAAATGGGGGGTTTTGCCTTTCAGATATAGATCTCTTTATATTGGGACTTGGGCTGATTAAATATTAAAAAGCCATATGTGTAGAAGGATGCGTGATGCCTCTCCCATCCAGAACGCCACTCACAGAGAAAACAGGCTCGGGTTCGGCTCTTTAATCAGCTGCTATCACTTCTGCCTGTTAGGAGACCTCTTGCATTGATTTGTCACTTGACTTGGCTGCATCATGGTTTTTGGCCCACCCACTGGTTAAGCATCAGCATCTCCTGATGAGCCTGAAAGCTTCAGATTCTGATCTAACGGTAACATCAAAGCCTGCAGATTGCCTTTGATACGTTAGATGAGTTTTGGCAGAGGGGGAAGTTTGTGTTTTGATGTAGTTGTCGCGAGCGTGTCCATTATTTTCAGGTGTTCAGAAAGTGGGTTGACATGGAAAGCTGAGTTTCTGCTCTCAGCTAAAGCCTCTCTTTGAGATAAAGCAACATCTCAGGGCAGAGATGAGCTTTAGAAAGACTTGGAGAGACTTTAGTGGAGAATATGTGGATAATAGTTTTCAGGGGGCAGTGAACCTTACCAGGTCTGGTGAAAGTCCATGTCTCTGATCGCTTAAGTGAAGTCATGATGTTTTCAGGCTTCTGTTGGAAGCTGGCAGAGAAAATCTTCAAGTAAAGCTTTCGGAGTCCAGGGCAAAGTGACTTTTAAATGTCAGGGCAGAAATGAAACTAGTAAAGAGTGTAAGTATACTTTATTAAAGCATTTAGTGAAGATAAATAAATATGTTGAGCACAAAGTCACAGCAGAGTTTTGGACCCTTTTTATAATGATGCAGAGGTTTTAACAGTTATATGTTCAGGTGAAGCAACACTAATAATGACCATGTGATTGCTAATAATGCAAAAGCAAACACAACTAATAGGATTAGTAACCTGTTTACTTTTAAAATAAATCTTTCTAAAATGATCATTTTCCAATCATATAAATGGCTGTTATCAGATTAAACGTCTCCTTTCAAAGCCGGTATCGGCATCATGATTTGTTTAGAGTAATGAGAGATAACTGATGATGAGGATGATGATATCTTTATGTTGGACAAGCGGTTTAAATAAGTGAAAAACCAAATAAAATCATATTATAGAGGAACAGATTCAGAATGAAATCAGTTTAAGAGGAAAACTGACAATAGATTAGGAAACGGTCCTATAAAATACATTTCTAACAGGATGCAAAAACATCACAGCAAATTACTTCTAGGTTTTTCTAAATAGGATACAAAACCCGTAAGTGGTGCCAATTTATTTCAAATTATTCAAATTAAATAGCAAAATATCTGGTAATGGTCAAAGTTCCCAAACTTTAATCTGCACGGCCCCCTGCACGTGGTGAGTTGCTGCCGTGTGATTGGCTGATTAGAAATTTATGTTAATAAGCAGTTGATTGAGAGGACCTGACTGGAAGTGTTGCAGGGTTGTCTGATACTGGTTTTGGTATTGATCTGATGCTAAGTAACCTACATAAGCTGATTAATAGGGTTGTCAAAATTAAAGTGGCAATGCAAAGATATTATTCTGAAATGAATACATTCATTTAATTATCACATTACCATGTAAACAAAGATAATCACTTACACAACATAAATCCAACTTCCTGGTTTCAAACAGATGTGTGTCCCCTGGTCCATCTGCTGTCTCTGTCCATCCATATGGACTGCCAGATAGAAAATATAATGTAAAACATAAATGAGTTTATGGCATTTGTTCCCAGTTGGTCTGTTTTATCGGCTCATTTTCCACACTGACCAAGAAAAGAAATGCTTTGAACTTTCTCCTCTTTGTCCTTTAGCTTCTTCTTCACTCCCTGCTATTGTCTGGATTTGTGCTCTTCCTTCAGGTATCACTCATTGTATCAATCACTAAAATAATTCCAGCAACCAAACCAGTGTAAACATTATTCTGAATTACCTGCTGGTTCAGATCTACTGCAACAAGCTGCTGCTACTCAAAATTATAATGCTAAAAACTGAAAAACGAGCTGCCGTCATTCTGACTGCATTGCATCATGTTTACACTGCTGTTATTATTTATACAACCTAAATCAACATGTTCACATCAACACCATTCCAGGTACTGCAAGAACACTTCTGGTGTCCGTTCATTTAATAACACATCATCTGATGCAAAGGAGATATTATCAATAAAATATTAAACCCTGATGACTCTTGATAGGCGACTTATTTCCTGGATGAACATGTTTACTTGTTAGTAGTGAAGCTAAAGGCAAAGAGTAAATAGAAACAACCTAAAACTGGGGGGAAAGAAGCATCATTTAAAGCATTCTGTTTAACTCTTGCATCCTGTTGTAGGTGGTTGTCCAGCATCTTCTCCAACCTGTTATGTAATAAATTTGTAATGACCTTTTAAGGCAACAAAAGAACCACACTGTTATTAAATTTATCAAAGCAAACAGGAACCTTTAAAAGAGCAGGAAAACCCTGCAGAACAGGATATCATTCCCGTTGTACTTTCAGTGTTTTGCACCTCATCATCGGCTTTTTCCTCCCAGCCTCTCGTGTCCATCGGCTTTTTGGCTTGTTTCACACCCAGACTCGCATAAACATTGAACGTAGTTTTCACAGCAGCATGTTTGATCTCTGTCCAAACAGATAATTAGCTGGAGATGGCTTAGTACACCCCCCCCCCGTCTCCCTGTCGCACTATGCTGCGAGGAGATGCTAGCAAAGGAAAACCGATCCTATTGGCAGGTTCTGTGCTGTCTGGTGTCACAGTGGAGAGAGGGATCTTTAAGGGTTTTTAGGAGTTTATGCATGGACCTTTTAATGACTGGACCATTTCTGGCACCATTTACCCTAAAGGTGACCAGCTTGCCTTATTTAGGACTTGATGGCTAAAGCAGTTTGGGGAGGTGTTTAGATTCCATGTGGGTGGAATTATTTTGTCAAAATGGGACCAAATGTGTAGAAAGAAGATTTTTTGCACTTTGCAGGTTTTCAGCTGTCTTATTGATCTAAATAAATAGCTGTATTAAAGCAGAAAGTAGTGTTTTAATGACCTACTGAGTTTCTGAATGGATTTCATGGGTGATTTTAAAATCTAGATATATAAGCTCCATCTTATTTAACAAATCTTCTGGACATATACATCTCTGTTACTGAAACATTTTCAGATCCAGAATAAAACACAAAGGCGATCGAGCTGCTAAATCTATGGAATAAATGATTCTTTAATATAAGCTCTACCCTGGCTGAACTTAGTCATAATAACCAAATTATTCACAAATTACTGGACATAAAAATGGCTAAAACAATAAAGACATAAAATCCATCTGCAAAGAAAGTCAAATAGAAAACATCAATAACAAAACTGAAACTCTGAGGGGCTGGGAGGGGGAGTCTACCTGTAACAGCTCAGAAAAGTAAGATGTGGCAAGGTCATAAAAGTATAATAAAACAAATCCAGAAAGACCAGGTAGCCAATGCAGTGACCGTCCATGTTCCAATCAATGGGATGTCCTGCAGCATGTTGCATCAGCCGTAGACGGGACAAAGATTTCTGAGAGACTTCACATTACAGAGCAATACAAAAATACGACTGAGATGGAACAAAAGCATGTATCACTGTTTTAAAAAGAACATCTCTAACTTTTACCAGTTGACTCAAATGGAAAAAGCTGGCATTGACCACTGCAGTGATCTGCCTGTAGATTAAAATCACTGTTTATAATGAAACCTGGACAGCAGGTTCAGACTATAGTGCCAAGTTAACAGAGGAGAACACATCAACACCAGCAATAAAAAATCTATTATTCCGTCTCTCAGATGAGTTACGTTATTAGACTTAGCTTTTTAGGTCGACTGTAAGAAAAGCTAAAGGTAATTTGTTCATAATGATACTGAAATGTGCCCTTGTTTTGCAGATGACGGAGAAAAACAAGCACAGATGTGCTCAGAGTGTCATCTATATATACAAATACAGCTAGACCAATTATGTCGTTAAGCAACGCCTGGTCACGTGACATGCTCAGAGTGAACAATAGGTCATACTTCTGTCCAACGTCCGTGGAAAGGCATTACCTGATCCTTTGTCTCTTAATTATTGTTGATTAATTTATTTCTACCTTTTGGTGCAAGCTGGCCATTAGCCCATTAGCATAGAATATGTTAGCTCGTAGCATGTGTCTTTTACTTTAAGCTTGAGTTGAATGTTATCTTCTTGAATTGTGACTAAATGCACTTTATTTCCTTTTTTGTATTGCAGTTTTACAAAATAAAAACCTTATGAAGGATGTGGTACAACAGCTCTGAAGAATGTGGTCGAAGCCATAAATGTTTAGCTCAATGCAAAGGCTTTAGAGCTACATTAGCCACTGGTGAAAAATCTATTTTCTTTTAATTAAAATAGAGAAAGTTATAGTAATTTGAATTAATTAAAACAAAGTATTAAGGTGTTTAGGAAATATGAGTCCTGTGTTTAAGGGCATTCAGGACTGACAGATGGAAAGCGATTGTTGGGAAAGGCTTCAGCTACCTGCCACCTTACCTGGAATAAGTGGTACAGGTAATTGATGGATGAATGGAGAGATAGAAACTTGTTCTTACTATGAACTGAACCCAATGGAAGAGAATTGGACTCATGGGGGACCCCCGCATGACAGAGAAGACTGGAAATGGTCAAATTTAACACAGGATGTCCTCTTGGACAGGTGAACCATGCCGGGACAGTGCCTTGGATATAACCCAATGCTCCCAATGTCTTATTAAAATGATGTGATTTTCAGAAGCACATGTTAGATCCTATAAAACTGGGATCACACAATCACCAGAATCTTTAGCTAAAAGAACCCACTAAAAAAACTCTCAGTGGACAAATAGTGCTTTAATACCGTACTGAAAAAACCTCAAACATTATTTACTTATAGAAACTCTTATCTGCGTAAAACAATTAGCTTAATTTTTTTAAAGGAAAGGAAGCTTTGAAATTAGTCTAAAATGACAGAGTGGTTGGACACAGGTAAGGTTTTTTGAACAACGGTAGGATAATGGTGTTTATAGTCTTTCGGAACCACACCTGAGGACCGGCTGCTGTTAGCAGCAAGAACAGATGGTCCCAAAATGGAAATAAGCTCCTTGAATAATCACAGTTGGACAGTATGTGTGGGGGAACCTGAGGGCTTCAGATGACCAATAATCTCATAAAACAGATTAGGTTCCAGTTCAAACTGGTAAAAAGCTGCATATCAGAGACTGGGTCAAAGGCAGAGGACGGTACTGAGCCCATCTATTCCAACAGTTTGATGAAAATTAACAGCATCAGCTTTAAATGAAACAGATGAAATTGTCAGAATGATACTAGACACATATTTCATTATTTTATCAGTTATCACTGATTCATTGGGAAAATGATTTAAACCCTTTTTTTGGCTCTATCAAACTGTGCACAGTGAAGCTGTATCTGTTCAGTTTGCTCATTTTTACATGCATGGTGTCATCTCAGAACCAAAGCGAGGAGCACCAGCTGAGGCTAAACCCTATCTAGGTTAGACCCGAAGCCAAGCCAGTTGCTATTAAATTACTTTAAATAATAAATGGCAACTACAACTGAGTTTGAGCTTCTGAGACTGGGGTGGCGAGGTACATGTGAAATAATGCACAAGCCATTCATCAGTGAGCTGTGCAGCCCCTGCCATGCTCATTATCATTACACTTGGGCAAAGAGCTAATGGCAACTTGCTTCGAGTGTTAGGAGAGAAAAGGGGAGCAGTATCCTGATGAGAGCTGGAACTGAAGTCTTGCCTCAGACTCAGCTGATTGCATGTTTACATGAGTTATTTTAGGAGTTTAAAAAAGAGGGGCCTCATCACATATAACCAGTGTGCTCCTGCTTTGATGGGTTAACTGAGATGGATGGACTGTAGCCTACATAGAAACAGGTTACAGATAGGCGAGCCTGGAATGTTGAATGCCAGGAAGCTAAAATAAATCTACAGAGACATCATGACCTCCTTTTGCCATTTCTATGAAGTACAGGGAGTGATGACTGAGAGAAAGATGGAGGGAGAGAACAGAGGAGGGTTCCGTTTACTCTGCATGGAACGTCACAGCTCGCATGTGCTTAATATGACATGCACAGCGACATTCATCTAAAGGCTGATAGCTTTACGGGCTCTGCTTTACCGCAGAGCTTTGAGGGAAGACAGAGATGTGGAAGCACATACAATTATTTGTTAAAAAGGAATTTTATTCTATAAAGGCATGATGCTACTTAAAGAGACATTGTGTAAGAATTGCTCCCATCCAACACTGAAATAGTGTCTTAAAATTAGAAGATGAAATAAGAATAAATAAAAAATGTTACTTTTGTAAGAACAATTCCACCAAACTTTCCAAATATAAATAAAATGAGTAGGAAATTGTCATAGCCTGCTGTAGTCTGCGTCTTCCTGCAAATCGCTGACATGAACGCATCACTCAGTAGGCTGTAAAATCTGTGACTTTACACATGCAGGGATTAATATTATTGTCTTAATAATGTGATGATAAATCATTAGCCAAGTTTTTTTTGTCGCTGTACGAGCATTACATGATGCACGTGGTTGATCCAGCTTTATGTAGTTGGGTCATTTTTTCACTGAGTCATTTAAAACATTTCAGTTTGCTCATATAGAAAATGTTTTGGGTGAAGTTGCATGCCACGGCTGTTATTTTCTCACCGTAAATTCCTCATCAGTCTTAAACGTGAGTATTAATCTAAAAAGCTGTTATAGTAAAAAAAAAAAACAAGTTATATTTTTAATCATGTCACTATGGGCTCTACCCTGGCTGCTCTTAATCAGGTTACACACTACCTACAGGGAACAGGACATGTATGTTAATGTAAAGGATGCACACAGAGCAACACCTCTCTTCCCCACTAGCAATGTCTGACCACAATCTGGTTTACCTACAGCCACTGTACACACACCTGGTCAAAAAGCAGCCAGTGACAACTCGATCCCTCAGGAAGTGGTCCCCTGAGATGGACAGTGCCTTGAGAGACTGCTGTAACACTGGTCTGGGATGTGCTGATCGACCCGCATGGTGAGGACATGGAGGGGATGACACACTGCCTGACAGATTACTAGAATTTCTGTGCAGACGTGGTTTCCCCTGTCAAGACAGTTCGCTGCTGTCCGGATAACAAGCCAAGGGTAACGCGGGAAGTCAAGGCTGTCCTCAACAAGAAGAGTGCCTTCAGGAGTAGAGACAGGGAGGCCATGAAGGCAGCTAAACACTGTGTGAGGGAAGGACAGCTACAGGGGGAAGGGGGAGCAGAAGCTGAGGGAGAACAACATGAGGGTAGTATGGGAATGTGTGAGGACTTTCACAGGTCATGACACAAAGACCAGAGCTGCAGGGGGCACAATGGACTGAATGACTTCTTCAATGGGTTCAATCAGTCTTTGTCCCCCCACTGTCATCCCAGCCACCTCTCCTCCAGTCACCACCATCCTGTGCAGTCCTGTGTTTGTAATTTAACTTGAGTTATGGCCGCTAGGCAGAACAAATCAATTTGGGCAAGCAGTATTTTTATCAGGCTTATAAAACTAAATCTGTAATGTCATTTAGTGGTGACCCCAGGAAGAATAACAACTGATGGTTCAGTCGCTAAAGTGGGTCTTAATTGAAATGGAAAAAAAAACCTAAATTATAAGAAATATTTTCACTTTTTTTTATGTTTTATGTGTAAAAACATATAATCAGAAATACAGATCAGAGACTTCCTCTGGTTGATTGGACTCTTTTAGCTCCCTGGTGATTCTGACCTAAACCTTAATTCAGTTGTAAGAAATGTAGGAACATTTACTCGTTATGCCGTGTTATTCTCACCATGATTTTAAAAGCAATCTGCAGGTCTCCTGTAGTGAAATGCATGTAAAAACTTCATCTGAAACAAATGCATGTCATCTTGTTGTAATGTTTCATCAGCAGTGAAAGTATTGATGCAATCGATGGAAAGTGTAATTATTTACACTGTCCATTACAGAAGAAAGTAACACCTTTAATGACATTCATTGTAACGTTCTTCCCTGCATGTGGTTTGTTAGGACGAGAAACAGCCTAAATGACTGTTGTTGGGGAGGATCCAGAGGAAGACTGTCTACAGAGTCTTCTGTCACACTAATAAAATCGTCATGTTTTTCACTCTGACCTGCTTTCATTACTTTTCCAGTGTCTGAAGTCTTTGGAGAGTTTGATTCAAACGTTTTCTTTTGTATTTAGGCCAAAGCAGCATGAAGCCGGTTGGCATCAGCACAGACGACAGCAGTAAATTTATTCAGTCTTTTCTCACTCCGTTCCTGTAGCTCTCAGCTCTGCTTGTAAAACTTCAATAATCCACTTAAATATCAGTGAAAGGAAGATTACCCACAATGCCCTCTTACTGCCAATTAAACTGCTCTTTTCTTGTCCTGTGTGAGAATTCTCTTCACCTTTCTGAGCAGGGCAGCATGCGTGCAGAGTGAGAAATGCAAACATGCATAATGAATCATCTCCATTTTTCTGAATGAGGCCAACATGCACATTTTATCTTTAATTATTGGCTTTGAGGAGAGGCAGCGTGCACGTCCTCCTACATGCCCGGTATTCTGTCGCCTTTTACTCCTGTCTTTGTGCATGAAAAGGTTTTTTTAAAGGCTTCACTGTTTTCCAATCCACCTGTGTATCCAGCATCCTTTATATGGTTGCATTTCCTCAGGAGGCGGTCCCTGTCATGCCCCGTAGGGCTCGGCCATACTGTTATTGATCTCATACCATGGAAATCCAGGGAAAGTCTAGAAATGGGATATATGGCTGTTTGAAGGGCACCGGATCTTGATACAATCATTTTCAAGAGCCAATAAACCGGCTCGTTTGTTTTTTCTGTGTAAAGAATGCAGGGTAACAGAATAATCACTGGTAGTGGTTATGTGGTAAAATGGGGATTAAAACTGGCACATCCCACTAATATACACTCTGTTAATGGGAATCGTTCTTACATATTGGTTATGATTATACTTATCTTTGCATGTGATTCCATGGTTGCTGTAGCTTCACAATACTATGAGGCAACAACTAAACTGAGTTGGCTACAATTAGCTTCTATGTAAAATTATTTTAATCCTAAATTGTCTCACAAGAATATTTTTAAAATGAAAACACTACTATAAAGATAGTGAATGGAGTCAGAGAGGTCTGGGATCTTTCACTATCTGATGTTACGACAGCGGAGGTGGAAAAAGCTGCTCTGATGGGGACATTACCGGCTGGTGGAGGAGTCAGCCTACTGTTGGGTGTTGATGTTTTAGGTGTCGGTGTAAATTGTTAAAAAAGTTTGGCTTTTCTGGTAAATGTAGCCCTTTGCTTTACCTTGGCTATCAACAGAGAAGTGTATCCAAATGCTGATAGATGGATTCATCCAGCTGCTCACTGACACGCACCTTTCCATCTCACTGAAGAGTTTATCTGTTTTTTTTAAATATTTCATTAATTAATGCTCATTAATTAATCCATTCATGCATCGTAATGTTTACTGCGGTCTTGCATTAGCTCCTCAGAGCTAATCTGCGATGATTTCAGGTGAATTGAGCATGTCAGACATCAGACTTGCATGTCAGGTGTCACCTGTCTACACATCCATCCCTCCCTTTTCCATAGCGCTTTATCCCTTTCAGAGTTGCGGGTAGCTGGAGCCTAATCCCAACAATTCATCTTGAAACCGTTTTGAAACTTCTATTTTAAGGACTAAATAAGAGATATTGTACTTTATCACTGATAGGTGCTTGAACATTTTGAACATTTTGTGTTGCTAAGTTCTGTTCCTCTGTCACACACCCAGGCTTCCTGGGAAGCATTCACAGTTTAAATTCATTCATTTATGATGCTGCTCATTGCTGTACTTGATGTTTACCGAGCATATCACCTTCTATGTGACTGGGCTCATTGTCCTGGCTGGGAAACTCTTCAGCTTCATTAGCTGTCTCTGTTTCCTCTGCCTGCTTTCTAAAATCAGACCCCTTCTCTCCGTTTGCTGCTCTCTGTGGAGAACATGAGAGCTTTTCATCAGAGCGTGGTGTAATTGAACGAGCTGCTCATGCTGTCAGCCGCCCTGTCATCCTGTCATCCTTGTCAGCAGGTGACAGGAGAGGAGCTGGATGTGTGAGGCCATTGTTAGGGTTGCACCCCCTCCCCCTGCCCTCTCTCCTTTCCACCACCTTTCTTCTTTCTCCCATTCCCTGCCTTGTTATGAAAATGAACATCAGCCTTCCTGTACAGAAAGCCCCAGAGAGACATTGACAAAGACATGTTGTCTGGAGTGGACATGCTTGACTGCTGAACTCACCTGGTTGCATGCATATTTATTTATACTCACTAATATACTCCCGCCTCTCCTCTTCAGCATCCACACCTCCATGAATGGTGTCCAAGTTGCAGAGCAGAAAGCGTGTCAGACTCTTCTGATTTCTGCTGTGAGAGGTTGTTTAATAACATCTGTAGAACTAATTTTATCAGATCATTTAAAGCTGGAACAAAGAGAATATTCGTGGTGTGTGTAATGAGTTTCATGATGTCTCATGATGAGGAGGATAAATAACTTTATCTTGGACATGTGGTATTAAAAAGAAATCAGGAATGTGCAGCACTACTTATAAATTATGACTACTACAATTTAGTCAAAATGTACAGGATGAAATTTAATCAGGAGCCGTGATACAGATGTAGAGAGCTGCTCCTGCATCTGTAGAGACACAACTCCTCCCTCTGAGTGGAAACCAGCCAACCAGCCAGCCAGCCAGCCGGCCATCACCTTAGCTTAGATTACCATAACAGAAGCTTCTCCATCACAGTGTCACTGCAGATGGATCGTTACAGCCTCCGTGTCATCCAGGTTCAGGTGAGCTCTTCAGTATTGTTTAGGGATGTAATCTGATTGGCTCAGAAATGTCACACATTCCAATCTAAAACTGAGGACATGAACAAACTGTTGGTTTGTGTGCCTCTGTCTGCATAAGTCAGGTGTGTTGCAGCAGGGAAACACCTGAAACCTGCTGTATTTTATGTCAGCTGCAGATACACAGATGCACACACACAGTATATACACATACTGTGAGCTTTTCTTGGTATTATTCAGAGCTGTGATAGAAATCCCCTGCTCTGCAAATGTTGTCAGCAGGTCAGTGGCCTGCTGCCCACATTCACTGGTGAGAGCCCTGATGAATCATGGTGTGTATTCCAGTACCTACCAGTATTACATGATGACCTTAAATGGCTACACAGGGGTTATATAAGATTCACGTGATCTTAAGAATCTCCGCTTTGTACAGCTGATGATAATGTTGTCCTCTTATCATTTGCGTTGCCTGTACTTTTAGAATGGGCCACTCAGTCCAACTCAGGGTTGCCTGGAAGCTTCAGTCTATCCCAGTAATGGCTTTGTGCACAGCTCCACTGCTTCCTAAACTTAGGACAGCTTCTATAAACTCAGAACCTGCCAGTGACAAAAACTATGAATGTGAGAAGCAGAAAACTGGCGTGCTAAGCTTTCAAACCAAATTAAAAGGAAGCAGCTCCAATAGCAAAGCTTAAACACAAAGCATTATATACAGTCAAACAAAAACCCATGTAGTTCAACACATTCTAACTTTAATGAATAATGACAGAAAGAGGAGCCAAACAGGCTTTACTTCTTATTAGTGAGAAAACAAGAGAACACAACACCAAACCAATTTAACACTGTGGGAAAACAGAACTTAAGCAACAAATTACCACCAGCCAAGGCCCACAGTCACCACAGTATCACAAGCCAAGGCCAGACTGTCGGTGCAAACAGCTGTAATGCATCCACAGCCGGTTTTCTATCTCCCAGGCCCTTTCCGAAATGCCTCTGAGGTGGCTGTCAGGTCACTTTGACCTGCTTTGGACACACATGTTGACACTTCAAGATCTAAGGTGCTTTTGTACAACCAGGATGGTAAAAAACTCCATAGATAAGAAAACACCAGAGTGTTTACCCAGCAGAACTAAAGGACTTTGGACCGATGATGTGGCTGTGAGAAGACATGCTGAGATCTCGTGTTTAGAATGTCATATTACTGGTGTGTGTGTGTGGTGGATGAATGATTGACAGGAATTCCCAACAGGAATAGTGGGTCATGCCTGGTATTTAAGGCAAGGTCTTAACAGCAGGGAGAAAAAATCATTCTCTGGCTGTGCGTTAGAGGTCTGTACTCTGCTTGTGTAATAGACACTTCAATAAAACCATAAAATGTTACGTCTTGTCGGACTCTGTCTGCGGGATCCTGGGAGACGATGGGCGAAACCAGCGGGGACCCCGATGTTAAACCGCCTCGGTGGAAACTTAATGAACGTGAGTCAGATACTGTAGTGTCACTGTGTGGGAGGAACTTTAATGCTTCTTATGGCCGAGATCAAAGAACACACCCTTCTAAGGGGTTATTGGGGAACCCCAATTATATAGCGATAAGAGCAGAAAATCCCCAACACCTACCTTCCCCTACACACTTCCACTTGGTTTGTGCATTCACGCGGAGTGATCGCCTTATTAAGTCCTATCTGAAACCATACAGGTGAGGGAAAGTGGCCGATAAAGCCCTCAACAGCAAGTGTGGTGATAATGCTGACTTAGACACATGGAGCAACGCACAGTACTCCGACAGCGATATGGAGAAAGTGTTGTATAATATATGACTGAAATGATATGAAATATATGATTTTAGCACATGCAAAGTGATTTATCAATCTCAAAAGTGATTTTGCTGATAGAAACTGCGTCTATATTTAACACGTGTTAAAAGGACGTGCAAATGGTTTGTATGCGTAATTGCGCACACATGGCTGCAGTGATTGTAGCAACACGAAGACAGGAATCATTAAAGAAGATGGAGAGAACGCATATTTCCTCTTCGTGTTAACATGTTTGGAATGAGAGAGAAAGTAATTATTAAAACATATCGCCTATCCAGCATTGCTATTTTGGAGCTGTTGGAGGAACTCTGGGCAGATTTGGAGCCACAAGAAGGAGTCACGCAATACCTGCAATAACAAAACTCTTTGCAAGTTTAAAGTGTTTGGCATCTGGGTGAT
>JBAMHV010000003.1:3157933-3171154 GCA_037177535.1 Pseudomugil gertrudae
TAAAAAATAAAAATAATAATAAATAAAGATTTCTGATTATCAAGAGGATCTCTGTATATACATATATACATGAAGATTTTCTTGACAAAGCAAAATTGCTCAGCACAATATAGCAGCCAGACCCTCATTCTGCTGCTGAGATGCTGGACAGACACGTTAAAAAAAAAAAAAAAAAATTTCCTTTTATAGTACAGCTTTTATACAGTAAAAATAATATATTCTTAATTTAAAACACACAGATGTCTAAAAGCAGCACAGATCATACAATAGTTCTGGAAAATGTTGTGAACAGTTGAGATACAAAACCAAAGTAATAGGTCACCACTGTGAAAATAAATGCCTTGAACAATCAAGCTTTGGTCGGCAAAACCCAAAATGTTTTCCGGTGAGACGTCACATTGCTGAGCTCTATATGTGTCGACCCATGATACCCCATCAGAACAGAACACTGCACACATTTTTCATTTATTTAAGAATTAAGTTATTGGTTCTGTTTTGCCTCTAAACAAGGACACATTCTTCCCTCGTTCCCATACCCATTCGGCCCTGCTGCTTCTCTGTTTCTGTTTCATTCTGTTTTATTGCCCATCTTTGCTTCACCTTTCTAAATCTAAAAACTATGGATCAGCTCATCTGGTCTTTTAAAGAATACGGCACCACATTAAACCTGACCAGAAAGGCGTCCATCCAAAGGCACGAACCCGACAAGGATGGAGTCAATCAGGCATATTTTCTCTAAACAAGATTAGCATGCATGTTCGAGAGAATTTGAAACGTAATTTAAGGCTTTTATAGAACCATAAACCTAAAAAGCTTAAGAGACCAAGAGTGTTAAGAAGTGGTGAGACACTGACACAGTGGGAGCCACACTTCCATCTAGCAGAGATGGCTGGAGAAAATGGAAAATATTCAGCTGAAAGTCCAGGTGCTAATGAGCAGCTGAGCCAGCAGTGGCTCTGGCCGACGGCTGTGAGAAGAGTAGATGTCTGTTTTTCCCACCGCTGCCTAACAATTACCAGCAGTGCCTCATCATCGGCCAGGTCAGTAGCTGACCAAAAGGAAGATAACACCTCTGCTTGCTTCTCATTTGTCACATTTCCTGAACCATGAGGTGGTATGTCAGACTTTTTTTAAAAGAATTTGGTCATAAAGGAGTGAGGTCTGAACTGAGGTCACCGCTTAGGGGCATGGTGGATTCGTTAGTCACAACAGTTCAGGGCACATGAATAAATACATGCAACATGAATTAATGATCTTAAACTAAAAACACCCATAATTGAATTTAAAGCTTCCATAAAGAATGTGGTGATGGTTTGTTTTAGATGTTTTTATGACTGTATTTGTTGTCTTATTATGTAAATCTAAAGTGTAATAATGTGTATCCTGCTTTTACTTTGTGGTTTGGCTGTTGTCTTGGCCAGGTCTCTTAAAAAAGTGATTATAAATCTCAGCAGGACCTCCTGGTTAAATAAAGGCTAATAAAATTACATATAGATATATTTCTGCAATATTTTCTCATTAACTGAATTTTTCATTTTGCAGAACTCAGACGCAGAAAACCCAAACTGCGTGGCGATTGAAGGCGTGCTGGAGGCTTACTTCCAGAGCCTGCGAACAGTTCAGCTCTACGGCCCAACCAACTTTGCTCCTGTCATCAACCAGGTGGCTCGGTGAGTTCATGCTCCTTTGTGCTGCACGTTGCATATTTAATATAGTCGCTGCGCAAGCACTTTTATGTGCTGGCAACACATGATGTGAAATAACCGATTAGTTTGTGCTATTGATCAGAGTGCTGATGCAAAGCATTAAATGAACAAAAGTGGTTGACACTCTTACAAGCCAGCTAGATTCTGAATGTCCATCATATGCACTTCATAGATCATTGGGACTTATGGCTTAAGAATATTATAAAAGGAACTACTGCATACTTTCTTGCTGACTGCAGGCAACATTTGGGTCTTTCTGTGCTAATCTCAGAATAAAGCGACAAAGTCCACACTAAATAACGTTGAGTGGAAACTTGTTTTGGTCTCTGCACATGCAGGAGTGTTTGTTAGGACGAATCAAGGAGGCCTGAATTCAGTGCGGATCAAAAGAATTTACATGGGGTGGCACTTTGAGCCGATCGGACATTCAATCAGCATAAAATGTGTCACATCAGCACACCAGTTCATCCAATCGGCCTCCGTCGGAACTAATTTTCCATTCCATCAAGTGTAAAGATTGCAACGTTTCCATGATCTGATCAACAAGGAAAAAATAGCACATCCACTGTGATTGTAATGGTTTCTGTGGTCGATGTTTCTGCTCATGTTTCAACCAGGTTGAGATAAATATAAATCTATTCTCTACATTAATGACAGACAATGAGTACAATGGTTAACAGTATGGATGCAGGGTTATTTCAGTCAGAAACTGGGAGAAACTGGGAAGGTGGGGTTGTATTTGTCACGTGGGATGAATCAGGAAACGTAACTTAATCAATGAATGTTTGATCAGAGAATAAAAAGTGACCTGATATGTCTGTCTGAGCAACCGTGTAGCTAGCATGTTGTTCAGAAAGAATAATAACTGAAATCTGAGATAATAACTCGTTAATCCTGACCCCCCCCCCACACACACACACACTTACACACACACCCACACACACACACACACACACACGCTTCTTTTAAAACCAGGCTAACATGTAAAACACACATTTTTGCACATGCTGTTGTTTTTATTTTGTTGTTTCTTTTTAAGGGTTGTTTATTATTATTACTGTTTTATCTGTAGTCTCATATGAATGAGTGATAACCTGTCCCTGTCCCAAGTCTTGTTTCATAACCAGTATGAGCACAGTTGTGCTGTGGGATTGAAACTTCAAACCCACTTAGAGAAAAGAAATCTTACTTCACCATTTTTTACCTTTATATTTATTTTTCCTCCACATTTTGTGAGCTGATGGAGATGTGATTCCTACCATCATTCCAATCCCTCCATTTTTCCTACTACCTGACGTTCATGCTTTTCTTCCACAGCTGTCTCCATCTGTCTTTTTGTCTAATGTTTTTGTCTATGCTTTTTCATGCCTTCGTCTTTCTCAACCTTGTCACCCACTTCCTTCATTGTTGATGCCAGTCATGTGGGAGTTTTACAGACAAAGAGAGGATAAATAAGATGTGGTTTTTTAAACATGCAAGGCTTTTATACAAAAATGCCTTGAGGGTATCAGAGCATTGGCCTAGGGACCTGTCCAGCATGCACCCTGCCTCTCACCAAGTGGCTCCTGGTATCGGCTCCAAGGAGATAAAACCTCAATAGGATCACTCCTGTCAGCTCAGAACAGGAAACCGGGCAAAAATTCACCCAGAATCACCAGAACTGGACTATAGAAGATGGAGACATGATGCCTGGTCTGATGAGTCAGCTCCATTCACATGGTGGGATCAGAACATGATGGAAAACATCAGAAAAACATGGATCCATCCTGCCTTGGATCAGTGGTCAAACCATCACAGCCTACCTGAGTATTGTTGCTGACCATGTTCACCCTGTATGAGTGCATAAACATGCACAGTGTAGCGTTATCTGATGGATACTTCCAGCAGGACGATGAGCCATGTCACAAAGCTCACATCATCTCCAGCTGCTTTTTTAAAATATGATGCACTCACTGTACTGCAGTGGCCTCCACAGTCCCCAGATCTCAATCTCAATGGGTGATGAGTGTGGAGAATGGTTTTAAACAGCTTGTTTTAAGCCTTATTGTGTGTTAATCTGTCTTTCCTGTCCATTCCATCCCTGAGTTCTGCCGGAGGTTTTGCCTTTCTGTTTAAAAGGTGTTTTCCTTCCCACTGTCACCTCATGCTTGCTCAGGCTGGGATTGGATCAAAGTCAAGATTTGATGCAATCTTTTGGTTTCCCTTAGCTGGGCTATTTTACATTAATTAGCTCAAATGAATGTCTGTGAAGCGCCCTGAGATGACATTGTTGTGAAGTGGCATTATACAAATAAAGTTGAATTGAATTTAATTAAATTATTCCTACCTGACTGTTAGTTTAGAATCCATCTGAGCTGCAGCTTCTCATGATGAGTTTTAAACAGGAAATAGCCACATTTATATTCTTGTATCAGATTTCCAAACAATGTCGTTTTTTTAACAACAGGACATCAGGGTCTTACACTCATAATTTTTTTGTTCCTTCAAAGTTAAGAAGTCTTTTCTGACAGACATTATGGCATTTGTCTGAACTAAGATGGCTAGTTTGGTGGAAGTAGCCTGGTAGGTGGCATCCATGTGAATGCCAGAATGCAGTTGTTGCTGATCATGGTGCATGTCTCCCCTGTTTTATCCTGGCAGGTCTGCTGCAGAAGTGACAGATGGCTCTCAGTACTTTGTGCTGCTGATGATCACTGATGGTGTCATCTCTGACATGGCTCAAACCAAAGAAGCAGTTGTCAATGTAAGTGTACACCACTTTCCCTGACATATTGATATAATGTTTACATATTTCACATAATTTGACTTTTTTTTCTGACCTCGTTTCCCATTTCTCCAGTTCAGTGAAATGAAATAATTTTAAAAATCTAAATCTATAGATGTTTTTTCTTCCTCCTGTGGCTCTTGGTGTTTTCAAACCTCTTGTCTTCCTTTATTTTGACATAGCTTCTGTTTACGATCTTCCTCAGGTTTTCAGGTCCAAATTCAACAATTTAATCTGTCTGAGTTTAAAAGGAGAAAATTCTGATTCATCCTGGTTGTCCTTAAGACATCTTTGTAGTCTACTTTACTAACTCCAGCTCAACTAGTCCTGTGGGGGCTGCTATAATAGAGACCTGGATCAGATGGTTAAGGACATCTAATTAACTGCTGAGTGAAACAGAAGATACCAGAAGTCAGAAAAACAAAATTCCTAAAATTCTGGTCTGGTCTGTCATCTATTCATCCATCTATGACATCTATTTATTTCAGTGGTTCAAAACTGTTCAAAACCTTCACAGCTTTTCTGGATGGTTTCTGCAAAAAAATGCTCCAAACCTTCAGAGACTGGTTAAACTGTCCAGGACAGGGACCACAGATCCAGAGTTGCAAACAAACATCCTTAGTTCTGTGCCCCTAGAAATCAGTCTAGATCTGGAATTCCCAAAATGTTTTTCTTCACACCTTTGGAGGAATCTGTTTTATCTGTGCGACTTCCAACCTAATCAGATTGTGCACACACTCCCAGCCATTTGGTTAAGCTATATGACGGTTAATCATTTTCAGATATCCATTTAAATATGTCTTTAGTTTTCATCTGTACAACAGTATTTTTTGGACTTGCACTAGTCAAGTTTTTCGCGGAAATTCCAAATATTTTTGCTAGAAATACCCATGATGTGATGCTCTAAATATGCTGTACCTGGACTATTTTTAACAACATAGTTACACAGCAGTCACTTGGGGTCCTGTCCGGGTTTGTTACACCTTGACCTCTATGTTTCTGGTGCTCAGCTCCTGTTCTCATTCTGCCATAATTACTACCACTGTGCTGCCTTTCTGACCAGCCTTTTCCAGCCTCTGATGCAACTTCTCAGGAATAGATAGTTCTTCAAATTGGATTCATCCAAACTGGATTTTCTTTTGAGTAAGAAAAAATATATGTGAACAATGTGAGACTTGAGCCATAGTGCTGAAATAAAATGGTCTTAGTCTGAGAAAAATTTGTGTTAATGGGAATTTCTGCTTACAGGCAGCTCTGTTATAACCACAGATATTTTTAGTTTCCATTATCACAATTTAGATGACATATACTTCTCTTTTAACCATAAATACAAATTAAAAATCATTTCACTCACTATAAATGTTTTTTTGTATTGTTTCATACAATGTGCGAGGACACATTGTATTAAATGTGCAGACCAGCATTTTTAGAAATGATGGTGTCCTAAATTTGATGTCTGAGCATCAAATAAGATAATGAGAAATGGTTTGCATGAACACAGGAATAAAGAGTTTTTGTAAATGAAATAGCACTTTGTTGCTTCACTGATAAATGATTTATGATGGATTGGGAGTTTTTCAGGTTGTTTGGGAGCAAGAACAAAAATTCCTGATTTTTTTTTATCCCTGATTAACATTAACAATTATAATAATTAAGCTCACCGTGTTGCCAGCATTCATTGCATCACAGATCTTAATGTTTTTTTATTCCTGGTAAATCAATGGAAAGGAAACTTGAGTTAATGAACAGAAGGTTTAGGAGAGATGAAACAAATTCAGAACATCCAGGGCTGTATGATTTCCGAAGTGTTGTTAGTGCTCATCCCACGTGTTCTTCCTTCCTCCACAGGCAGCATCGTTGCCCATGTCCATCATCATCGTGGGAGTGGGCCCTGCTGAGTTTGATGGTAAGTGTGTGTGTTTGTGTAAGAGGGTCATTAATCACCTTAAAGCTGACGGAAATATTTCAGAGATGTCATCATTTCAGGAAAAATCTTCTGTCTGTCTGTCTCAGCTAATAACAGCATGTCAGTCGTTCCAACTGTTTAATCGTTTACTGGGAGAAAGCTTCCCAGTGGAAAACACATCATGCTAGCACCAAAACGCAAACACAAACTTGATTAACATGGCTCT
This sequence comes from Pseudomugil gertrudae, assembly GCA_037177535.1. NCBI lineage: Eukaryota > Metazoa > Chordata > Actinopteri > Atheriniformes > Pseudomugilidae > Pseudomugil > Pseudomugil gertrudae. The sequence continues at coordinate 3,164,536 of JBAMHV010000003.1, forward strand.
AGGATATTTACACAGATAAACGGGCATACACACAGGATCAGACTGACTGTCCTTTATTTATACACAATCTGAAGAGCTCTCCTGCTTCTGCAGATTCCTCATGCAAACTCCAGCATGATGTGAGTCAGTTCATCCTTCTGTTCGTTTGATTAGCTGAAAACTCAAACACAGTGAACAGAATAAGCTGTTTGTGTAGCAGAGTTATTTATTTGGGTTGTTTGGGACATGTGCATCTTGTGACCGTGTCCCTTTACGGTCTCTTTTGGAAAAATAACAAAAGCTGAACTGCTAAATCATTGTGTAAAATTGCCTTTCTGTTTGTCATTAATTATGATTACATTTTCTGATAAGTGAATATGCTGCCTCTGTGAGATCCTCTGAAGCATTGATTATTTCAGCTTCCATGTGAGGGGAAGGAGGAGAGGTCTTTCAAAGATAAAGTCTGTTTTTGTCCTATTGTGCAGTAAAAACAATTAACCTGCTGGCCTTTACAATTATTTAAAGCAGTTTGTTATTTTACTGGGGAATATTAGGACTTAGAAAGCATGACCGATGAGACATGTCTGATAAGGACACAGCACAAGCACATTCTGCTTCCTTGTTTTTCTGCTGAAATATACTGTCTGTGGAAGAAAACGTGGGGATTCCATGTGATGGGGTTTGATACTTTGACATATTGTTATGTCTGGGGAGCTATGAGAGAAGGTTTAAGCCCAACTTTGCAGTTTGATGTGGGAGATTAAGATTACTTCAGCCTCAAAAAGATCATTGTAACCTGTCAGATGTCTTCAGATGAGGAAAACAGTCCTTCATCAGTCAGAAGTGTTGCTGACCACAACAGCAGATTCAGTCTGGCAGTGGAAGGAATACTTTATGGGGATCCTTTCAACCAGGCAAGCACACCCTCTGCGATGGAAGGAAACCTGGAAGTCCTGAGGGGGCCTCTACCTCAGAAAAGCATCTCCCCATCTGAGATGTTTGAGGCAACTCCAAAGCAGCAGATTTTATATGAATTCTTTAAGCTCGGGATGTTGTTTATAGTTCAGTAAATGTATGTAATTTCATGTACCAAATCATAATTTGACCCAAACTTGTTAAAATTTATGTACATACAGTTTAAAGAGAGGGCAATTCATGATCATGTAGTGCAACCTTTTGGACTTCAGAGACAGCGGTGTCCTTCCAGTGATTTTGGATCCTTTATTAATTTGTGTACATGGTTAAGTATGCTTAGCTACCAGCTAAGTTAATTAGAGAACTGAATGTTGAAGAGGCTTCTGGAGACACTGCAGCCTCTTGTGTTCAGAAACACTTGAAAAATAAAGTTTGGGACCCCATAAGAAAGGTCCCGTATGGTGGGTGGGTCAGATTTTCTGTCATTGTTCCCAGTTTTTGCTTCTAAAGACTACAGAGACAGAGTCTGTTGCTCCATCACTCTGTGCAACTTCCTGCTTCTAGATGCATTCTCTCACTGCTAAAAATACCTTTTACACCTCAGATGCTTTTAAAGGCTCTGAAGTGACCAAAAGATGATCTATGCTTTCAAAAAAGCTTGTTTTTCTACATGGTTCATCACGTTTGCAACTGATGGCCTGAAGGAAGACCCAGTGTGTGTGAGAAGTATTAAGTATGATAAGGTGGATATCTGGGTATAACAGTAAACTATTGGCTGATGCAAAACAACCATGATAACAGAACATCCTGAGGTCATCAGAAATCTCCACTTGAGGTCATCTGCACAAGCATTCCCGATATGAAAAATGGATGTTTGCATATGAAACAGATTTACAAATTTAGACACTAACTGCTTAGATGATGCACAGCTAGTGAACAAATCACAAAGCTCATGTTGTTGAGGCAGAACAGGGAACAGGACATGATGATGTCTACTAAACATAAGATATCATCAACATAAAACCTAATGGTTCAGGCTAAAGTCCCAATACTGATCTCTGATCACAGTGGCAAGAAGGTCAAGCGTGAGGTCACGGAGGAGGGAAAGCAACAGCATCACTGACTCTCCACCAGCACAAAAGGAACAAGTCTGACAGAATAATCTTATCAGATTATTTACACTAAGATGGACAGTCATAATGAATCCCCACATGGCTACATGCCCATCCTACCTCCCTGCGTAGGATGGATTTCCATTGATAACTTACTGCATGATAGCTGGAAGGCTGTTGTCTTCAGTGTGATCACAGTAGAGTTGACACACATGAACACTTACCATACACCTGAATCCTATTATTTTTCAACACACTATAAATCAATGTTTTTCTGTCCCCTCTGTTATTTACTGTAAATTCTCTTATTTAAAGCCTTCTCTTTGTGCCATGTGACACTCAACATCATTCTCTCATTTCTTCCGTTCCTGTCAGACATGAAAACATCACGACTGGTGCTGTGTCTGTAAATAAGTAAATATAAATAGAGTAATTTATTTCCTGAGGATATTTACTTCTTGTTATACAAGCTTTAATGAGCAACATGCGCTCTTTCTTCTTCCAATAAGAGCAGAGCTAGGACAGATGTGCTGAAGAATGAAAAGCAGTGTGAAGCCCATGTCAGTCACTGGTGACAACTTAATGGTCTGTGTGGTCTTGCTGGGTTTAATTCCCTGTGAACCACATCTCAGGGACAAAGGACACTCCTTTGAGGATAGTAATTTAAACATTTTGTGTTGAGAATCCGAAAATGGCTTGAGGGTGTCAGAGACCTGAAGAGGCCTGGAGGACATTTACCCTGTCCCTCGCCTGGTAGCTGCTGGGATATGTTCATACAGTGTATGAGTGGATGTCAGAGAGCAGAAGAAAATGGACAGAGACTATAGAAAGGGAATGGCAGTCAAATAAGAAGGTTATGCAGAACAACATCTCTGAACACACACTTCATGACAGTGTCATCTCAGGGTGCTTCACATCATATTTGAGCCAATTAAAAGGGAAACCATAAGATACAATGATACCCAAAATAGCAATAAACAAAACAGAGATCTTCCTTCTTCAATTAAGTCAACTCAAAAAGCACAACTGTGCACAAACTAAACAAAGGGAATCTAAATAGCAAACAAAACCACAAAGATTTTCTAAATGTCTTAATTGTAAATCTTCAAAATGTTCTCCAAATCACTACACAAGCCAACACCATCACTCCCAGAGGCAGACCAAGAGGACACAGCTGCCCAGATTGATGGCCCTTCTTCCTTTTTAAAAATCCAAAGTCTTCTCTGATAGGCCAGAAAGGTGGAAGTGGTGTGCTGGATTATCCACTGTAGTGACAGTCGTGACAGGGGGCTAAGTGATGACAGGTGTATTTAATAATGACAGGTATGAGGAATCATGGAGGTGATGTGCAGCTCTGATGTGGTCCTGGTGGAAGTTGTAACTGTGCAGAGTGCTTGTATGAACACATTCAGAGTGTATAGGCTTAGAGATGTGACAAACACGTCCAATCATGAAGCAGATGTTCTACAGCAGACCACACCAGGGGCCACTCCTGCAGCTAAGAACAGTAAAGGCTACAATTCACACACACTCACCAGAACTGGACAAAAGCAGGTAGTCTGATGAGTCCATTTCAGCTCCACATTCAGACGGAAGAGTCAAAATTTGGTGGAAACATCATGAAAACATGGATCCACCCTGCTTCGCTGCGTTCAGGCTGCTGTTGGTGTAATGGTGTGTGGGCTTTTCTTGGCCCATTTTTGGGCTTCTTAGTACCAATATAGCATAGTTTAACCACCACAGCCTACCTGAGTATTGCAGCTGACTATGTCCATCCCTTTATGAGCACAATGTAGCATCTTCTGATGGAAACTTACAACAATGTTTCCAACATCTTGTTGTATCTATAACACCAAGAATCCAGGAAGTTCTAGAGGAAAAACAAGGTCCAACCCAGCACTCCAAGGTGGACCTAAAGTAGGTGTTGGGGGTATGTTAAACCAACAGAAAGAAATTAGCTTCAGGCATCATGTTTCCAGCACACAAAAGCAACCTTGACTCCTCTCTCTGGGTGATACAACATTCATACAATCCACTTTCTGGTCAAAACGTTATGCGTCAGACAGATAAAGAACTCCGGTGACAATGGTAAATGGTCTTGTACTTGTATAGCGCTTTTCTTCACGTCAGTGCACTCAAAGCGCTTTAACACTATTCGACACATTCACCCATACGCTCACACAAACACTCACACATTCACACACCGGTGACACAGCACCGGGAGCAACTGGGGGTTCAGTGTCTTGCTCAAGGACACTTCGACATGTGGATGCCAGAGCTGGGATTTGAACCACTAACTTGCTGGTTAGGAAATAACCCGCTCTACTACATGCGCCACAGCCGCCCCAATTGACCCAGAAGATCCAGTGATCAGGTGACTCAGAGACACGTGACCTGCTCTGTGTGAATGCTTCATGTACACTGTGAAGAACGTTTTCATGTGAGGGTTTAAACTTTTTCAAGTTGCCTATATTGAGGCTGATAAGATTAGCATGAATGAGAATCTACAAACCAACATATTTACAGTGTCCAGAAGCTGCAAGAAAACAATAAATGGACAGAAAGCAGGTTATGTTAATTAAAATATCATTATCTTTTTATATCAGTGTAAAATCTGATGAGGAAGGTCATTGTCTCACTCGTTGAGAGCTTTTTCCCACTTTATAAGACAGAATAGAAATAAAATCAAATAGAATATGTGTGCTTTCAGAGGCTGGTTCCCATTTTTCCTGTGAGAGATAATTAATGTTGTTTACACCCAAGTAAGTCAAGCTAACCAGACAGCTACACTTCATCTGAAACTGGTTACACTAATGACTGAATTATTGGTTTCACTAATGATGAGAAAGAGAAACTTTCCTTTCAGATGTTTTGAAAACAGACAACAAAATAATGAACCACCCTATCTGTGGTTATACTGTAGCTAATTCAGAACACAAACATCCCAAACACAGATTTTCAAGGTTGCCCACATACCTACAGAGGTGCAATCATTATTGACTTAATTGTTTTGAAATGATAACTCTGATGCAGCCCAAATTAATTCGATTTAACGAACACAAACATTGAGCTCTAACATTTTCCACTCGGGTGGCTCCAGTAATGGGATGAGCCTCCCATTAAAAAAATGCAGCCCTGCACTGTTTTTCAAAGGCAGCATAATGAGGTATACTGGAGAAGCTATTAAAGGCTGGTTTGCATCACATTTGAGTCACAACATTGTAATTATTTTTATGGCATAAGATTTGTAGACATGTGAATCAGTAAATTTGTGGCTGTAAGTTTAATTTAGAGTGTTAATAATGAAGAAAATGTTGAAGAAATGTTTTTTTCTGGAGGTGAGACAGGATCAGCTCAAACACGGGAGGCTTCAGGATGCAGTGATACTTAATTTTAATCTGAGGATAGGGCATAAGTACAAGGACAACTTAACAATAATACGTTTCTACCATAAAGTAACACAAAATGTCTCAGAAACAGTATATATCAAATATGATACGTCAGGCCATAACGGGTTAAAATAAACAGGTTTGTTTTTAATAAAAATTGGTTTAAATCTTACTTGAAGGACACGAACTACAAAGATGACATTTGGAGTCCCTCAAGGCTCGATGTTGGGCCTCTTGTTGCTCAGCATCTCTGTGCTCCCACTGGGTCAGATCATGGAAACAAACCAAAGCAGGATTTTAAAAAAAATATTCATCACATGTTTTCAGTAATGTTCACAATTGTAATGAGAGGTTTACAGGTCTCTCTCAATAAATCACGAAGGCATTTGCAACTAATCCAGAATGCTGCTTCTTGAGTTCTCACAAAGACCAGGAAAAGGGGGCATATCACCCTGATATCATACCATTACCATGGTGCGAAATGGGCATCTGGTCTGCTGATGCCATATGAGCCACCAGGACTTCTGAGATCATCTGGGTCAAGAATGGGTCTGGGTCATAAACTATACATTTTGTGTTCTACTCCTGATATGCGGGCCTTATTCAAACCTTAATTCTGGTAAATCTGGTCTCAACGTGCAAGCTGTCTGAGTAGAGGCAGTAACATGTTGTGTTTGATGTCTGCAGCTATGGAGGAGCTGGATGGAGATGAGGTCAGAGTATCTTCCAGGGGGCGCTTTGCTGAGAGAGACATCGTCCAGGTACAGTTTTATAATTATACTCATCCGCTCCCCCATTTGAAGATTATCTTCACTCTTCTTTTGTTAAACACTACTGTATCTTATACATCTATCATGAAAGTAACTGAGCCCCAAACCTTCACGTTCTGGCATTCAGACGTTCTGATACTTAAATGAATGAAAACAAAGCAGGCTTTTATCCAAAGCGACGTACATCAGAGAATAAAACAACACAAGCATGAAATCAAACAACAGGGGACAGCATAGATAAGTGCCAGACTGCTGCAAGTCTGGTTGGACACAGCTATTGTCCTGTAGGACACTCATGTTGTCCTGAAGTGCTAGAGACTTTTTTTTAGTTTATACATTTCCTATTTGTTTCCCAATATAATCAGTGCTGATGTGTTGCTAAGAGCTAGATAGATCTAAATCAAATAGAAGAGTTAAGCTAAGTGTTGAAATGCACCTTGAACAGCTGAGTCTT
>JBAMHV010000003.1:3175107-3200455 GCA_037177535.1 Pseudomugil gertrudae
CAGCAGTATGTAATTTGAATCCATTAACAGACAAGGGGGGAAACATATTGTGAAGGAAAATTGATATATTCTATTGTTAGTATTATATGTGTTACTAAAGATATAATTTTAAATTTAGTTTGCTTTATGACAGGATCTGGCCCTCACAGTGTCAGCTGTAAAAATTTGTGGCCCTCAGACAAATTTAGTTGACGACCCCTGCTGTATGGGCTGGGCACATTTGTGCATGACACAAATAAAAATAATCAATTAAAAAAAATACAGTTTTTTTTAGTTTAGCTAATAAAAACAGGAAAAGCAATTTGTTTTGCTAGGCTTTTACTTTACAACAATGAAACAACCCTTTATCTTTTGCTTTTTTCTTCACAGGTTTAGAAGGATTATGAAAATTAGGTTTTTATGTTTTTAAATGCCTTCATCTGCTTTGTAATCATTTTAAACATACTTTGAAATGAATGAATAAGTTTATTTGTACTGAGGAGATGCTTTTCTTCCACCTCTCCGTGAGTAAACTGAACCACTTCTCCTGTTTTCCACCAGTTTGTACCTTTCCGGGACTACATCGATCGGTCAGGAAACCAGATCCTGAGTATGGCTCGGCTGGCTAAAGACGTCCTCGCAGAGATTCCGGACCAGCTGCTTTCTTTCATGAAGAGCCGGGGCATTGAACCACGTCCCCCACTTCCTGCCACCGCCGACACACCCTCCATGTCCTCCTCCACTGCAACCAACACTGCAGCCAAACAACGCAACACCTGAAAGGAAGCAGAGTGAATCTGTGTGTGTGTGTAGGAGTGTGTGTGTGGTTCCAGGCTTGGTTGGCACAAACCAATTCTGTAAACTGAGCCGTTGTTTCTTTTTAAAGTGTGTTTGGAAATGATTTCTGTGCTAGACATGGGCTGTGGGAGCAGAAAACATACATTTTGTGTTCATGTTGCAGGTTCTGACCTTTCTCAGGACCAACCACAACACACACTTAGTTTTAAATGCAGTCTGAGCATTTTAGGCTTTAAATGCAAAGAGTTTTTCCTGAGTCAGCTTTTCAATCTCAGCCTTGTGGCGGGCCTCAGCCTTTTGGGATGTCTTTTGACAACATTTTTTCTTGCAGAAATGAAATGCAGCTCCTGTTTGAACAGTTTTTATCCCACTGTTCCTGCTCATTATGACAGAGAAATAAATGTTCAACTATCCAGGCAGTAAACACAGCACCGATGCCGATGATCTCTTGTTTGTTTATTCTCAGGGCAATTTAAAGGTTTGACAGAGGAGCTGGAAAGAGCAATGCAGGAATAATCCTGTCTGGGTTGTGGCATCTGAGATCCAGCGGACACCAGTTCCGGTTATTACTTCAGAGTGTGAACGCTTTGTTCTCATTGGATGCTAAATATTAAATCTGTGTATGTTTCATTTCTATGGGATGGTGAGTGCTCTGCGTTTTGAGGTCACCATTCAGAAATGGAGCGAATCTAAACTAATCCCATATATACATGAGGAGAGGTGCTTTGAAGCATCTCTGGAGAGAAAAAAATACATATGAGCCCATGAAATCGGCTCAAGATGGAGAGCAGATTGAAATTTCCCCTGCTCCAGTATTTCCCTCTGCAACCACCTTACAGTTTAACAATGTGCTGCTGCAGATGGTTTCAGCCCCAGTTGCAAAGCTGAATATAACCACATTTGTGCATATTTTCTGTCCCTAATCTTCCTTTAAAGTCTGACTCCCTCTGCTGAGACTGTCATTTGGAATGAATCATGCATGAGGTGGGTACCTCTGGTTCTCATGCTGTCTGGAACATGCTCCCTTATAAAATGAAAAGATTTGGTCAGTGTGTATTTCACAGGCAAGAGTACATCATATGTAGCAGAAAGTGAATGAGAGGGTCGAGGTCACATCTACTCTTCATTTTTTCAGGAGGGATGACACCTAGAGGAGTCAAGGGGAGAAATTTGCCCAGGCTTAGTTGTGTGCATGAATTATTCAGGAAAAGTGTGTTCCTGCTTAAACAGAAAGCCGACATCTGTTTTTTTAAGGTGGCCCTGAAAGCCTAACAGTGTTGTTTGAAAAAAAGAAGCAAAAAACACATAAAACAAGATTAAACAAAGTCAAGAAACACGTTAATTACTTTGACAACATGCAAGTTTAACGCATATAAAAAGAAATTACAAAGAGCTCAGGAGAAATATACGAAAGCCCACAGTGATCATGTTATTTAGGGCTTTTTTCTCGTGATAACAGGATAATTTATCTCGTTATCTCACGAAAACAAAGTTTGTTTTCTCAAGGTAGCGATAAAAAAATTGTTGAGCACAACATTCTTCTGTAAAACATAAAAATGAGCCAAAACTTACATTGTCCTTATTTCAACCTTATACTCACCAAGTTAAATATTCCACCATGAGGAGAAATTGTGTGTTACTCTGCAAATGGTCAGCATACTAAGTGAGATATTCAGGCAGATGTAATTTGCATTTTGTGCCACTAGGTGTCACTACATGCTAAACATGGACCCCAGCGTTCATCTTGGTTTAGTTTAAGCTTAAGTCATGTTACTGTTTTTAAGTTTTTTTAGTCATAATGTAGTCATCTAATCCTTGTGAATTTTAGTAAATAAAATCTATTCACATAAACATAGAGCAGATTTACTCAGCTATATTTTTGGCCATAAATCATTTTTAAATGTGTCCCTTGAGTCCAACCAACAGTGTTGTATCAGTTTAGTATGCCCATCATACCATTGCTTAACGTGCATGCGTGCCATCAAATGAGACAAAACTAAGTGCATGAAACTAATGACAGTTTACTAACACCAAAGTTTTCTGTAATGTCTTTTTGTGGTCAGGGTTAGGGAGATGGTTTGGGTTAGGCAAAAGCAGTATGCTGTTTTAACAAAGAAGCTTAAACAACAGCTAAACCTATAAATGTCAACTTGCAATGTGTGCTATTCTCACTGAAACAAATTTCAGTCATTTAATTTAATTTATTTCCAGATAAATATTTTCAATAATATTAAAGCAACAGCTGCAACCTGCTTTTCTAATAAACAGAATAAGCTAAACAATTTGCTTCAAGTGTTTCTGATTATTTACTGGCCCTGGTTTCATATTATCTGGTCTTGGTAAACCAGCAGTTTATGGAAATAACTCTATGTTCAGTAAATGTGTCATTATTCTGAACACATCCAGTGGAGTCAATCTGATGGCGATAACATATTACACTGCTCTGGCGCTAAGCTAGCAGAGATGCTAACATCACTAGCGTCCTGAATTTGTAATCCACAGATAGTGCCATTTGCTGCTCTTGTATTTGTCCTACTTTGTAGTATTTAATACCCAAAACATCAGTGTTGCAGCAACAACTGTGTTCATGGCTGCGACTATTGTTTTGATTAAAACCTGGTGTATACGTTTATCGTTGTGCCAGTATCTGACAGCAGGAGATCAGCTTAAAATGTAGACCATTGTTACTTACAGGGACAAATGAGTTGCAAACATCTTATTCAATAACTGATGCAGTTGCAGCTTGACAATGAAACTTTCACTTGGTTGAACAGTGTGTAGGATTTAGTGACACCTAGTGGATAATTTACAGATTGCAGCTAACTGAATACCTGCTGCCTTGCCGTCGCCTTTCCAGTGTATTTAAGAAAGATGGAAACTTAAATTAAAAAGGAGGAAACCCTCCCTAAAACCAACCATAAAAGACTTTCCAGTAATTCACAGGAACATATGTTCAAAAACGCGATTTAGTTTTCCTGGAAGATTGTATGACTTTAATTTGATTTATTTACAGAGTGGATTTGTTTTGATCATTTTTTGTTTCCATATTTTAATACTTTATTTAATTACATTTGCATTTTAATGCCTGTGTCTGTTTGTGTTTGTTTTTTAGATGCTGCATAGATTTAATAAACTTCATTTGCATTCGTGGTGTTTATTTTCATGTATACTGTAGCACATAGAGCTTTCAAGGGCGTGATAGTTGTTCTACACTGTGACAGGTTGTGCTATCTTTCTCCGTTGCACATTGCACACCTAAATACATATTCCGTGCAATTGTCATATATTTTATTTGCCTCTGACCTTTGACACTTGTGGTAAGCTACGCACACAGTTCATGAAGAGTTAAACCTGATGATCTCACAATAACAGGAAGTATAGGAGGTTTGTAAAGTTGTACATTGAGTGGATTAATCTGGATTTGTCTGAATTTGTAAGCATGTCTCACTGTACCAGAAAAGAAATGAATATGTGGCCTTATTTCTGTTATAATGCTACAAGTATTTGAGAGGAGGGACTCTATTTTTATATGACAACACAGGACATGTATGTTGTTTTGCATGTTTATTTGACTCCTATGCTGCCAGTGATTGTACTATGTGTCTTTATTCATGTCTGAAAATAACTTCAGACAGCAATTCAACTTGTGTTACTTGTGTCGTCCACTGTGTGGGAGCAATCTTTCTTACTCTGTTACTGTGTAGGGTTCACTTGAAGGATTTGCTAATGTAATAATCCAAAACAAATCCAAATAAATGGAGACAAACGGTAGAATAGATTTGTAGAATATGGAATGTGAACATACGTGTGTGTGTGTGTGTGTGAGATGATCAATAACACACACACACACAGTCATTTAACCTGTTGGATATTTTTGTATGAAGCATGCTGAACACTTGTATAAAAATGTGAAATAATTGCTGACTGACAAACAATTTAGTGTTTACTTCTCAATCTAGTGAATTCTGTACAAGTTGCTTTAAGATCACGTTTAAATAAGCTGAAATGATGTACAGAAACTTAAGTGAACAGTCTTCCACTTGCATTCTTCTGCTCTTACCCTAATGTTATTATTCTTTCCCATTTCCACGTTTTATTTACAAGTTTACTAATGTGTTCTAGCTTCTGCTTAAAGGACCCAAATAAAGATATCATGTAAACTGTTAACCGTTTTCCCAAACAGAGAGCTCATTTACTGGTTTGACAGCAATTACTGGGGGGTTTTATCTACTGTACAAATATCTATTTTCATTTACTTTGTTCTTATTTGAGTGTAAGATGGGATGTCCATTTTTCAAACGAGAAAAAAGACTAAAAGGAGAAAAAAGACACACACATAAAACTGAAATTCCAAAAATTGTGAAGTTTAAACATAAACCAAATGCAATGACTTCCCATCATCACCGTTATTTTGTTCTCAGTATGACAGTGCTGGCTAATTCCGGTCCACGAGAGACACAGCCTGGCGAGTTTTCTTGATTCAAATTAATGAACTTTCGCATCAAGTATTTTGCAGCCTGTTAACGAGCATTTATTCCATTCAGGTGTGTTAAAGTAGTGTTGCCTCTAAGACATGCAGGGCAGGGGTACTATTGACATATCAGATGTTGAAAGTGAGACATTTGATCATTTCATTGACAATATTGGCACGTTTTAAATTTGATGGCAGCAACATGTCTGTAAATGGTAGTTCCAGGGTGATGTTTAGCATTGTGCTGCTCCTCTGCTTTTAACAGCTGTCTGTAAACATCTGGGAATTGAGAAGATTCACTGCTGGAGTTTTAGGAGAAGAATGTTATCCCATTCTGGCCTGATAAAGGCTTCTAGCTGTTCCTGGACCTTTGTTTCTAGACTTTTAGTTTTGTATTTTTGTATGTACTTTGAATGCTTTGTATTGGTAAAAGGTCCGGACACTGAATCCATGCTATAAGATGGATGCAGTATGGGGTTTGCTGAAATCTTCTTTGAAAGGAACATTGTCTGGATGGGAGCAGATGTTGCTCTAACACCTCTGTGTACTTTTCAGCAATGATTGCATCTTCACAGATGCAAAAGCTGCCCACCCTATACAATCAGAGATGCAGGCGTTTGAACTGTCTACTGAAAACAAACTGGATGCTTCCTCTCTTCTTTAGCCTGCAGGACACAACCGTCACAGGTTTTTTTTTTATCTCAAACCATTTGAATGAATTTTGACTTGTAGTTTTTCAGGATCATATTCTCATATGGTTTCTTCTTTGCATGATACAACCTTAACCTGCATTTGTGAATTTTCGGGTAATAAATATTTAAAGCAAAATATAGATAATGGACATCATCATTATCAAACACACAAAAGAAGAACAAGATCATGGTGAGCACGTCAAGCCATGTGCAAACAGCCCCTCGGTGGCTTTAAGGATGATTCGGCCACTATAGGTATTTTATGCTGTAGATCACATGTGTCAAGATCCAGTCCTTGAGGGCCAATATCCAGCAGGTTTTGTTGTTTCCCTGCACTAACACACCTGATGCAAATCAAATAAATCCAACAGCTTCTTGTCAACCTATTAAGTAATTCCAGTCTGCTGTGTTGGTGCATGGAGACAACAAAAACCTGTTGGATACTGGCCCTCAAGGATCTGAGTTTGACACCCCTGCTGTAGATAGTGGGATCTGCAAAGTCTTCACAGGTTTACATGGATGAATATTTCAGAAAAATGTCAGCAATATATAGAGCCAGTTTGTCTTAGATTGGTAAAACTCCATCTTTAGGTCCGAGAGACCCCACCTCTCTGAAAGTCTCTTTGTATAGCCATCACGTTACTACTAATGGACCTAATTACTCAAATGCTCCTTTTGATTTACAGTACTACACTGCCACCTTATGGAGGGAGGATGCAAAAACATCCAAAACAAAAAGTTGAATGACAAAATGTCACTGCAGTAAGTTTAAACTGTACAATCAGAATCAGAAAATAGCAAACACCAACTCTGAGAGCTACGAGCCGCTGCACCTCTGCGCGCCGCAGTTAATTTCTGTTAATTGTTAGTTTCTGTTAATTTATCTTTGTTTATCTTGTTTATCCTTTTAAAAAAAATTTTCTTATGTCTTTCTGGTGTATAATCTGTCGGTGTACATGTCTTGCATTGTAATACGTCTTAATTGTTATGTTCTTTTAATCTGAATTGTCAATAAAGTTCTGGGAAAAAAAAAACCTCTGCGCGCCGCCATCTTGCCAAAAAAAATTAGTCAGTGTTTCGAAAAGGTCACATCTGTCCTCACTAATAAAGAATGACTACATCTAGTTAAACTGATTTTAAAATCCATCTTAGTTTTACAAAGATAGCGTTGCTCTGTTTTTGAAATCTCAGTCGCACCCTCTTGTTTAGTTAAAAATAAATACTAAATTAAAAAAAATGTCATTTAAATGTATTCTCCAACTGAATATTTAGTTCTTTAAGGGTTAGTGAATATATAAATGAGATTCGTTTATTTTACTAATAAAAACAAACAGCTTTTTGTTTGCTTTGTTTATACTAAATAAAGGAAGTTGGCAAAGTTCCGTGCAGGACATGATAGCCTCCTGTGGTCTGAAACAGTGTTGTGGCTCCATGGTCTCGCGCTACTAGGGCGGGCCTTGTCAGTGTTGCTGCTACAGGGATACCAAGATGGAAATCCAGGGGCTTTCTGAAGTCCAAAACATTCACTCTCAACATGGCGCCCCACACCGAACCACTTCATCTCCGATTCTGTCACTAACAGGCTCATTAGCTCATTTTATTTCCAACGAAAATGAAGCAGACAGACGTCTGGAGCCGTTCGAGTCTCAAAGTGACAACAACAACAACAACGCCAGGCCGAAGACTTCATCGTTTCGCCTACTGGCGGAAAATGGTAGCGATGTTGCTAGATCGTCTGTTAGCAAACCACAATCAGCGAACAACGCGGTTTTGGGGCTTCATAACCTAAACACGGAGAAAGAAAACGAGCTCAGTGCGCTGCTGGGTTCACATGAGTTTGGTAGGACTGCATGGAAGTACGAGGAAAGCGGAGATGGCGCAATGCAAATGGCGCTGCCTCTGTTTGAAGGGGAAGAGGAACCGCAGCGGCAGCTAACGTTGCCTTTCCCAGTTTTACGCCAGCAGCGTGAGGACGGCGTCTTCAAACAGCCGTCTGTAGACACCCACGGTACTGCTAACAGGGCAGACAAATCTACACAGGAACTATATGTCGTATTTAATGTGGTCCAAGATGATGGGGCCGACCATCCTAGCCAACACCGACCGGATGTGTCATCTAACAACGGGGATAAAGTGAAAGGTAAAAAAGCAGACGGCTCTAAGGGAAGTCACCGCGACTCCATGGAGGTCGGAAACAGCAGCGATGTTGCTTTCTGTGAGTCTGACGGCCTAAACTGTCTGGACACACAGGCACTGAAGAAAGCAGATCATATTTTTAGTTTATTAAGTGACAGCTCCTCCGTGGTTGACGTAAAGCAGACTGCCTACCACCACACGGTCGAAGACGTCGTTTTGACAAACAAATATGGCGATAAGATTTGTGGCCAGATATGTACTGAAAACAGCGATGGGAAGATGGCTAGGCACCCTATTTCAGATGCGACGGGAGTCGTAGAAGCCATGGAGACATCAGACTTTATTTCTGAATCCAGAGGGCTTCAGGACGGTGCAAACCCGGTCACTGCCTCTACAAGTCCGTCTGCCAGTGAAACCTTTTCCGGAACCATCACAATAAACAACCAAAGCATCATAGTGACCATCGAAAATGGGATACTGACTCTCGCTGCTCCACCAGAGGGATATGTACACAAAGAGGATGACATGGTGAGCTTAAAGGAACATCTAGGTATGAAAGACCATGAAGATATTGTCCTTCTGAACTATGATAGTGGAACAAAATCCATTGGGAAGATCAGCACTCTGGCAGTAGCCAGTCCAAACCAGCAGGAAGAACCCAAAACTGGTATATCTGTCAGTGACTCTGAGTTGGCTCTGGTGGATGATTGCTCATTATCAGAACTGGGAACCTCACTAGACTCCTGTCCTGTCAAGCAGGAGACAGGAGGTCTGTGTGCTGTAACAGAGGCTGATCTGGTCACTCCATCACCCAAAGCCCAGGTAGCAAACCGTGACAATGAGGACTTAAGCTCAGCACCACTAATCAGGTCAAAGAAAGACACCGTGGCCACTTTTGCCTGCCCCGAACCAGGGTGCACGTGTTCATTTGACTCTCGTCAGAAACTCAAGGTACACCTCTTGAACCATGCAGAGGACCCACGGCCATATCAGTGCACTGTACAGGGCTGTGGCTGGGCGTTTGCCACCTCTTACAAGCTAAAACGGCATCTTCAGTCCCACGATAAGCAGCGGCCTCATACCTGCCAGGTGGAAGGTTGTGGGCGGCGCTTCACCACAGTTTACAACCTCAAGGCTCACCTCAAAGTCCACGAACAGGACAACACCTTCACCTGCGAGATCTGCAGCGAGAGGTTTCGCAGCGCCACAAGGCTCACAAATCATCAGAGGGTACACTTTGAGCCTCAGAGGCCCCACAAGTGTGAATTCCCAGGTAACTCAAGCCTCCATTTTTATTATAAAGCAATTACAATAACCAGAGTTGATCCATGTTTTGTAAACAAGGGAACACACAAGAAAAATGTAAAGGTTATGAAATGCAAAAGGGTGAAGTGACAGTTATATACCAGAAATGAGTTCAGTAAAGAATAAAGACTAAAAAGTGTTTTTAAATGTAGGTAGAAGATATAAGGCTGGTGTTTCTGTCACAATGCAGGTAAATGTGTCTGTAGCTCTCCAAAGCAATCATCTAAAATGCTCCGAAATACACACATGGGCTTCACTGTGGTTCAAAGTTTTTTGGTGTGTTAGATAACTCAATGCTCCTTCTCCTTGTACTTATGGGATGGCATCCAATTCCTCAATCAGGAGTTTCTGAAGACCAACTCCGGTCTGTTATCAGAATGTTTTCACTCAGGACTCTCAGTGGATCTTTCTTCCTCGTCACTCCCACATTCTGGAGGTACTCTGGGATGATCCTGGCTATGTTGTCCTGGCTCTGCAAATGAGGCGTCGGTCATCTTTCTGTGGCCGATCCACACCTGCAGAACCAGAGAAAATACCAACAGGAGAATATTACAAGAGCTTTTGGCTCATTTAGGTCTCTACTTACATTTATATAACTAGTGAGTTCTACTTTGTTGTGAAAGTGACTCATCGGGCTCCTCAACATTGAGTTCTTACCAACTTAGTAAACAAGAGAAATAATCAACTAAAGCATTAACGTAATTTCTCTCCTTATTTTTGTAGTTTATTAGAAACTAGTGGGCATGTCTCTTTCTGAAAAGAACATTATCATGATCTCCTCCAGTGTCACCATGTTTGTGTTTGTCTGAAACAGACGTCAGACCACTGAGGGGAACTCTGAACGCTGCATTGCCCTCTGGTGACTACACTAACTAGTCACTGACCACTATAACATTGCAAATGATGCTTGAGAGTATAAAATAATTGACATTTAAAATAACCTAGAAATCAACCTATTGTTGTTTAAGTGTGTTTGTGTAAGTGTGTGTGCTGCCGGACACCTGAATTTCTCCCTTGGAGATTAATAAAGTTTTTATCTATCTATCTATCTATCTAGATGTACTTTATGTACATAAAGGGGACACAAATAGACCTTTCTGCTGAATTCTGAACAGATAGGATCAAACAGACTGATGCCAAATTAGGACAAAACAATATGTTCTCTTTCTGTTCCTAACAGGATGTGAGAAAACCTTCATTACCTTCAGTGCCCTGTTCTCCCACAACCGAACCCACTTCAGAGAAACTGGTCACTACACCTGCACCCATCCAGGCTGCGACAAGACGTATGACAAAGCCTGTCGTCTGAAAATACACATGCGGAGTCACACAGGTAAGCTGATGTGTTGGTGGTAATAAAAAATCTCTTCCCACCAGCTGCTGCAGATCAGGACATGAAACCACAGGACGAGTCTGCTGTGGTCCAAAGGAGGCCTAAGGCCAGTGTGTTCATCTCCCAGTCATATGACTCTGGCTCTGTGTAAATCACACACACACACACACCATTGTATCTGATGGTGGATTATTTTCCCTGGTAATTGTGAGTTTCAGTAACAGTCAAGCTTTTATTATTGTAAACACATGATGCAGACACTGGAATTAACAGATATTGTTGTCATGAAGGAGAAAAACAAAGAAAGTGAATGAGATGTCTCAGTATTATCCAGCTTTTAAAAGCAGATGCCATAGGCATTAAAATTCAAGTCGTTTTTGTCCAACCAAAATGGCAAATCTCTGAAAACTGAAATGCAGCACATTAAAGCTGCATATCAGTGTTTCTGTCGCTGCTCTAATAAAGATTTTAAGTCTGGCTGGCTGATAAAATACTATTGTAGTTACAGTGATTACATTTATGTCAACCTTGCTAATACAGACGAACAACTTTCAACCTGTCTAGCTTTTGAACCAGCTGTGTTCCAGACTTCACTCTAGTCCACTAGTTGTTGGTGTTGCAGCGATGTCTTAAAAAGTGTAAAAATGTATACAATTTTCAGCCAAAGTCTTAAATTTAATTCAGTAAAGTCTTAAGTTTTTACTTTTATTCATCACCAAGAGGCCTTTGCTGAAATATGCAAAAAGTAAAACACAGTAATCAGAAGTTAATTCTGTGTTGTCTGTCTGAAAGGCTTAGCTGCCATTGTTTGTACATTGTAATTAAATCATCTGTGATACCTGCAGGCAGTTTGTGAGCTGTTTGCAGGTTTAAAAGGGCTTAAATTTAACTTAGTGAAGCCTGGAAGAGTATTTAGTGTATTTACTCAGTGCTGGCTGGTAAACAGGGTGATACTGAAAACTGTTTTCTTATTTTTCTTATAGCACAAATGTTGGTTTTAGCAATATGTTACTACTTTGTTGCTAACATGCTTCAGAGAACCAAGAATGTCTCAATCTGAGATCATCATCTTCATTTTAAACTGGAAAATATACCCGAGTCAGATGTCTCAGGGAGAAGTGTTTGTCAGAGGTACTGGTGGCCAGAGATAACCGATGCCATCATGTTTGTTGTTTCCACTTTAAACCTTAACTTTAGCTTGATTTAGTGTTTTGGTAATTAAGTTGCTTAAAAAGCATTTCATGATAATATTGAGTGCTGAACTGGTGTCCAGTACATCTTCCAGTAAGTTGTTTGTCCTCAGCAGAAGTAAAACACTTGTCTTCTTCCTGCAGGTGAGAGGCCGTTTGTATGTGACTCAGAGGGTTGTGGCTGGTCCTTTACTAGCATGTCCAAGCTGCTTCGCCACAAAAGGTGAGAGATGTGGGACATGGTCTGTTGTTTACCTTAAAAGCGGTGGATCCCAGCAGCTTGATGCTGGTGGTTAAAAGAGAAGTCCCTGAACTGTTTCTGATTAGGGCCTTTGTGTGTTTATCAGGAAACATGATGATGATCGTCGCTTTGTCTGCACAGAGGAGGGCTGTGGGAAGTCCTTCACCAGAGCAGAACACCTCAAGGGTCACAGCATCACTCACCTGGGAACAAAACCATTTCAGTGTCACGCAGAAGGTACACAAAATAGGTGCAAAAGCAGTTCCCTGGTTGCAGGTTTATTTATTTACTGCTTAAATCCCAAGACTTATCTTTCATGTCACCAATAGATGATCAGAAACGGTAGGTTTTGCTGCGGGGTACATTTTGATGGATAACCTAGCTTAGATAGGTAATCTATTGATACATAATATTAACACGTGTAGTATTTATTCAGACTGTATGCTAAATCCACAAAGAGTTATCCTTGGTAACATTATTATTAAAAGTGATACCCTATAAATTTTGACCCATATTTAGCCTTATGTGTGTAATCATGGATGATTTCTAGGTTGAATGTACAGTGCTTAGCACGTGTTGATGCCCTGAGAGGGCTTCCTTCTTAAGAAACCAGACATTATAATTTAGCAGAAGCGGGTCTGACTCTCATGGGATCATGTGATCTGGAAGGTGAAGGCTCATATTCAGGTATACTCAATAGTCTGGAAATTACAGTATATATCAGGGGTTGGCAACTTTTAACACTTAGAGATCCCTTTCAACCTGGTTTCCACAGAAAAGACTTTTTGACATTAGGGGAGGAGTTTGCTTTGTGCAAGTGTTTTTTCTATTGTTTTTAAGTGCAATGGATGGAAGCTGCTTAATTCTGCAAAAGGGGTGTTACAGGTTAAGAGGCTGCAGGTTACACGGTATCACTTTAAACATCTTCATCATAAACAAACATCACTATTGCTACTGTGTTGCTAAGAGACTGTTAGTTTGACCTATAACTGATGACAAATACTATTCATGTCAAACTTTCCACCAATCAAAGAGCTTAAGTTGACAGTAATGTCCAAAGATTAGCAACTGATAGATTATTACCAGATAGTTATGTGCGAATCTGAAAAGAACAAAAGAATGGTCCTGTATGCTGGAATAAAACAAAAAAATATATGCACAGAGGGAGTGGTGTAATAGTAGCATAAATATGTAAATATGATTATATTTTTTCTCCCGAAAGCAAAAAAATGTACAAAAAAATAATATGGAGATGAAAACAGGCTTGACCATAGTTGATCGGTGTGTTATATCTACAAAGTACTGGTTGTTTTGATTGGTCTTTATAGCATTATAAATATTGTTACATTCATTTTAAATAACTTTAACATCATAATCTGTCAACTGAGGCTGTCCTTCAAGCATCATGGCTGGATCATGCACTGGGATCAAAGCTTTGAGCTTTTACATGCGTTTTTACATTAAAAACAAATATCAATGGTTTGAAGTTTTATGGTTTACGGTGGTTTATCTTTGTATTTATGTATTTGCAATCCAGCATTTTGCTGTGACTGGTGGTGATTTGGGGCTCGTATGCTTTTCAGGATGTAATGCCAGGTTCTCGGCGCGCAGCAGCCTCTATATTCACTCCAAGAAACATAAGCAGGACGCCAGCACCTTGAGGACCCGCTGCCCCGTGGCCAACTGCTCCAAGCTCTTCTCCTCCCGCAGCAGCCTTAAGAGCCACATGCTTAAACACCACCACCTCAGTCCTGGTGAGGAAACCACCGTGTTGCTCTGTTACCCAGAGATTAATGAAATAGATAAAGCTTTTTATTTAGAGCTGCTTTCACACAGTGAAGCACAAAAAGAGTGTTGTTTATCCAGGCTCAGCAGGCAGCAAACTGTGTATGAAAATGAGCTTTATGAATCTCCCTAAAAATTCTGTAATATTAATGCAGTGATCTGAAACTTATGTTAAATAAATTAGGATAAAATCTAAAAAGTATATAAAGAAAATTCTAAAAAGATGTATTGTTATATATAAATAAGATTACAAATGTATAATTCTGAAGTTTCAGGTATTGATTTAATAAGAAGTGTTTCTGTGAGTGTGGATGTCCTGAGTGAACCTTTCCTCTGCTGCAGATGTCCTGAGCCAGATGGAGGCCACGCCCACCCTGACGCCCAGCAATGAGCTGGTCAGCTCCAACCCGACAACCGTTGCCGGACCTGGCATTACTGGAGGTGACCAGTTGAACAACTTGGACCTCAGCTCTCTGTTCTCTGCTGTTCCTGGAGGAACTGTCCCCACAGCCGGGATCGGGGTGGGGATTCCTGTGGCCGGTAACAGCACTAACGTCCCCTTTACAATGGACCTGTCCCTGGTCAGCTCCGGCATTCTCACTATTGACCCGTCCTCAGTTGGCCCGACTCTCGTTACCAGCACAAGCACCACCTTGGCCAAAGCGTTGGACCCACTTATCATGGCAACCAGCACTGACTTGGCCCCTCAACATGGTCTGGAGGGAACAGTGGGAGATGTTCTACCCCCACAAGGCACTCTTAACCTGGATGATGTGCAGACAGTCACCCCAGAGGCCCTGGGGACACTCACAGCTCTCACCATGCAGGGCACTGCTACCTCTGTGGACCCCGCTCTGCAGCACCCACTCAGTTCTTCCAGCGCCCTTAGTGTAGAGTCCTCACCTTCTTTGGCTGTCGCCCCTGTTGCCGAACTGCTGGCTTCACCTTCCAAGGTGGTGGAGGTCAGTGGCCATGGAGCTGCAGGTCCTCTGCTGAGCTGCGTGGAGGTGCTGGGTCCTCAGGAGGGAGGAAAAGTCCTCACTCAGTTTGTTTTCCCTGGTCACAGCAGCAGCTTCAGCCCACAGAAAGAGCTGGAACTGAACGCTGTGTCACCAAGCAGCTTCCTGGTGAGCAGTTTGTTAAATGTTTGTGTTCCTCTATGATAAAAATGTAAGTTTTTGGTCTGTTGGTTAGAAAGCTGAAGATATTAAAGTTGCTATTTGTAAAGTTATGACAGATTTTTCTTTATTTACTAACAGGATCAGCAGACTAAATGAGGGAATTATAACTGATCACCCCTTCTGTTTGTTAGGAGAGTGGAGGCTCAGCCAGGACGGATTACAGAGCCATCCAACTAGCCAAGAAGAAGAAGCAAAAAGGTTCCTCGACTACACCAGGTAAAAAATGTTCATCGTCTGGATTCACAGAGAATTACTAATGCTTCTGTTTACCTGATAATGGGCCCCTTTATGCTTCCCAGCAACTTTAAGCTCATGCCAGAGAAAAACCAAAGGGTCAAAGGTTGCTGCAACATCAGTGTTGCCTTCTTCCAGCACTCGTTACAGTGATGGAGCTGTAGCTGCCAGCGGGGGCCTGACTCTGCGCGACCCTGTCATCGGGGCCCAGTTTGTGCAAATTCAGCTGCTGCAGGTAAGATCCACACATTAAAAACTCTTTATCATCAGTTTAAACAGTGTAAACAATGTTAACATGTTGCTGTGGGAAACTTTCAGCGGGACCATTTTCACTGTTGCACCACTAAACCTGCAGTACAGGGCTGTGTGGCAAATAGCTCCTCTGTGTTCACGGATGTGTTCACAGCTACAGTTAGATGGTGAAACTGATGATTGAAGACGTGTTGCTGTTTAAAGGCTGTGTTGAAATGAGAATAACATTCTGTGGAGACTTTTTATGTGCTGACATGTAGCACAGAGTGGACTGAATAACTGCACCAAGACCTGGTAAATAAAATGTGTCTCCACGCAGGATGATCCAGCCAACGATGGTGAACTGGCTTTTCAGCTAAGCTCTCAGACCTCCAGCTCTCACTCTCAGCTCACTGTCGACCTGCCTGTCAACATTTTACAGGTCAGTAAAGTTCCTGTTTGTCCCGTCTGGGTTTTCCTCTCTATGTTGAATACAAAATGTTTTTACTTTACTTTACAATGTACAACACATCCATAAAGATTCAGGAAGCTTTTCATGATGTTGAAACAAATCGGCACATATATTTTATTCTTTTTTTTTACTGAATATACTGTGTGTTTGCCTGAAAACAGAGATCCTATGAGCTTAATAAATAGTTGGGCTCTATTTGTAGTGGATTGATTGTAGAACAGTGACTTCATTGTCACTTTCAAAAAAGCAGCTGGAGATGATTTAAGCTTTGTGACATGGTGCATCATCCTGCTAGAAGTATCCATCAGAAGATGCTGCACTGTCCTTATGAAGGGATGGACATGGTCACAAACAATACTCAGATAGGCTGTGGTGGTTAAATTGTACTAAGGTGCCCAAAATGGGCCAAGAAAATATCTCCCACCACCATTACACCACCAGCAGCCTAAAGTACTGCTCCAGTGCAGGAGGGTTCTGAGTTTCTATGTGGTTTCCACCAAGTTCTGATGCTACCATGTGAATGTGGAGCTGAACTGGAGACTCATCAGACCAGCAGCATTGTCCAGTGTTGGTGAGTGTGGAGAACATCTGCTTCATGGTTGGATGTGTTGTGTGTTCAGAGATGCTGTTCTGCAGAACTTAGCTGGAACCAGTACTTATTTGACTTTCTATCATCTCCAAACTGGCCCTTCAAACTCCTCTGACATCAATAAGACATTTTTGTCCTGACAAATGCTGCTTATTGGATACGTAGAGATGTCAGAAACGGTAGAGATGGTTGTGTGTGGAAATCCCAGTAGATCCGTATTTCTGAACACTCAGACCAACAATCACGTCCCGTTCAGGCATCTAAATCCTCTTTCTGTCTTGTTCTGATGCCCAGTTTGTTGTCGTGGCGACTTGCTGAATGGTTAACTTATATGGTGCCATATTTGCATCCAATAATGTTTTCTGTTTCCCTCAGGAACCCTCAGTGATGACAGAAGATGACAATGGGTCTGACAACTCCCAGTTCACAGGAAGCACCATCAACCTCCAGGACTTGGAGTGAAGCTTACATGGAAGAGCTTCCTGTAGTTTTTGACGGGGTGGAAGTGATTCCACACATATTGCACCTTGAGTTGGGGAAAGATCAGAGGTATATTTTGTCTGTTGTGTCCATTTTGTACCAAAAGCAAACGTGAGAGTGCTGTTGTGTCGGAGACTTCAGAGGTTCCTCCTTCTGTGTCCTCTGGTCATGTTAACGGTGTCTATTCCATGGTGCCACATTGCTACTCAAACACACACACACACACATAAACAGTGTGCTGTCTACGTTCCAGTTGCCTTACGGACACCTCACGCTGTGCACGCACGCCTTCACTTGCAGGTTATCTGCTTTATTTGTTGTTATTTGGAATTATGTTTATTATGGTAAGATTTATTTTTGTATGCCATCAGAAGTCCATGTTGAAATCATGTCTCGCTGTTCATGTGTTTATAAACGCGATGTAGAGTTACTACCTTGTAATGATTTTTTTCTTTCTATTTATTACAAGCTGTGGGTGTACAGAATGGCAGAGCCAAACACAGATGAATTAAAGAATCAAAGCACAATCAAGCTGTTGTCTGAGGTTTTCATTTAACTGGAAGCCAAGAAGCCCATGGTGACTCTGGACAAGAAATACACAGCTCAGGTGGGGGAATCTGTCCACAGGACAACTATTGGATGTGCACTCCACAAATCTGACCTTTATGGAAGAGTAGCAAGAAGAAAGCCATTGTTAAAAGAAAACAATGAGAAGACTCGTTTGCAATTTGCTAGAAGCCATGTTGGGGACACTGCAAACATGTGGAAGAAGGTGCTCTGATCAGATGAGACTAAAATGTAACTTTTTGGCCTAAATGTGAAACCTAAAACTGTACATCACACTGAACATACCATCCCCACTGTCAAACATGGTGGTGGTAGCAGCATTATGCTCTGGGGTGCTTCTCTTCAGCAGGGACAGGGAAGTTGGTCAGAGTTGATGGGTTGATGGATGGAGCCTCACCTTCAAACAGGACGTGTAAAGCCAGGGCTCCAATGGGATGGTTTAAAACAACGTATTCAGGTGCTGGAATGGCCCAGTCAAAGTCCAGACGTAAATCCCATCGAGAATCCGTGGCAAGATCTAAAAACCGCCATTCACAACCACTGTCCAACTAATGTGGCTGAGCTTGAGCTGTTTTGCAGAGAAGAATGGGTGAATATCTGTCTCTCGATGTGCAAAGCTGGTAGAGACCCCAAAAGACGTGCAGCTGTAATCGCAGCAAAAGGCGGTTCCACAAAGTATTGACTCAGGGGGGCTGAATGCTTTTGCACACTTCACTTTTCGGTTTTTTATTTGTTTACAAACCCTGTAAATACCGGCACCTGCATAGCTGAACGAACAACCCATTCAACCAACTCCACCATGTTGGTGGAGCTCTGATTTGTATCTCTGAACGTGGTTCTAATTCCTCTCACTGCATTCATGGTCCCTAAATCACTTGTGTGTTTTCTCACCTGTATGCAACAAGACCGATTTTACTCGCACCAGAAAAACGGATCAGCTGATCAGAGATGGCTATCATGATTCACAACAGGATATGTATGATGAGATAAATGTAGGAAAAGGTTATGTTTTAACATCCTCTATGCATGCAACACTCGTTTAATCTGTGCTGTTTTTATTCTCAAATCCACTCATAGAGCCTGTCAGCTCATCTTGTTGTAGCCTTTACACACCTTCATGGTGCAATTTTTAGTTATTTACCAACAATGAAATATCTATATATCTATATCTAACTTATTATCCAGAGATAAAGATGTTAAAATCGAAACCTGGTCTCCTGGTTTCTGTGAAATGTGTCTGCTGTTACAGCAGCGTAGTCTCTCCATTGCATTCTTACGGATACGTGTGTAACACCCTCACAGTGTGGGGATGATGCTTTAACACACCTGCAGGAAAAAACTCACCTGAGAGGCAACAGCAGGTTAGTTCTGCCCACAGCTTTCAACGTTTCAGAGCTGCTCAGTGTATTTTGAGTTTAAGCTGAGAAACATCAACTTAAATGTGACTGAATGACTGAATGCCATCATGAAGATGATGTATTTCTGGTCTGAGAAGAGTGACTCATGAACACATAGTTAGTAAAAAGTACATGTAAATGTATTCTTGTTTCGTTATTAAGTACTATTTTAAGCCAGAAGATGGAGACAGAGTCCTTCCACTCTATTTGCTAGTATTTAATATCTAAGCATGAGCTGTTTTGTAATAGTAACAGTATAACACAATAAGCATGTTTCTTTGTTGCTGATTATCGGCTTGCCATCTCCCTCTTCAACCTTTGACTTCTCATGAACTCCTGCTCTACATTTTTCTCTGATCACTGGTAAGAAACAGCAGTCCATGTTTAAACCTGAAAACAGACTGATCCAACAGCCTCCCTGTGATGAGATAATATTTATTCTCACCTTCAGGTTCATTAATGGATTCATCTTCCCTTAAAGTACAACGTGGCAAATATTTTGCAGATGATCTGAATAAAAACAAAATTTCTTCTGAACCTTCTGATGAGCAGCAGAGAATAATAATCAGAATTTTAAGCTTGAGTGAGACCAGTTTTGTGTTCATATAAACATGCTTTTCTTTACCCTCCCTCTACACCAGACTTGCCCCCACTGCTCTGTCCGTCCCGCTGCATCACTGCTATCACCTCAGGTAACGCCTCCGTCAAAGTCCTCTCCAACCACTCTGATAATCAGAGACTCAGTTGTGAGAAAGGTAAGATCACGCTCTACAGTTAGAAACATGACATTAGATACATCAGGAATCATAGATCCATTTAGTCAAATGCATTCCAGGACATCTGAGAAATATGTCCCGTACTTTTTACACTTTACATGCTTCCTTTAGGTAATATCACCAGACAACATGGTGTAAACTTTCATTGCTATGCAGTTGACACTCAGATTTACTCATCCATGAAGCCTGATGAAACAAATCAGTCAATTTAATTACAAAGATAAAATATGTATTGTGTGTGTTTATTAGACATTAGATATTTGCTGATATCACAAACTACCATGAAAGTTTGTATGAAGGACTTTAAATATAATATATCGATAATGCTCCAGAGAATGATGCCAGTTATACTTCTGTGTTTGAGCAGACCTGAAGCAGCCTCTGACCTAACACACTGTCGTTTCCTCACTGTGCTGTGTAGAGGACGGGAAGCATTGTCAGTCATATTTCCTTTCTGGACAACAGACTTCAGGAGCTCCAGAACAGAACCAGAACTTCTTCTGGATCTTTGTAGTTAAAAGATAAAAGAAAAATATTGCAACCAGTTTGTCCTTTGTGCATGTTTTTCATTTAATTTGAAAATCACTGCAGGACCTCCTTTCAGCTTTCTGCTAACTTTGTCTTATCTGCTCGCATTTTCAGGCTACTAAACTTCCTCAAAGTCGCTTGTTTTTGCGTTGGTCAAGCAGGAAAACAAGTCTGTTTTGAACCAGGATTGTGTGCACATCACTGCATACGTCACTTGAAAAGCATTTAAAGTAATAAGCCAGCGTAGAGACACATTAAAGTCCAGGATCTGTTCCTAAAACCATAATAAACTCATTAAAATGGCATTCTCTGTATTGCTTTTTTGTACCTATTTGGATATTGAACGTTGGTCGTTGACGTCTAACAAAAGGTTGACTATTTTGTTAGAGAACAGCATCAGATTAGCCATTAGAATGAAATGGATCTTGGATGAAGTATGTCTGATGTAAGAAGAGAAACCACTTATCCAGCACAGCTTCCAAAATAATGAAAACTGCATGTTCAGATTTACGACAGGTGCTACCTAGTAGCACATTCAAGAATATAGAAAAAACACCTTAATCTAACACAAAATGCTAAACAACATCTAGTATCAATATCCTTTTCTGCTTTGTTCTATTTAAACAAGTTCAAACATACATAATGTATAAACGTGGATGCGTATTTAAATGCACTATGC
Organism: Pseudomugil gertrudae; assembly: GCA_037177535.1. Taxonomy (NCBI): domain Eukaryota; kingdom Metazoa; phylum Chordata; class Actinopteri; order Atheriniformes; family Pseudomugilidae; genus Pseudomugil; species Pseudomugil gertrudae. The sequence goes on from JBAMHV010000003.1 coordinate 3,196,172, forward strand.
AGTGTTTCATCTGATGATTATATGATCTGTCTGAAATGAATCAATGATAAAGAGGTTTATTAAAACGAATATTAAATTAAACATCCATCCATCAATCCGCTGTTCCCTGAACGGGGTCTCTCAGCTCACAACGTGCGAGAGGTGGGGTACACCCTGGACAGGTCGCCAGTCCATCACAGTAAATAAAACATTGCTTCTAAATAATAATTATCAGAAGGGTCATTCTGTGGTGATGGTAGGATTCTTGGATCAACGTGATCAGTTGATCAGATCAGCAGCAAAGCTGACTTGACTGTATTTGTGTATTTTTAATTCGCATCAGATATTCTCTCTGGTGACCTTTAAGGCCAAAAATGGCCCACAGACTTCCACTAAAGCGACGTAACGTTACAGACATTCCAGTTAACAACCATTCATTCTTTAATGTCAACATTTCATTTGGAAGCAAAGCTGTGACATTTTTTACTGATTTGCTCTGGATTCAACTGTTTTCCAACTTTTCTACAGATATCCTGGTATTTTTCTTTGTTGTATATAATGCCCTAGGACCACCAGAGGATGCTAAAAGGGATATGTGTGTGTTTGTGTGTGTGTGTGTGTGTGTGTGTGTGTGTGTGTGTGTAAAATAGTTTCTGATTATTAAAATGCTGATTAGATGTTGATTAGAATCTTTGCTAAGTCCAGCTTCATCTTTCATTCCCCAGATTTCAAAATATAAACACCACAGCTGTAATCCGTGGGGAGTCTTACAGAGAGGAATATGGGTCAGAAGTAAGAGGCAAGAGAGTAAAAAAAAAGCAAGAAGTAGAAAAATCCTGAGATCAGCAGTTTTCCATCTCCTCAGACTGAGTTTTTAATTCTAGGGTGAAGCTTTGCTGCTTTGCAGTGGCTGTTTTCAGAGCTCCAGCTGTTTGATGACTGATCAGTTAGGTTGGATATGTCCCCCTGGTCCTCCGTCACACAACATGGGCCCAATTTTATCCTGTTATTGTATATATATATATATATATATATATATATATATATATATATATATATATACTCTTACTGCGATACTTCTGTCCACATTCTATTGCTTGTATTCATGGACATGTTTACTGTTCAGTAATACTGACTGCAAGTTATTTTCAGTTAAACTTATTGACATGTGATTGTACATCTTTTTGGGTCAGGCCATCAGGCATCAGGCTCGGCATACCCAGACCTTCTCTCCATCGACTCTCCTGCTCGTCCCAAAGATTCCAAGACATTCCCGGCCGGGACAGAGGAGATGTATTTTGAAGAAAAGATATTTAATAGGTATTGGGTCTGCCCTAGGGGTTTGAATTCCTCTTTAGGACTGTGTTGTAGGAGCATTAGCCCCAGAAAAAGTTCTATCATGGTCAGACTCATCCCAAGATGCCTTAGAAGCTTTGCATAAGGAAAACTGGATCCTGGGTAAGGTGTGGAAAGGAAAGTCTCAGTTGAGCACCACCTCCTCCTGAGCTTATAACCTCCTCCTGAGTTTTCTTCAGTTTAGGTCTGTCACATTCTGCAGAGTCCTCATATGCAGGAATGAAATGATTAATATTAGAAAATACACCAGGAACCATGTTTTACTTTTGGAAACAGGAGCTAAATCCACTGTAAATATGGTTGACAATAATGTTTTCATTTATTAAAAACCAAAACAACATGATAGTTTAGCAATGATATTAAATGAATGTTTGCAGGGATGGAACTGGACAATGGAACCACCAGTTGCAAGACCACCGGTCACCACAAAGAAGCTCCAGGAACAACATGCAACTTCTGGGTCAGTTAGAGCCTAAAGAAGAAACTGTGGGGTTAGTCTGATATCTTACAGGTTGGTAAAGCCTGCACAGCCAGAATAACATGTAAACACACAGGTTTAGTTTATTAACACAAGACCTTCCTCAGCCCACTAACCCCAAACCTAATTATGACCTGATTCCATCCCTAACCCTCAAATTAGGGCTCAGCCCTCAAACATCATGTGGCTTTCTGAAACCTTAGTAACAGAAAAGCAAACAATGTAAAAAAGCAACTTTCTGCTATTGAAGCTCCCATCAAGCCTGACTGGTTAGTCCACATTATTCCAGAGTGAGTAAGTCCATGTGTGTCAGGACAGGTTAAAGAGGAGGCCCAGGATGATTCTGACCCACACTTAGACTGCAGCCCGTTTCTGAGCTCATGTTTCTGATTCTCAGGCTCAGAGTGGAATGACCAAAAGATCTCTACCAAACATATAATTATACCTTTACTTCTTCTGTATCTGTTAAATGATGAAAAAAAACCACTATGGTAAAAACTTAAAATCCCATTGAACAGTATGTCTGCTGCCCCTTAAATGCCAAGATGTAGAAGATTACACTTGCAGAAGATTTGGACCTCTCATATGGTAATCATTAGTAGGTTTACCCAAAAACTGTGTTTAAATGTGTTGTTAAAGGGTCAAAAAGACTTCATAATAAAAAAAAATGGACTGTTCTTGCCATCTTTTCATGGGTCAGCCTTAAAGAGATAAACACATCTTCCACTTCATTAGGTATATCTGGACCCTCCTTTCCCTCCAGAAATGCTTTAATTCGTCTCCATTTGTAAAGTTTAGGAAACTGTTTCAATTTGCAGGTGTTTACACTGAACAGTGTTTATGCATCAGCTGCAAATCTATTAAAATCTCTTCAATGTTATGAGAACCGTGGTGCATGCAATGTCACCATGAAGCATTATTTAGGTTTTTTCTACATACTGAAGAAAATTAACTACATGCCCCCTCATCTCCCTGTCTAAAACTTGTTTAAACCTGGTTGTTTACTCCAAACTGTGCATCTTAACCGGTCACATGACCTACTGTGATAACAGTGCTGATCAGTGTTTAAAAGAAGTAAATTATTCTTTTCTACCTTTTCATCTTTTTTAAACTAGTAATTCTGTTGACTGTAAAAATGTGAGATGATCCAAATAAAGCAAATTGATAGATGAAACCAAAACATTTATTATTTTGTATAGAAGAACTCAGTGTAGAGCGTGAGATCTGGGTTACATCCCTCATGTCCAGGTTTATCTAAAAATAACATCACAGTAAATGCAGGTCATTGTATTAACTGCTCATTAAGTGCTTTTTACTCATCATCAGAATGTAATCAAGCAACTTTGCATGTAAGCCCACATATCTGAAATCATAGAGACCTCCCTGATGAAGTTGATAGTGTCTTCTAACAAAAGGAGTCAGGTGCTGAAAGGCTCCACTAGGCTACACCTCTAAGTCCTCCTGACCCACTTGTGCTAAACCATCTCTGCTGTTATTTTCCATGATAACAAACAAGCTGTGTTGTGTGCCCCACATGTTGGTCCACGCGGCGGAACCTGAGTGACAGACCCGCCTCCAGCTCTGCCTCAGCCGGCCAATGAGGCTTCAGAGCGGGGACGAGCCTTCAGCAGGAGCCTCTTATTTTCCACTACAGTAAGGCTGGAGCTCTGGCAGTCATGTGACAGTCATATAGTAGAACTCAGTCAGCGCAGAGACCAGACGGATCACTGCTACTGCTGCTGCTGCATGGAGAGTCTGAAGGGCAAACCCCGCATTGCCATCCTGCCCCACCGGATGCGGCGAGTCACCTCCACGCGCCTCTCCTGCACGGATTAGACACGCTTAAACCGGGCAAGGTAAGATGTGAGTTTATTTTCTGCGAGGTTGTGCAGGGCGCGCGGGATCTGCTCGCTGCCATATGCTGCTGCTGCTGCAGGCTGCACGAAAACATGTTTACGTTGAACGCGGAGGCGCGCGTGCGCTCGAGCGTATGCGCCGCGGATCGGACGGCACACAGACCTAGATTATGGATTATTTTCATTTAGGATCTGATTTTAAATGAAAGAGTTTAGTCATGAGTAGCAAATTCGTGGCCTGAACAATCCAAACGCGTGCACTTGTTTATTTATACAGAAAGATTTGTTTTATTATTATTATTATTATTAATAAAAATCACGCAAAAGTTTTTAAGTTGAATATTTCTGGGCTTTCCTGAAACCATGAAGAAATTTAGTGCAGAACTATCCGAACCAGGAGCAGCTCTGTCCTGTAAACAAGCTGAGCAGGTGATACAGACACGCATGCAGCATCAGGAGCGCGCGCGCTGCTCGCGATCGCTTTTTTTCTCATAATGTTTTTTCCTCTATGGCTGGGTTTACTCTCGGTCAGTAGGACCAAGCATGGGGCCCATGTGAAGGGACGGAGGGAGGGGGAAGGTCGACCGAAGCTCCAAGAAAATAAATGACTCATTT